>CM077082.1:190933716-191498835 GCA_039513925.1 Platanthera zijinensis
AGTTGAAGTTCTTTCTCAGGTCGACGTTCGTCGACCTCAGCTCGACCTTTGGCGAGCTCAGTTCAAAGAACTTAACATCCTTCTGAGCTCGATGATCGTAGAGCTCAGGTCGACGAACTCTAAGTGAAAGAGAAGAGTTCTGAGGTCGATGATTTGGTCTTAGAAGAAAAATTATGTGGTCTGTGAAGTGTGTAGCTCACTCAACGCACTCAGCGCCATAGTTCACTCAAAGCCAAAGTTTACTCAGAGCCAAAGATCACTCAATGCTCTCAACGCCAAAGATCACTCAGCGCCATAATTGACTCAGCGCCATAATTCACTCAAAGCAAAAGTTTTCTCATAGCCAAAAGATCACTCAACGCTCTCAAAGCTATCAATGACTCAACACACTCAAATGACTCAACGATAGATGTGCTATTATCTCAATGCCTTCAGTTTGACCAAATTTTGAGGTCGACTAATTTTAGATTCTCAGGTCGATGAACTTAAAGCACAGAATCCGTCAGTTTATGCAGTGCAGTTGTTCGCAGAGCTCAGGTTGTCGAACAGTTTTGAGGTCGACGATCTCTGATCACAGGTCGACGAAAGCTGTTTTCTGGTCGACGAAAATTGTAAGACATATTGTTATTTATTCTTTCCTTTTCTGTCTCCTTATTTTATATCGATTATAGGCCGTTAATTCCCTGAATAATCAATGCACTTATATTCTTTAAATCGAGCCGTTACTGGCAGCATTGATTGCAAATATTTTCCATGAAATTAATTGCCTATATCTCAGGACAAACATAGAATAGAATATATGACAGCATACTTGCCGTTTTCATTTCCCAGATTTCGGTTGAGCATTTATTGCAGGTTTTTGAATTTGAACTTGAGGTAGCTATCATTCTTATCATCTCTCTGCTAGAAACAAAGATATAAAACTCTTTGAGACTGATATAAAAACACAGAGCAGAAAATACAAGAGATAGAGTTAGAATAGAAAAAGAGCAGTGCTTACAGTTCTTAGAGAACAACATACTCAGCAGCAGCAAATGTTTTCTAGTTTTCACTAATACATTTGTCTGCAGGAAAATAACTGCTCTCAAAAGAAGAAGAAGAAAGAACATCAATCACAATCAAGAGTCTTTCTTCCTCTCGCTCTTTGTTTCCAGGATCTCAAGTTACAACAATACTCAATCAGTCAAAGGATCCCTGGAGAGTTGATATTATAGCAAAAGACCTTCACCCTAGCAAAGTTTCCCTTCCTGAACAACTGTTAATCTCAGGGGGAGCTTTGATAATATCTGAAGAATTTTCAAGACTTCTCTCATTTGCTTGAGAAAAGAGAAGTCCAAATCAACCTCTCTTTTCCACCTC
Organism: Platanthera zijinensis; assembly: GCA_039513925.1. Taxonomy (NCBI): domain Eukaryota; kingdom Viridiplantae; phylum Streptophyta; class Magnoliopsida; order Asparagales; family Orchidaceae; genus Platanthera; species Platanthera zijinensis. Next base: position 190,935,076 of record CM077082.1, read on the forward strand.
TGTACTTGGTTTTAATTCCCTTCAAAATTATTCTGGTTGTAAGTCTCCTTCCAAAAGACTTGGGTTGGTTTTTGAGCACCTAATCAAAAGCTCATTGGTCGAAGACACTTGATCAAAACCTGTAGTGGATTCCTAACTAGGGTGGTAGAAGAGTGGATGTACCCAAGTTTGGGGAACCTCTATAAAATTCTTGTGTTGTCTGTGTGGCTGTGATTTTCCTGTGTGCTTGTGCTGTGATATATTTTGTTGTGTAGCTTAGTTTATTCATCCTTGGCTATAGCTGCACTTAATCACTCTACACATATATATAATCACTTATTTTACTTAAGATAATTTCAATTCCACAAAAAGTGTAAAGGACTTTCAATAACTCTATTCACCCCCCCCCCCCTTTAGAGTTAATTAGAGCTTATCTTATCTTTCAATTAGTATAAGAGGGTGGTTAATCATATCATACAGGCTTACACCTGGATTAACCAAGATCCTCTTAATAAACTCTGAATAAGTCTTATTAGTTTCTTTGATTAGATTTTTTTTTTGATATCATGGCACAAAATAAGGATCATGCCAGCACCAGACCTCCAGTCTGCAACTTGCAAAAGTTTGGGATCTGGAAGGCAATAATCAAGATTTATATGAACTCTATTGATGAGGACATCTTTAATTCCATCTTGACAGGACCACCAGCTCCAGTGGCCTCTACTTCTACTCCAGTAAATCTCAGTGTAGTGCCTCCTCCAGATCAAACGGATGCACATAAGAAAGCCAAGATTGCTGATGCTAGAGCTATGAACATACTGGCCCAAACTATGTCAGATGATATATTTCAGAAAGTTGCTGAAAATACATCTGCCAATGCCATTTGGGATTTCCTCAACCAAATGGTAGCAGGCTCTGCTGATGAGAGGAAGGATAGAATATCCAACCTCATATCCCAATATGAGAATTTCAGGAAAGATGAAGCAGAATCTGTGGAAGTAATGTACAACAGGATGAGCTCCAACATCAGTGAGCTCAGAACATTGGAAAAGGAAATTACTTTGACTGAGGTCAATGACAAGATCCTCGTGTGCTTCCCTAGCACATGGGACTCCAAAATATGGCCCATCAGAGAAGCCAGAAGCATGACTGAAATTTCAACAGAATCTCTGCTTGGAAAGCTCAAATCCTATGAGCAATTGATCAAGTCAAGAGAAGTTGCAGTTGAACCAAAGGCTTCAACACCTACCAGGAAGGAACAGAACTTAGCATTCAAAGATGCAGAAGAATCTCCCAGCTTGCCAGCCAATGAAGATCTTATGGGTCTCTTTGCTAAGAGATTCTATAAAATAGCAAGGAATGACTTTAGGAGGAAGCCTTCAAGGAATGAAGATAAACCCAGGTATGATAAGACCCCTTCTAAATAGGTTGTCTATTTTTGGTGCAGGAAACCTGGACACTTCATCTCAGAATATCCAGAAGTCCAAAAGAAGGACAGGAGGAAAGAGAAGGATTCAAGAAGACATCAGCACAACAAGGGCTCCTCCAGCAAGTACAAAAAGAAGGAGAAGGGCTTTGTAGCTGAAACCTGGAGTGCTACTGAATATTAAACATCCTCCTTCAGTTCCAGTAAGGATGATGAAGAAGAAAAGAAGGCAAGGGAAGTTTGTCTTATGGCAATAGATGCTGGAAGCATCAAATCAGATTCAGAAGAATCAGATGATGAAGAATTCCTCTCTAAAGAGGATCAGGTAATTGCTTCCTATGACTTTCAATCTAAAGAATTTTAATCTAAATTTAAACTCTTTTGTTTAGACCTAATAGGATCTGAGAAGGAAATCAAACTTCTCAGGGAAAAACTTTTAGAACAAGACAAAATCACTGCTGAAAATGATAAGTTAACTGAAGAGTTAAGCTTTGCCAATCAACAAATAGTTTTTCTGAAATTTGAATTAAGTAAAGCTAAAGAACTAGAAGAATCCTTGAATGGTAGAAGTTTATAATTGTTAGACATAACTAGCACAGTTAATACAAGATCTAATAATAACAAACTAGGATTAGGAGCCTCATCTAGTGAGCCAATCCTAATTCAGAAAAATCAATTATCAAAACCTATTAATTTCATCTCTGAAAATGGTAAGAAAAATACTGAATAGGTAGAGAAGGTTAATGAAGTTCTTAAATAGCTAGAACTTAAGAAAACCAATCAGAAAAAGAAAATAAACAACATAACTATGTTCATCATATTTCATCGAACTCAGAACGATGAAATGGGTATGGTTCGTCGACCTCAGAATGACAAACCCTGAATGCAAATAATAATAAAAACTATTCTTCGAACTGGGATCGACGAAACCAGTATGGTTCATCGACCAGAGATCGACGTTTCTGGGGCTCTGAGATTGGATACCTCCATTCTTCGAGCAGAGATCGAAGAACTCAACCCAGATCCTCGAACTCAGGTCGACGAACACACTTAAATTTATCAAACTCAGTTCATAACCAGAGTAACTTAAAATTTGAAAAATCCTTTAATCCCTTTAGTTAGTGGGTCATACCTCCTAAAAGGTATCATCCTTTAGGTTATAAGGATCAACCTGAATGTTCATTTATTTCAAGTTTTAGTTATGTTAAATAACAAGGACCCAAGGTAACCTGGGTCAAAAACTGCTAATCTTCTTCTTTGTAGGTAGAAGAGAACCCTGTCACTCAAAACAAGTGTTATGGACAGTGGTTGCTCTAAACATATGACAAGTTGCAAGAAGTGCCTAAAAACTATAAAGCCAAGACTGGACCTAAAGTAATCTTTGGGGACTCAGGCTTTGGACTGATAGAAGGCTATGGAGATTTCAACTGTGGAGCTGTTATATTCAAGAAGGTGACCTATGTGAATGGTCTAAAGCATAACCTGATATCAGTAAGCCAACTATGTGATACAGGTTATCAAGTAAGCTTCACTAACTCTTTATGTCTTATTTCTTTAAACAACACAACTGTTTTAACATAAATTAGACAAGGAAACATCTACTTAGTTAATTTTGAATCAGCTCAATCTGAAATTTGCTTATTCAATTCTGTTAACATTCAAACTAGCTTATGGCACAAAAGACTAGGACATGTAAACCATAAGAATATTACTAGGTTATCTAAGGACAATCTTGTTAGAGGTTTACCTTTTGGTCCCTACAAGAAGGAAGGCCTCTGTAGGGCTTGTCAACTAGGCAGACAAACTAAATCTAGTTTCAAATCCATTAATAAGAGTGATTCACCTAGAATCTTATATTTGCTTCATATGGAACTTTTTGGCCCTATTGTTGTACAAAGTCTAGGGGGTAAGTCTTATACATTAGTTATTATAGATGACTTCTCCAGATTCACTTGGGTTTCCTTTTTGAGAGCTAAGTTAGATACTTTTCAAGTTCTTACAGATTTTCTCAAGAACATACAGATTGAGTATTCTACTCAAGTTGCATTGATCAGAAGTGATCATGGCACTGAGTTTGAGTCTCTTCTTATGCTAGAGTTCTATAAGAAAGAAGGTACAAGACATTGCTTATCAGCTCCCAGAACTCCTCAACAAAATGGGGAAGTTGAAAGGAAGAATAGGACACTCATTGAAGCTACAGGTACATTTCTTGCAGATGCTTACATGTCTCTTTCCTATTGGGAAGAGGCAGTAAGCACCTCAAATTATGTCCTGAATAGAAGCCTAATACATAAACTAAATCTTAAGACTCCCTATGAACTACTCAAAGGGAAGAAACATATAATAACCTATTTTAAAGTATTTGAATGTATATGCTATATTCACAATAATGACAAGAAACATCTTAGAAAGTTTGAAGCTAAGGCTGCAATGGGACTTTTTCTAGGATATTCCCAAGTCAGTAAGGCATATAGGGTGTTTAATAAATCAACATTAAAAATTGAGGAATCTATGCATGTGACATTTGATGAATCTAATATGTTTTATAAGGAGAGACATCTCTACCAATAATAATATGCAGGTACCAAATTTGTGTGAGAGCTTGGATGATCTAAACCTTACCTCAAAGGTTGAATCACATCCCTCTCCACAAGTTATATCAGAAGCTGACAGTGATGAAGAAGTGGTGGAACCAGCTCAATTTCCTCCAATAGTTGATACAATTCCACAAGAGGAATTAAATCAAATAACTGTTGTTGAACCAACTCCACCTAATGATCTTGTCACACTTAGGGATCACCCTCGATCTCATGTGATTGGAGACGTTTCAGTGGGTGTGCAGACTAGGCATCAACTCAACCCTGAGGTGATGTTTGCATGCTTTTTCTCTCAAATTGTGCCTCAATCCATATCTGATGCAGAGCAAGATCCAAACTGGATCATTGCAATGCAAGAGGAACTCAACCAGTTTGAGAGGTGTAGAGTTTGGGACTTAGTTCCAAGGCCTAAGGGCTATCCAGTAATTAGGACTAAGTGGGTATTCAGAAACAAACTTGATTCCCAAGGTGTGATAGAGAGGAACAAGGCAAGGCTTGTTGCTCAAGGATACAGGCAAGAGGAAGGGATTGATTATGATCGAACCTTTGCTCCAGTTGTCATACTAGAAGCTATAAGGATTGTCTTAGCTTATGCAGCATTCAATAAGTTTAAAGTCTACCAGATGGATGTGAAAAGTGCATTCCTAAATGGAGAACTCAAAGAAGAGGTGTATGTTGAACAACCTCCAGGTTTAATCTCTCCATCTCATCCCTCTTATGTTTTTAAATTACATAAGGCTCTCTATGGTTTAAAGCAAGCTCCAAGAGCTTGGTATGAGACCTTAGCCAGCTTTCTTTTAGAGCATGTTTTTTCTAGAGGCATGGTAGATAGAACCCTTTTTACAAAGTTACATCATGATAAAATTCTCTTAGTGCAAATATATGTATATGACATAATTTTTTGTTCTACTGATCCCAATCTGTGCAAGAGATTTTCTGATTTAATGCACTCAAGATTTGATATGAGTAGCATGGGTGAGTTATCATATTTCCTTGGTCTCCAAGTGAAACAAACCCCTAAAGAGATCTTCATCTCTCAATCTAAATATGCTAAAGAGCTTATTAATAAGTTTGGGATGAATGATACCTCAACCATGAAAACTCCCATGGCTGCCAATGCTGTTGTAGATGCTGATGAATCTGGAAAACCAGTTGATCAGACCAGGTATAGGGCCATTGTTGGATCCCTACTGTATTTAACAGCAAGCAGACCAGATATTATGTTTGCCACATGTCTTTGTGCTAGGTTCCAGGTGAACCCTAAAGAATCTCACCTTATTTTCTTAAAAAGGATTTTGAAATATATAAAAGGTTGTCCAGATCTAGGCCTCTAGTATCCAACAGAATCAGCATTTGTGTTAACTGGATTTTATGATGCTGATTATGTTGGATGCAGAGTAGACAGCAAAAGCACCTCTGGAACTTGTCAGTTCCTTGGTGACAGACTTGTATCTTGGTTCTATAGAAAGCAAACATCTGTTTCAACATCCATTGCTGAAGCTGAATATATGGCTGTAGGCAGTTACTGTTCACAGATTTTGTTAATACAAAACCAACTACTGAATTATGGTATCAACTTAAATAATTCAACTATTCTATGTGATAATACAAGTGCTATTTCAATTGCACAAAATCCAGTATTGCATTCTAGAACAAAGCATATAGACATTAGACATCATTTTATTAGAGATTGTGTTGACAAATAAAAGATTAAATGTGAATTTATCTCTACTGATTTGCAAAGAGCAGATATATTCACTAAGAAATTGGACTCATCCAAGCATCTGTTCTTTGTCAATCAGCTTGGTATGATAAATGATCAGGATTTAATCTAATGCTCTGTCTGTGGTCAAAGAATTGTCTCTGTTCGTCGACCTGAGATCGACGAACTGATAACTGTTCTTGAGATTTTTCGTCGACCTGAGCTCGACGAAATCTCTTGGTGAAGCAATTTCGTCGACCGAGAACGACAAAAACTGTTTCTGGAAATTTTCTGAGAATGACGAAAATTGTCCCCTCTTCGCTCTGAGATCGACGAATACATCCATTAATAAATTTTTCGTCGACCTAAGATCGAAGAATTTCTTTATTTTGCCGGGCTGAGATTGTCGTTTCATATTCTGAAAACTTTTATAGGCTTTCTTCTTCGACCTCAATCCCGCGCTTTCAGAATTCCCCTCCTGCACTTGATCGTTTGTTTCCTTTTGCAGATACTTACTTAAGCTTCAGTAATGGCGGTAAGTGGATCAGCCGGCATAAAGTTCGATACGGGTTTCGACATTGACTTCGATTCATTCCTGCAATTTGATCAGATTTTCCTAGACATTCTGAAATTATTTGAGGAACAGAAACTGAAGTAGTTCATGACAAGTAGAATAAAGTTGCACGCAACTTAAATCAGGGAATGGGTTTTCTCATCAACATCCTCAGAAGAAGAGATGTCTGGACTCATCAGCGGGACAAAGGTCATTCTTTCTCCCTCTATTATTTCTGAAATTTTTTGTTTCCATAATAGAGAAGATGAAATAGTTTTGGATGATGAAGAGTTTGCAAACATGCTAGTTATTATGGGTCACTCCGGCGGAAACCCTAATAAATTGCTTAAAAAGAACTTGTCTCCCTCATACATGTTTCTTGCAGATGTAGTAAGGAAAATGCTGTTTACGAAGCACAGGGCTCATGACTACATCTCCAGGCAGCAGTTTCTTGTGATGGCTGCTCTTGTGAGCAAAAAGAAAATCAATTGGGGACAAACTCTGTTTGATCTTATAAGGAAGAGAAATAATAAGAAAGAGGGAGGCTTTGCACGGGTCTTAGGCCTCTTTTTGAAAGCAAAAGCTGATGAAATCATGGTCTCCCAGACCATGTCCATCAATGCTTCTAAGAGGCTCTCATCTGCCCTCTTTGGAAGATGGAAGAGGACCATCTCTAAGCCCTCCAAGGAGAAGCCATCAGCAGGTGCTTCAGAGAACACAAGGTTGGTAACAACCACTCCCTCCTTAACTGAAGAAACTCTGCCCCCTGCCTCACAAGCTGTTTCTTCACCACCTCCTCCAGCCTCTCCTCTTCGTCACCCCACACCTCCTAACTCGCCACAACCAAAACATTTGGCCAACATTTCTCCATCCTCTCAGTTATCTATCCCCACATTTGACCTTCTCAATGAGTCATCTCATCCATATTCTCCAAATAACAGGACCTCACCAGAAACTCCCTCATATTCCCCATCTCTATCTCCTCCCAATAACACAGATACCTCTATTCCAGATACCACTATGCCAGATCTTATCCAATAACCCCTACCACCATCTGTCATTGCCCCTCCAAACCCAGACAATGCATTCTTCCATACCCGCATATCTCATCTCACTCCTATCCTCAAGAAGCTCATTGATGATGAGATTGCCCCCTAGTCACCTCCATAACCACTCTCACTAACTTGATTGCCCCCTCTTCCCTCATCCATTCTTCAATCCAAGGCATGGCCTCAGAGCCTTCTGAAGCCATGCAGGGGGAGATGTTCTATGAAGAAGCTCCTGTATCAACAGCAGTTCCAGCAGTATCAGAAGAACTCCCTGCAGTAGCAGTAACTCTAACAGCAGTAGCAGCAGCAGCAGCAGTTGATTGTGGGATGGTTGAGGCTATGCCAGAAGTTCTGACTTGTGGATATTGTGTCATACATCCATCAATAGATCTGGATAGCATTCTTTCTAATTTTTATTTATATTTCTTTAATGTTTTTCCAATTGGGAATTTCTCATCAAAAACCATTGTGTGCTATACTCCACCTGCTTTTAAAGAGGTGATAGCCAAAATCAGGGCTAGTTATGAGACAATCCCTGCTCCAGAATCTGAGATTGTTGAAATGGTTTCTGAAGAATCTAAGGATAACTATATGACTGATCCAGTACCTCCTGTTCTTACTCCAACTCCAATCCCAGTTCCAAGAATTCCCTCTCCTCCTCCCAAAGTATCTGCTGAAAAGATCAAAGCGATTGATGCTTTATACAATTTTGATAGTGAAAGCAGTGAGGAAATCAACAGTGATGATTCCCCCAAAACCAAGAAAAGAAAATTAAGAAAGAAAGCTCCTATCTCTACTCCCAATCCACATAATGATACTCCATATTATATCAGGCACAACATTGAGCCATATCCAAATATGCCCTAGTGGATGATAATGTCAAAGAATGAGATGAAATCCAAGAAGAAATCTAAGAAGAACCCTCCTCCTCCTCCAAGGTTTCATAGGAGAGATCCTCCAACTCCTCCTCCAGTTGTAGGATCTGCCAGCAGTGGTCAGCATACATTTTCCAGCAGTACCAAAACTTATCAAAGACAAGGAAGATCTTCTCAATCTTCTAGAGACAGTCAGCACCAACACAGACATCAACCCTCCTATAGAAGTTCATATAGTGCTCAGCAGTTTGCCCCCAAGCCAACATTCTCTCCTCCTCCATCTCCTAGCAAAGCCAATAGCCCTGAAGGACCTGCAATTCCAGCCTATGATCCTGAGACTAGCCCAACTACCAGAATGGATAGATTCAAAGAATCTGTGGCTCTCTCACAGATAAGGCAAGCAAGAGAAAGAGGTCAGGATCCTTCTCAATTCTCAATAATGTCAAGCTACAGGAAGAAGGAATTTGAAAGATATCAAGTTGGAAGGTTATTTAATGTTGAATAATACATGCATCTGCATCCTAAAGCTATTGTTCCAAGAACTACTTCTCAAAAGACACTTGGGGATGCAGATATGACTATGATACTGAAACAAGCACAAGATCCTAACAGAGTAATTAAATTTGCTAAATCTTCTGATTCTTCCATGGACAGTTAGGTTATTTATTTTCTGTCTCTATTTTCATTGTGAACAATTTGGGTGCATAGCCTTATAAAGGTACTGATAGCTTATTTACTCTATCAGCTATCTCAGTTTTATGCTATGCCTATTTCATTTTGTCCTGTGATTTTTCCTTGTTTTTGTTTGAAGTAACCTCACCCAAATAGGGGGAGATTGTTGGAACCCCTTGGGGATTTGGGCTAGGTTCTCTTCTTAGGGTGTGACCCATGTTGTATAGAAGGGTCTAGTTTTATGTCATTCTAGTCTTAGGTCAGTCCTACAGATGGAAGATCAAGGATATGCCTGAAGACAGCTCAAAATCAGCCCTATAAGTTTGTAGTTGAAGTTCTTTCTCAGGTCGACGCTCATCGACCTCAGCTCAACGTTTGGCGAGCTCAGTTCAAAGAACTTAACATCCTTCTAAGCTCGATGATCGTAGAGCTCAGGTTGACGAACTCTAAGTGAAAGAGAAGAGTTTTGAGGTCGACGATTTGGTCTTAGAAGAAAAATTCTGTGGTCTGCGAAGTGTGTAGCTCAATCAACGCACTCAGCGCCATAGTTCACTCAAAGCCAAAGTTTACTCAGAGTCAAAAATCACTCAATGATCTTAACGCTAAAGATCACTCAGTGCCATAATTGACTCCGCGCCATAGTTTACTCAAAGCCAAAGTTTACTCAGAGCCAAAAGATCACTCAACGCTCTCAACGCTATCAATGACTCAACACTCTCAAACGACTCAATGCCAGATGTGCTATTATCTCAACGCCTTCAGTTTTACCAAGTTCTGAGGTCGACTAATTTCAGATTCTCAGGTCGACGAACTTAAAGCACAGAATCCGTCAGTTTATGCAGTGTAGTTATTCGCAGAGCTCAGGTTGTTGAACAGTTCTGAGGTCGACGATCTCTGATCACAGGTCGACGAAAGCTGTTTTATGGTCGACGAAAATTGTAAGACATATTGTTATTTATTCTTTCCTTTTCTGTCTCCTTATTTTATATCGATTATAGGCCGTTAATTCCCTGAATAATCAATGTACTTATATTCTTTAAATCGAGTTGTTACTGGCAGCATTGATTGCAAATATTTTCCATGGAATTAATTGTTTATATCTCGGGACAGACATAGAATATAATATATGACAGCATACTTGTCATTTTCATTTCCCAGATTTTGGCTGAGCATTTATTGCAGGTTTTTGAATTTGAACTTGAGGCAGCTATCATTCTGATCATCTCTCTGCTATAAACAAGAGATATAAAACTCTTTGAGACTGATACAAAAACACAGAGCAGAAAATACAAGAGAAAGAGTTAGAATAGAAAAAGAGCAGTGCTTACAGTTCTCAGAGGACAACATACTCAGCAGCAGCAAAAGTTTTCTAGTTTTCACTGATACATTTGTCAGCAGGAAGACAACTGCTCTCAAAAGAAGAAGAAAGAACATCAATCACAATCAAGAGTCTTTCTTCCTCTCCCTCTTTGTTTACAGGATCTCAAGTGACAACAATACTCAATCAGTCAAAGGATCCCTAGAGGGTTGATCTTATAGCAAAAGATCTTCACCCTAGCAAAGTTTCCCTTCCTGAACAACTGTTAATCTCAGGGGGAGCTTTGATAATATCTGAAGAATTTTCAAGACTTCTCTCATTTGCTTGAGAAAAGAGAAGTCCAAATCAACCTCTCTTCCCCACCTCTGTACAGGGTTTCAATTCCCTTCAAAATTATTCTGGTTGCAAGTCTCCTTCCAAAAGACTTGGGTTGGTTTTTAAGCACCTGATCAAAAGCTCATTGGTGGCAGACACCTGATCAAAACCTGTAGTGGATTCCCACCTAGGGTGGTAGAAGATTGGATGTACCCAAGTTTGGGGGACCACTATAAAATTCTTGTGTTGTCTGTGTGGCTGTGATTTTCCTGTGTGCTTGTTCTGTGATATATTTTGTTGTGTAGCTTAGTTTATTCATCCTTGGCTATTTCTGCACTTAATCACTATATATATATAATCACTTATTTTACTTAAGATAATTTCAATTCCGCAAAAAGTGTAAAGGACTTTCAATAACTCTATTCACCCCCCCCCCCCCTCTAGAGTTAATAAGAGCTTACCCTATCTTTCAGGAATGATCCCTACTATGGACCCTTGGATAAGAAAAATGAAAAAAATAGAGTCTCCATCTAAAATATGGGAAGTATAATAAGTACAAAGTCTGGGGGTGCTCTTAAAATATTGATGTATGTTAAGGTATTTACATAACAAAGGGCTCAAATATGATGTAGGTGTGAGAAAAAACCATCAAATTTATACTTGATTACTCCACCTATAATCTCCTATCCTAAGCCAAAAAGGTTACACCATAATACAAGTAAGGATCCAACCTCACTAATTCTAACTAGTGTCGTGGAGAGGATGTGTAAAGGGAAGTTCATGATTATCAATATTGATACTTATAAGTTTTGAAATACTAATGTATATATTATTGAAATTGTTATTTTCTCCTCACGATTGTTATGGATGACTATACTCCTATTTCTAAGAACGAGTGAAAGATAGTTAATAGATATATTGGAGGAACTTTAAGAAAAAGGTATATTTAGAAAAGTTTGCTATACTATTTCCTTTACAATTACGACATTAAATTTCTCTTTAAATTCATAACAACTAGTGTGCGGAAGAAAAAAAATTATTTATTGGTAACCCAAGTGTTTGAATTAATTTTCTTAAGGACAAGCAAACATTTAAGTCTGGGGGTATTTGATGAGTGCAATTATGATAGGCTTTTTTTACTATCATAATTATAATCATGTCCACCATTTTCTACTCCTCTATATATGAATTGCGCAAGATTAGTTAAGAATTGGTATTATCATGAATAGTAGAGCATAGTTTGGAGTTTTTATTATTTCATGTATTAAGCTATTCATTTATTACCACATTTTCTTAATGCAGGTATTGCGAACCAGTGGAAATAAAATTCTTGGAGAAAACGGGGGAGTTCATGGGTTCAACATGGCTGAAGGAGGACAAAAGTTTGGCGCACATGGGTAGGAACACGCCCGTGTGCCTACCCGTGTCTATTCAGCATGAATCCGAATATTTAGAGGAAAAGTCAGAGCACCACACGGGTGGGAACACGCCCGTGTGCCCACCCGTGTCCTTTTTTGGATGGATTGAAGACCTGCCGCCATCCAACCCATGTCGGAAGAACAACACAGTCGAGTTAGGCGACACGGCCGTGCCAGTAGCCATGTTATCTGACACGGACCACGACCAGACACGCCTATTCATGTGGAACTGCCTTAGAACCGTCAACATGGCCTACACACACAGCTATGTTGGAACCCGTGTCCGACCATGTTTGCTATGAGACTATAAAAAAACCTACAGAAAAATGAGAACGGACTTTTTTTGATCATTTCATTTGGAGCACTTCTGGAGGACGAAAGTGGAGCACCCAAGAGGAGGAGGAATTGAAGGAGATCTTTGTATGCATTTAATATTTCTTATATCTCTCTTAATCTTCCCTTTTCTTGGTGATCTAACTTTATTTATTTTTTATTTTGTTTGAACATTTTATTTGAACAATTTAGTAATCATGTATCGTCTTTTTTCATCAAATTTGTTGTATTTTATTCGTATGTAGCCTTGGAAACAAAGAGATCTATCTGAGTTTTGAATTTAGCTCTTGTTTTACATGAATTCCAAATGTCTAGATTGAGAAATTGGATGTTTGTGATGTTGGTTAAATGTGCATACTTAGGTGTTATTTCTCTTTGCATTTCAAATTTCATGATCGAGAGATATGCTGTTTGGATAATTATAATACAGATAAATGGATTCACGGTGTTTTAGAGATAAGATTCCATGAAATTATGTAGGAGATAGGGTAATGTATTCTAATGCAAGTTTGAGTGTTGTAAATTGTTCGAGAGAAAATTTACTCAACTTAAGTTTAGATTTTGAATTGCTCGAGTGAGAATTTGATAAATATCTAACCCTTTACAATACAATGAATTTGATTGTTTTGTTATTTCATGATTACATAAAACTGAGTTAATAAGTGATTATTTTCATGTGAATGCTCTTAGACTTTCAGTCTTTTATCATCTTTAATTCTCCAATATATCTTTATCCAAATAGTCATAGTTAGGTTAGTTTAGAATACACAATCAATTTTAATTATAGGTACGATAATAGAGTGAGAGTGAGTACGAATACTTGAAAAGACCCTATGGAATACGACATGAGATATAGATTTCTCATATACTATGATTGATAGGTGCACTTGCCTGAGAGTAAAATCTATTTAAGATTTTACCTATCTATATAGTTAAACTAGTGTAGAAAATACGCATCAATGCCCACTATGACCGCGGCTCCTAAGTCCCGACCTCAACAACATAGCAGGCCAAGAAGTCAGCCACTACCTGCACCTTGATGGAGAGCCTTGGCACAAACGAGATGTCGAATTCACTCAGTTTAATGGACCACTTGGCTAATCGTCCTGAGTGCTCAACCCCTTTGAAAGTCTTGCGGAGAGGATGGCCTGTCACCACCCTAATCAAATGTGCTTGGAAGTACGGTCGGAGCTTCCTTGCCGAGATGATCAGGGCATATGCCAGCTTTTCTAAGATGGGGTAGCAGAGCTCCGCCTTCTTCAAGATCCGGCTAACGTAGTAGATGGGCAACTGCTTCTTGCCCTCTTCTCTCACAATAACGGAGCTCACGGCTTCTGCTCCTACTCCAAGGTATAAGGCTAGGTCCTCTCCCTCCTTGGGTCTTTGAAGTAGCGGAGCCTGGGAGAGCTGCCTCTTTAGTGCTTGAAAAGCCTCTTCACATTTGGCGGTCCACTCATGTAACACCCAAGAAATCACTCAAGTCAAAATTGGGGTTCAGGCTGGCTGACACGGCCTGGGACACGGGCGTGTCCCAGGGCGTGTCCAGTGTACACGGCCTGGGACACTAGCGTGTCCCAGGGCGTGTTCTTCCCTGAGTCGACGCAGTTGACGATCGTTGAGGGTTGACACAACCTGGTATACGGGCGTGTCCCAGGGCGTGTCATACTCAAGAGGGCCAGAATCTGCCCGAGAAGGACACGACCTGGATCTCAGGCGTGTTTACCTAGACACGGGTGGGTCAAAATGTGACACGGGCGTGTCAAGTGCCTGTGTGGTTCTCGGGATTGTGGCTATTTCCATCTCGAGGGGGGAACACGCCCTCGACACGGGCATGTTAGATGTCGACACGGGCGTGTCAGGTGGTGACACGGGCGTGTCACTACCCGTGTTCTGGTTTGGCTGGAGTTGGTTGTCAACCGCTTAAGGAACACGGCCTGTGACACGAGCGTGTCACTACCCGTGTTCGGCCCAGGAAAGTTAATTTCAGGGCTGATCAGAGCCGTTCTTTTTCTTTGACCAAGATCCAATGGTCTAGGCTTTTTCGTGGGTTGATAAGGCCGGGATTGAAGATGAGAAAGCTCATTTGAGTTTCATCTTTCTCTTTCTAAAGTTAAGAGAGAGAGGAGAGCAAGGGAAGGAATAAGAAGGGAAATCCGGCTGTCGGCGGTACTGCGGTGGTCCAAATCGCGAGCCGAGTTCATCTTTGCGGAGGAATGATCGTTGCGGATCTTTCCAACCGTGTGCTTTTCGCCATGGAGCCAAAACGTCCTTCTAGGGTAACGATTTCCTTCTTGGACAAGTGAAGTCCTTCTTTCCTGCATTTGCATAGGGAAAACCCTTCCCCGTGACTGTGCGGTGGGTTGCGGTGTCCCTTGGGGTAGATATGTGAAGTCCCCCTTGTTAGAGTTCGGAATCGGAGTACGGACATAGGTATGTTGTGTGAAGCCCATCTAGACATGTTGGTCTGGATTGGTGATGCTTGTTTGCATGTCGGAGAAGACTCCGTGTATGTTGCATGTATTGCATGCCAGTCCTTGGTTGACATTGTGGCTATTGTGAGCTGAGAGCTCAAAAAGAGGCTTCGTGCCGAACAGGAAAGGTGAAACCGACCCGTGCCTGTAATTTGACTATGAGTACTTCGGTATTCGTTTGTGGTAAGGCGGTTTGAGCAACGAGGGGTGGCTGATCTATACCTGTGTTATATCAGCTGGACTAGAGAGCATTAAGGCATTGAGCTTTCGTTAGGGGCATAATGTGAGTCTTTGGTCGGTGTGCCATATTGACAAGGAATGCTCATATTATACCGTTATGTCTGGCACCTCTAAACAGTTTTGTGGCCGCGATATTCGGTACACCGATAATGTGCCCTGTGTGCACGGAGCGTCGGGCCGTTGTGTCGATGTTTGTGATATGTATTGATTGTGCGGTCGTGCACGTCTTGGATGGCTTGTTATACATATACTGTTTGGATAAAATGCATGCAGGGAAGGAATTCCGCTGCCCCGTACCAGGGGCAGGGTCATTATAATTGGTCAGCTGAATGCTGACCGTTTCCCTGTTTGCCACCGCTTGGTGGATTGGTTCTTATAGGTGCAAGTGGTGCTGGACCAAGCGGTACTTAGCGGGCTAAAGCCCAAGCTGTGTTACTGCCCTCGAAGGCTTTACTTTATTTCATCTTGTTCATTTGTAGTCGGCCTGCATGCCGATGTTTGGAAACAACACTCTTGTTAAGAGGAACCTGTAAGGCCATAAGGCCATATACTTTGGTTGTGTTGTATACATTCCTATCTTGTTATAGTGGACAGTTCTTGTAACACTTTAGTTCAAGTTTTAAACCATGAAGCTTCCGTTAGAATGCTCTGTGTTAGGACTCGTTGGGTTGTGATATTATTTGGTAACTTCTCCGCCTAATTGTGGAATATGGTGTGGGGCCCCGGCCGGACCCTCTATTATATCCTACGTGATGGGTAGAGGTGTTACAACTCAAACCTTTGGTTACCCCGCAGCACCTTAAAGAATGATGGGCATTTTTCTCCGGACCTGGAGAGGAATCTGCTTAGCCCGGCCAGCTTGCCTGTCAAGCGCTAGACCTCCTTAGAGCTGCGTGGTGACTCCAGTTCTAGGATGGCCTTCACCTTATCCATGTTAGGCTCTACTCCTGCTGGGGTCAAAAGATGACCAAGGAACATCCCGTGGCTTACCCCGAAGACACACTTCAAGGGGTTCAGCCTCATCTTGAACATTCGCAGGGTGGCGAACGTCTCCTCCAAGTCTCGTAGGTGCGAATCCACACTTGATCTTGACCATTTGATCGTCGACATAGACCTCCAGGTTCCTCTCCCTATGACCCTGGAAGACCCGATCCATCATGCGTTGGTATGTAGCCCCCGCATTTTTCAACCCAAAGGGCATCATCTTATAGTTGAAGCATCCCTCCCTCATGAAGAAGGAGACATCCTTGACATCGGGAGGGTGCATTCGGATCTGGTAATAACCTGAAAAAGCATCTAAGAAACTTATAATAGAGAAACCAACGGCTGAGTCAACCAGCGCGTCGATTCTAGGCAGGGGGTAGCAATCCTTGGGGCATGATTTATTCAATAAGAAGAAGTCAATACACATACGCCACTTCCCTCCCCCTTTTTTTACCATTACCATGTTGGAGATCCAGCCTGGATACTGGATCTCCGAGATGAAGCCAGCCTCTAGAAGCTTCCTGACCGCCTTGCGGATGGGCTCCTCCAGCTTGGTGGCGATGGTCCTCATCTTCTGGAGAATGGGGCGTATCCGGGGGTATAGGTTCATGCGATGGAAGGACACATCCGCATCGATGCCCGGCATGTCCGCCATTCTCCAAGCAAAGATGTCAATGTTGCTCTGGATTCAAGCCCTCATCCGCTCCTGGTCCTCGGGGCCTAGGCCCCTGCTGATCCGCACCTTCTGCACCTGGCCTGCGCTGGTGAATACTTCCATCTCCACTACTTCCTCGGCTTGCCCTAGCCACGACTGCTCCCTGCCGGCCCTTGCCTCTTCCTCCTGCACAAACTCTTCCTCCCCTCCTACTTTTTCAACCTCCATTTCCTCTTCTAAGCTCTCCTGCTACTCCTGTTCGACCTCCACGCCCCTCCGGGCCTCCCTCTTAATTCCTTCTCCTGCTCCTCCCACCTACCGATCCTCTTGTGGCTCCGACTCTCCATCCCTCTGGACCTCATGCACACCTCCTCATCTTTGCTCCTCTGGGCTCACCTCCTCTCCGACAACCTCCTCCTGCCCCGCCATCTCCCTCTCCAGCTCTTCTGCCTCTGCCATCCAATACACGGTGTTGACCGCTGTCACATAATACTACCTCGCCACCTTCAGGTCCCCCCATATCCTAACCTGCACCCCTCCGTTGTTGAACTTGAGGCACTGATGGAACGAGGAGGGGATGCAGCGAAAGTGGTTGATGAGGGGGCGTCCGAAGATGGCATTGTATCTACTTGGGGAGTCCACTATCACGAACCTACAATTCCGTGACACGCCCCCCAACTTCACATGCAAACCTACCCCTCCTTCTACCTCCTTCCTCTCTCCAGAAAACCCAAACAACGGTCCATCCGAAGCCAAGACCCTCTTTCCTTCGACCTTCATCTCGTCAATGGCCTTCTTGAAGATCACATTCACGGATCTCCCGTTGTCTACTAGTATCCTGAAGACCGTGAAGTTCTCCACTGCCGTCCGGATCACCAGGGCATCACATAATGGATCCTCGTAGTCCGGCATGTCTGCTGATGAAAAGGTGATTTTTTTCATTCGGAGGGGGGGCAGGGAGGTCGAGGTGACCCCCCTTCAGAACATGGTCTGAAGGCTTCCCTTTCGAGTTTCCTCAATCCTAACTCCTCCGTGGATCACCCCGATCCCTCCTCGAGTCCCCACATCTGCTAGATCCTCGCACCTGTCTTCCCCTTCTCCCTGTTGCACCTCCACGATCCTTACCGGCGGATCCTGCCTCCCCAGCCCCCTAGATTCTCTCATCTCCAAGAACTCTGAGCAGGTGGTCGTTGCATGACCTTCCTCTTAGTGGAAGTCACAAAAGAGCAACGCCGCCCTGCCTCCTCTTCCTTCTCCAACTCCTCTTCTTTCGGCTCCTCCTCGAACTCCTCTCCTTCCTCCTCTACCTTTGCCAACCTCCATTGCTTCTTGTGATGGCGGGAAGTGACCCATCTGCCCCTGCCTCCATGCCGGTTGATCAAACCTCCTTGGCTCACAGAAGTTATCTCTTCCCTGGAAACCTCCTCCTTGTCCTTGGGGTCGACCCTCTTGAGGCCTCCAACCTAACCGATTGTTCAGCTCCCGGGCCCCCCATCCTTGATGCTTCCCCTGCCCTCGGGGATCCTCCCTCCTCCTCTCTTCTATTTGCTCCCTCTGCTCCCTCTGCTCCCTCTGCTTTCATGTTCCTGTTTCCTTCACATCATCCTCCACTAACCTGGCCAACTTCCTCACAAAAGCCGGATTGGCCCTCTCGAAGTCTATCTCCTTCTCCGCCCTCTCCATGAGCTCCTCAAAAGAGAGGGGGCACTCTTTCCAACTCCTTGCTAAAGAATCCTTGTCTCAGCCCTAGGGTGAAGGCGAGCATCAGCGCGTACCCTGGGACCTCCTAGACCAAGAGGATCTCTTCCTGAAACCGGTCAACATAATGACCCAGCATCTCATCCTGCTTCTGCCTCACCACAAACAGGCACTCTTCCTCCTTCTTCTGCTTCTTCGATGTTGAGAACCTCAACAGGAACCCTCGACGCAGATCCTCAAAGCTGTAGATAAAACTTGATGGCAACTGGTGGAACCAGTCCCGGGCCTTCCCCTTCAACGTGATGGCAAATAGCCGACACTTGAAGGCATCTGTCATCTGCCTTATCGAAACAACATCCTCGAACCACTGTACATGTTGCACAGGGTCATACTTTCCCCGAATAGTAGGACATGTCTGGCTTCCGGAACCCCTCCGGCACCGGAGCCGAGATGATGAGCTCACTGAAGGGGCTCTCGCCACCTGCCTGCCGAGAGGGCATGTCTCGCGGCCTCAGCTGGCTGGCCTGATCTGCGAGACCGTGCCCACGGAATAGCTCTCGCACAACTGCCTCCCTCTCGCCGATCACTGCCGGAACCTCCTTCCCGGGGCGCTGGCCTTGGAAGGGCTCCTGCACGGCCACATCCCTCTCGCCAACCTCTGTCGGGACCTCCTTCTCGGGGAACTGCCTAGAGGCATTCTCGCCCAAGAGCGTGACTGTCTCTACTGGAACTTGAGGGGTTTCCCACTCGCTCTTTGCTGAGAAGACCAGGCTGATGGTTTGCAGGAACTCTCGCCTGAAGTCTTCCAGTATTTTCCTCATTTCCTCCTCTCCCCGGATGAGGGAACCTCCTGAGCTAGAACCTTCACCTTCACCTCCAGCCATTGGACAAAACTCAAGGCTTTCTTGTATTGGCTACCTACCACGCTCACCGCACCAGAACTGTTGAAGCCAAAACTTGACCTCAACGAGAGTTCAAAAATAGGGGTGCAACCAACACCTACTTTTCCCAAGCTTCGACCCCTGACTGGTTGTAAAGGACCTAGAACTGACCCAAAGCCTCAGCAGGGAGGTCTCACCTCTTACCCGAAAGATCTTTGAGAGCTTCCCCTCCAAAGCCAAAAGCAGGGCTTGGAACTCCTCAGAAGGCACTAGAAGATCTTAGGGAAATATGAAAATCTTGCCTTCTGAGGAGCCCCTGCGCATCTATTTATAGCCTTTGCTGACCTGAAATTACTAAATTACCCCTGGCTGGTCTGCCAATAGCAAAATCCTATTATTATGAAATGCTAAATGCAGACCCTGGGGGTATATAGGTAATTTTTACCCAAGGGCAACTAGGTAATTTCTCCCTGGGCCCCACCCGGCGAGAACCTTTATGCCGAGAAGTGGAGGTTCTCACATATCGCCAAGAACCCTCCCGCCCTCACTCGGCGGGAGCTAAAAAGGTGTTGAAGAATGTCTCGGACCGAGCCAGTTCCCGTCTTCCGCAAGGCGCGAGCCTTCTCGCCCGCCTCTAGGCTGAAGTAGGTCTCGGTCGAGGCTTGAGCACGAGCGTTCTCGCTCACTCCTAGGCGGGAGCTCTTCTGCTTTGAATCCCAAAGCTAGCCCGAAGCTAGTCCAAACCTGACCCTTGGCATCTCTGGGTTCCACTCAGCAAATATGGGGTTGTACACTTGCAGTCACCTATTTTCCCTTCCTTTCCCCCGTGATCAAACCGTTAGCTGGTGGTTCCCGTTTTCGTGCATCAACAGTTAACACACGGCCTTCAGATCTCAAGAAGTTTTTTCAAATTAGCGAACAAAGATGTCAGACCGTCGAGCTTGTCTTTCAGACCGCTCCACTTCATTAGAAGACTCACTGTGGGATGCGATTGAATAGTCTCGTTGGGAGGCTGAGCGATCTTGCTGGGATACCGATCAACGCTTGGATACAATCAGCCAGGCGTTAAACACGCTGACTCAGCGGATTGTGCCTCAGGCCGCAACAGTTCCCGCGGACACCCCAGTCTGCCAAACTCCAGCTCACCTAACTCCTCTCCGCCAGTCTCCGGCAGTCACTCCTTCTCCCCAAGCTCGCCCTCTAGCTCAGACCGCAGCTACTCTGCGGCCTCAAGAAGATCAGTTTGCCTCTTCGATGAATTTCTTCAAGGAGGCTGCTAGTGGTAGTCCTTCCCGCCAGCTCGACTTCGTAGACCGCAAGTCCATACAACCAACGGACGCTCCTGCTCTAGTCCACCCCACATATCCTGCCGAGTATGAAGCACCCTCTCCCTTCATGGATAGAATCCGATGGGAGCCTGCTCCGAACAATTTTAGAGAACCTCGCCTTCCTCTCTATATAGGGGAGACTGATCCAATTGCCCACCTGTAGGTGTTCGAAGGGGCAGTTGCTTTGAGATGCCTCTCTGATGCCCTCAAGTGCAAACTCTTAGTTACCACCCATGATGGAAAAGCGAGAGAGTTGTTCTATGAGCTGACATCAGGCTTGATTTCTTCATTTGCGGAGTTCCGCGGCGAGCTCCTATTGAGGTTCGCTACCTCAAAGAAGAGGAAAGATGGACCGGCAGCCCTCTTTGATATCAAGAAAAGAGACAACGAGTCAGCTGCTCGATTCGTTGTTTGCTTCCAGAAGGAGATCTAGGGGGTGCAGAATGTGAACCCCGATTATTACAAAGTTGCTCTAATTCACGGCCTCCAGGAGGGCCCCTTGAAGTTCAAGGCAACAACTAAAGCGCCAGCAACTTATCAGGAATTGATTGACCTGTTCAATCAGTTCATTGAAGGCGAGAACGCCAACCCATCATACATTTAATCCCTAACAGCCAAGGCTGAAGGAAGGGAAGTTTCCAATTCTTCTGCTAATCATCGCCACACAAGGCGTCCATGCCCCGACTATCAGCCTCCTGCCCAGAGGGGGAGGCACTTCCGTCACAACAAACCATTCACTGGCCATCAACCGTTTCATGATCAGAGACTGTCGTTGGCCACCGCTCCCGCCTTACCCGCACAAGTTCTTCCAATTCTTCAAAATGCTCTGCCTGCTCCAAAGCAGCATGATAGAACCTCCGTGGAGGAGTTTGCTGATCTGGGCCTCAGCATTGATGAGGTCATCTAGATTATGCAAAGGAAGTCCTATGACAAGAAGCGAGGACCTCCGAGAGAGTGGAAATCAAGGAACTCTAATCTATTTTGTGAGTTCCATAAGGAGAAGCGATATCCGACCGAGAATTGCAGGTCCCTTCGCCAGCTGGTTGAGAAGTTGATTGCTGAAGGAAACATGAAGGATCTAGGAAAGAAAGATGCTTCATCAAAGCCGTCTACCTCCAAAGGCAAGGAGGTAGCTAAAGCCCATTGGGAATGTGAAGAAATTGAGGATGTTGGCCGACTACGTCCTATCAACATTGAGAGCGAATGCTTCGATGCTAATGATGAAAGAGCCTTGGGGCGGCTCTTCTGCATTCATGGAGGTGCAGGGACCAAATCAACTCGCAAATCTTCAATTGCAAGAGTCTCTCGAGCAGAGGTTGCCTCTACTTCTTCTGCTCCATCAAGGGGAAGCGTCACTTTCAGCCAGGATGACCTTCCCCTAACTGCCAACCCATTCAACGATGTTGTTGTGATCAACGCAGCCATCAGAGACTACAAAGTGGACAGGATTCTGATTGATACAGGCAGTTCTGTCAACCTCATATTCAAGCCAACCTTTGAGGCCTTGAAGACCGGAAAGCCTCTGCTTTCCACCGAAGTGCCACTCTACAGCTTCTCTGGGGAAAGAAAAGAGGTCGAAGGAAGCATCACACTCTCAGTGAGACCTGGAGGAGTAACAAAATTGATCCAGTTCATAGTAGTCGATGCTCTAAGCAGCTACTATGCAATCTTTGGGAGGCGTCTCCTCAACAAGTTTCAAGCGGTGGTGTCTACCTACCACCTCGCCATAAAGTTCTATATTGATGGCAAATAGTGCAGGGTCAGGAGCGACCCAAAGCAAGCTCAGGAATGCTATGTTCGCATAGTCAACATGACTAAAGTCTCCCCTCCCGCTTTTCCAGCTGCAGCGCCAGAAATTTCTTCTAATTAGGAGGCAACTGATGACAGAGAAGGAGCTCACTTAGAACCTACCCAGGTGATCCAAGGAGTCCTTATTGCTGAAGTGGAGGAGTGGAAACTCTCCATCAACTCAGAGCTATCGGAAGATCAGAAAGACGAGTTGATCTCATGCCTGCTAGAGAACCTTGATGTCTTCGCTTGGTCAGCAGAGGACATGCTAGGAGTTGATCCCGATGTCGCTTACCACCATCTCAAAATTAATTCATACTTCAAGCCCGTGCAACAAAAGAAGAGAGATGTGGCAACCAATCTTACTGATCAAATCAGAGAGGAGGTTGCAAAGCTCCTCAAGGCAAAATTTGTCCGTGAAATTCAGTATCCTGCCTGGGTGTCTAACGTTGTAATGGTTAAAAAAACTAGGGGGAAATGGTGAATGTGTGTTGACTTTACTAAGTTGAATAAAGCATGTCCTAAAGATTATTACCCCTTTCCTCGGATAGATTCTTTAGTTGATTCCGTGGTTGGGTATTCTTTTATGAGTTTTTTAGATGCATTCTCTAGTTATCATCAAATTAGAACGCATAAGCCCGACATTCCTCATACATCTTTTATCACGAATGATGATTACTATTGCAACCATGTGATGCCTTTCGAGCTTAAGAACGCTGGTGCAACTTATCAACGCATGATGGATCATGTTTTCAAAGAGTAGAAAGGGAGAAACCTTGAAGTATATGTTGATGATCACTTGATCAAAAGTAAGACCTTTTCATTGCACCTGCATGATCTGGCAGAGACGTTCGCTACTCTGCGAAAGTATAAGATTAAACTTAATCTGTTAAAATGTACCTTTGGTGCGAGTAAGGGGAAATTTTTCGGCCATCACCTTACCCCAGAAGGTCTTGCACCTAACCGAGATAAAATAAAATACATTCTTAATATGGAACCTCCTCGATAACCCAAAGAAGTTCAACAGTTAGGAGGAAGATTAGCAGGACTCGGGAGTTTCCTCTCTCGAGTCGGAGACAAGAGCGCCTCTTTCTTTAAAACTCTTTGAGGAGCGTCCAAATTTGAGTGGACCGAAGAATGTTCAGAAGCCTTTGAGCAATTGAAGAAACAGTTAACCTCAACACCTTTACTGTAGAGCCCCCGATCAGGGGAAATGTTGTTCTTATATTTGGGAGTTGGCCCAAAGGCGGTCAGCTAAGTTCTTGTTTGAGAAGAGAACAGAAGACAGTTTTCAGTTTACTATGTCAGGCATATCCTAAAAAGTGAAGAAATAAGATATCCGATTTTGGAGAAGTTAGCTTTGGCACTAGTAATGTCACCTCAGAGACTATGTCGGTTTTTCCAGGCACATACAATTCAAGTGGTGACGGATCAACCTTTGAGAAGTGTGTTGGAAAAGCCAGAGCATTCAGGGCAATTAGCTAAGTGGGCATTAGAGCTTAGTGAGTTTGAAATCTCTTATGTGCCAAGAACAGCTATCAAGGCTCAGGTACTGGCATACTTCTTGATTGATGCAATAGAGTCTAACTCTTGTCAAGCAGAACAATCTCCTTTGGCTTGGACCATCTACATTTATGGGGCCTCAGGCAAAAACTCTTCAGGAGCAGGAGTAGTTCTTATTAACCCCAATGGTATCAAGATAGAACAAGCGATAAAGTTTTTCTTCCCAGCTACAAATAATCAGGCAGAATATGAAGCTTTATTGGCCAGCTTAAAGCTTTCAAGGGAACTTGGGATAGAGCACGTTCACATTAAAACTGATTCTCTGGTAATGGCATCACAAGTTTTGGGCAACTTCGAAACCAGAGAGCCAATCTTAAAGAAGTACCTTGCTTTAGTCAAGATTGAAGTCGGCAAATTCAAGAGCTTTACAATTGAGCACATCCCGAGAACTGAAAACGAAGAGGCAGATTTCCTTGTTAAGCATGGACTTCCATCAGGATAAATGACTTATGAACACTTCCGCCCTGCAGTGGATGAAGAAGAGATGATGCAAATTGATCAACTCTCCTCCTTGATGGACCCTTTCATTCTCTACCTATCTTCGGGAAATTTTCACACATCGATCAATGATAAGAAAAAGTTCAGAATCAAGGCAGCTTACTACTATTTGATATCAGGCATTCTGTACAGAAATACCTTCCTGTCAACAATGGCGAGATGTGTTTCAGAAGAAGAAGCTCCTACTGTGCTTCACGAAGTTCATTCCGGTGAGTGTGGAAGTCATTCAGGAGCAAGGACCCTCGAAAGGAGAATCCTTCGGCAAGGATATTTCTGGCCTAATATGAAGAAGGATTCAGAAGCTTATCCAAGGAAATGTGCTCAGTACTAGAAGTTCGCTCCACTTCAACATCAATCAGCTCAGCTGCTCAAATCAATCGCAACTCCATGGAACTTTGCAGTGTGGGTAATGGATCTTCTTGGTCCTTTTCCCATGGCAAGCGGACAGCAACGTTTCATCATAGTAATGATTGATTATTTCAACAAGTGGATAGAGGCCAAGGCATTGGCTAAAACAACAACTCAGGTTGTGAAGAATTTCATCTGGGGTGAGATAATCTGTCAGCATGGGATTCCAATAGCTATTATCACAGACAACGGGCCAAAGTTCAACAATAATGAGATGGTTGATTTTTGCAAGCAGATTGGAACAGAGCTGCGTTTTGCATCAGTCCATCATCCCAGGAGCAACAGCCAGGTTGAAGAAGCAAACAAGAAGATTCTCAGCTTGCTCAAGAAGAAAGTTCAGAATCTTAAAGGTAGTTGGGCTAATCAACTTCTGTCAGTTCTTTGGACCTTAAGGACGACACCTTCAAAAACAACTGGAGAGACTCCTTTCAAGCTCTCTCATGGTTCAGAGGCTCTCATTCCAGTTGAGTTTGAAGTTCCATCACCAAGAGTTCTGCTTGCTAGACAAAGCGTGGAAGATTGGCTTGAGCTGAACAATGAAGAGATGAAATTCAGCTTGGAACATATTTAGGAGATCATAGATAAAGCAGACATAAGGCAGGAAGAAGTGAAGAGGAGAATGGCCAGGTACTTTGATAAGAACGTGAGTATCAAACACTTTCAAGTGGGAGACCTTGTTCTTAAAAAAGTTGATGTTGCTGCAAGAACCGGCTCAGTAGGGAAGCTAAATCCGAATTGTGCTGGTCCATTCATTATCAAGGAAGTGTTAAAGAACAGGCCTTTTCACTTGCAAACCTATGAAGGAAATGATGTATCGTATACATGGAGCGGGGACGATCTAAAACGATTCTATTCCTGAACCAACTCCTCTCTCATTTTTCCTTTGTAACTTTTTCAAAGATTATCATTAATCAAAGGCCCCTTACTGACACTTTTTCAAGTGCTTTCTGCCTCCTGCTCAACTCCAAAGTAAGGATAACTAACTCAAGGAGACATCGTCGAATTCAGTTGGGACTCACCCTTGAATCGTTGTCATTAGCATAACACCACAAGGACCACGTGTTGCGGGGAGATTTCGCACTGTGTAGTTGGAGCAGGCAGCTTCTAGTATAGTGGGCTACTGAGTTTCGGATCTCGGCTGGTATCTAACCCCACCTCTGCATTTTTGGAGTAACAGGGTGGGTGTTTGCTCTGCCTTGCCTTGTAAGGGATATCGTTACAACTTTGATGATCACCTGAGGAAAGCAATGCTATATGCACCTACCAACAGATCGTCCTTGTCTGTTACCCTCGAATGATCTTTGGTACCCTCAAGCAGTGTTATTGGATCCCTAGTTCTGATTTGGGCTATGTCATCTCTCTTAGGTTTCATTTGACCCAAGGTTTTTTCTATGGTCAATGGTTAAACTAATTGTTAGTCTACCATAGGTTTAGTTTTGATAGACCCAGATCGGATAGTTGAGATTGGATAGAAATAGAAATTCTGTTTAGCAGTTTTGTGCTCGACGATAGTTGATTGTCGCTCGAAGATCTTCGAATGATGATCGACGTTCTCAGATTTTTATGTA
The DNA here is from genome assembly GCA_039513925.1 of Platanthera zijinensis. Taxonomy (NCBI): domain Eukaryota; kingdom Viridiplantae; phylum Streptophyta; class Magnoliopsida; order Asparagales; family Orchidaceae; genus Platanthera; species Platanthera zijinensis. The sequence goes on from CM077082.1 coordinate 190,961,395, forward strand.
CTCTGAAGTGAGGTCGACGATCTGCTTGCTCAGATCGACGATCATTTTTCCTAGGTCGATGATTTCTGTTTAGACTTTGTTCTGTCTTCAGGTCGACGATCTGCTTGTCCAGATAGACGATCTTCATTCTCTGGTCGACCTTTTCTGTCTGCTATTATCTGTATTATTTTCATCTGAATTATTGATTTATTTCCTCTTGTTTAAGACATATGTTATTCAGATATTCTGCTTAATTTAATGTCTATATTTCTTTGCTTATTTGCAATATTCCTTGTGCATTAATTGAGAAGATTTGGCAGAATAAAGTTTTTCGTTTTATTAGAGGAAATCGTGTTTTTCTAACAGCTGTAATATAGCCGTTATGCCTTGCTTCCTGTGCCAATTTATAAAGTCATTTTGATAGGATATTTTAATATCCTTAATTCCTTTTTGGGAATGACAGAGAAGATTTCTGGCGCAGTTGCTTATTTGTTTTATTGTATAATTTGGAAAGACCTTTTTAGTGCAGGGCTCGAGGCAATATTCAAAGAAGAGAAGTTTCTATTTTATCAGGCAGTTGGCTGAATACAATATATCAGATACAGAAACAAAAGAGAGGCAACCATTGTGATATAATAAGAGCTCTCAAGAAAAAGAATTGGTTCTTCTGCTGCTTCCTGAGTTCATCCTGTCTTCAGGAAAATCAACACTCAGTGCTCAAGCTTTCAAGAAGAACTCTCCTCCTAGATTGCAAAGCTGCTGAAGAAGAACAACCATCAACATCTTGAGTCATCTTCAAAGCTGCATCAGAAAAGGCTTCAAAGCAATCTGAAGTTCCTACACCCTGAAGCAAAGCTTCTTCCTGGACATTCTCTAAGCCAGGGGGAGCTTTGATTTATTCAGAGCAATCCACTAGCTTCTCTGAACACAGAGAAGACACCTTCAACTCTTTCCCTTAACCTCCTGTAAAAGGGTTATTACTCCCTTCAAAAGTGAACCTTTGGTAGCAGGGCACCTGATCAAAAACCCGTGTGTTTGGTTCTTAGGCACCTGATCAAAAGCCTGAAGGGTTTCTAGATCTACCTAAAGCAGATCTTGTTGTGGAAGGGCATCTGAGCAAAAACCTGTAGTGGATTCCTACCAGGGTGGTAGAAGAGTGGATGTACCCAATTGGGGAACCACTATAAAATCTCTTGTGTTGTCTGGTTGTTTACTTTAATCGTTGATCTGTGGCTGTGATAGATATAACTAGGTTGCTAGTTGTTGTGTTAGGTATAAAGCTCAACTGAAACATCAGTTAGCTTGTTTTATTCACTTCACTCTGATAGGCTTTAAGTTTAAAGCTTTTATATTTCAATTCCGCAATTTGCTCAAGAGAAGTGTTTAGAGTCTCTTAATTTTTGAATACTCTATTCACCCCCCCCCCCTCTAGAGTAATAAGTATAATATCCCTTCACTCTCAATTGGTATCAGAGGGAGGTTGGTTATTCAACAGCTTAACCACTCCAAGGTTGATTGGTTGAACAGGCTAACACCTGAACCATAAGATCTTGTGATAAGATACTTTGATACCATATTCACTCACTTTAGATTCATGGCCCAGTATAAAGATTATTCTAGCACCAGACCTCCAGTATGCAACTTATCCAAGTTTGGCATCTGGAAGGCAAGAATTAGACTCTATATGAACTCCATTGATGAAGATATTTTTCTTCTATCTTAACAGGGCCACCAACACCACCTGCTACTGCTACAATATCTGCAAATCTCAGTGTAGTGCCACCTCCAGACTACAATGAAACTTACAAGAAGGCAAAAATAGCTGATGCCAAAGCTATGAATATTCTGGCTCAGACTATGTCTGATGAGACATTCCAGAAAGTGGCTGATTGCACCTCAGAAAAAGCCATGTGGGACTCACTTAATCAGATTGTAGCTGGTTCAGCTAATGAGAGGAAGGACAGAAGGTCCAACCTCATATCCCAATATGAGAACTTCAAGAAAGAAGAGGTTGAGACTGTAGAAGCCATGTACACAAGGCTCAGCTCCATCATCAATGAGCTGAGGACACTTGATAAGGAGATTACATTGACAGAAGTTAATGACAAAATACTGATGTGCTTCCCCAGCACATGGGATCTCAGAATCTGGCCAATCAAGGAGTCCAAAAGTACTACAGAGATCTCAACAGAAGCTCTCCTTGGCAAGCTCAAATCATTTGAGCAAGTACTAAAGACCAGGGAAGCTGAAGCTGAAGCTGAAGCTAAAGCACCCACTCCAACAAGGAAAGAGCAAACCCTTACTCTTAAGGCTGATGATGAGTCCAAGGTGACTCAATCAAATGAAGAACTGATGGCACTCTTTGCCAAGAGGTTCTACAAGATGGGCAGAAAAGAAAACAGAAGAAAGTCATCAAAATACGATGACAGACCAAGGTATGATAAAAGTCCTTCTAAAGAAATTGTTTGATATAGATGCAGGAAGTATTGACACATTCTCCCTGAGTGTCTAGAGGTAAAGCATAAAGAAAGGAGAAAAGAAAAGGAACATGAGAAGCACCACTCCAAAACATCATCTCACAAACACAAGAAGAAAGCGAAAGGTCTTGTTGTAAATACCTGGAGTGATACTGAGGAAGACTCATCTTCTTCCAGCTCCAGTGAAGATGATGAAGAAGAGAAGAAAGCCAAAGAGATTTGCCTTATGGCAATTGATGCCTGCAGCAGTAACTCAGCTGCAGAGATGACTGAAGATGAGGAAGATGAATTGTCTGATGAAGATCAGGTAATTGCATCTTATGATTTAACATTTTATGAATTTAAACATGAATTTAAAACCCTTTGTCTAGACTTACTTAGCTCAGAAAAGGAGATTAGATTGCTTAGAGATAAACTAGCTGGATCTGAATCTATATCAAATGAAAACATTAATTTGAAAGCTTAACTCACTAGATCAACTGAAGAAATTAAATTTCTTAAATTGGAACTAGCTAAAGCTAAAAGATTAGAAGATTCACTTAATGGCAGAAGCCTTAAGTTGCTAGAAATCACAAGCACAGCCAACACTAGGACAGGCAACAATAAGTTAGGCTTAGGTGCCTCACCTAGTGAACCCCATTTCTCCTTGAATACAATCTATCCACTCCAGTAAAGTTTGTTTCTGAAAAGGGAATAGACAACACTGAGGTTATTCAAAAAGCTAAGAAAACCTTAAATAAAATCAAGAGAGACAAAAGGAAAAAGAAATTCATAGAAATACAAAAATCGTCGAACGGTCATCGACGATCGCTGAACCCATCGTCGAACGATAATCGACGATCTCTGAACTCACCTGCTGGGTATAACTACTTGGCAACGAGGGATCGACGATCTCAGCCTGAGTCGTCGAATAGAGATCGACGATTGTGGAACCCAGAATTCTATTCTGTGAACCAAGATCGGCGATCTGGGTACCGATCGTCGACCACCGATCGACGATCAGAATTAAATTTTCAAAATTACAACAATGCTAATAGAAACAACAAGTTTAATAGCAACCCTAGGTCTGCTAATCTATCTTCAAATTGGATTATCCCACCTAGGAGATCTCATCCCTTAGGATATCACCCTCAACCTGCATATTCTTGTATTTCTAGTTTTCCCTATGTGAAGAACAATGGACCCAAGGTTACTTGGGTCCACAATGTTTAATCTATCTTATTGCAGGTGAAGACCTGTCCTATCACTCAGGACAAGTGGTATTTGGATAGTGGATTCTCCAAGCATATGACAGGAAATAAAGATAATTTATCAAGCTTCAAAGCCAAGTTGGCACCAAAAGTGGTCTTTGGTGATTCAAGCTGTGGTCAAACTGAAGGATATGGCAAGTTCACCTTAGGGTCAATGACTTTCAAGAAGGTAGCTTATGTCACAGGATTGAAGCACAATCTCATTTCTGTAAGTCAGCTTTGTGATGTTGGCTATCAGGTTTGGTTTTCTAATACTCAGTGCAATATTACTTTGAATAATAACATTGTATTAGTAGGCATTAGGCAAGGAAATATCTATCTTGTAGATTTTAATTCCACTTCTTCTGAAATCTGTTTGTTTAATGAAGTGAGTAGCAATAATACTTTGTTGCATAGAAGGCTAGGTCATGTTAACCTCAGGAATATATCTAGGTTATCTAAATACAACCTTGTTAGAGGTTTGCCCTCTTGCCCCTACAAGAAGGAAGGCCTATACAAGGCTTGTCAGCTAGGCAAGCAAACCAAGAATAGTTTCAAATCTGTAAATAAAAGCGATTCACCTAGAATTCTATACCTATTGCACTTGGATCTTTTTGGTCAAATAGTTGTACAAAGTCTAGGATGGAAATTCTATACCCTAGTGATTGTAGATGATTACTCCATGTTCACTTGGGTGTTCTTCTTGAGAACTAAATCTGATAACTTTAAAGTTCTTACAGACTTTCTACATTGTATAAAGATTGAGTTCAATACTCACATTGCTCTGATCAGAAGTGATCATGGGACAGAGTTTGATTCTCTTCTTATGCAAGAATTTTGTGAGAAGGAAGGTATCAGGCATAGCTTCTCTGCTCCTAGAACTCCTCAGCAAAATGGGGTAGTTGAAAGGAAAAAACAGAACCCTGATTGAAGCTGTAGGAACATTGTTAGTAGATGCTAATATGCCTCTCTCCTTTTGGGCAGAAGCAGTTAGCACAACCAACTATGTACTGAATAGGAGTCTGATACATAAACTTAAGGGGAAGACTCCTTATGAATTGCTTAAAGAAAAGAAACCTAAAATAGATTATTTTAGAATTTTTGGCTATGTAGTTTTCATTCACAATAATAACAAAGAATACATTAGAAAGTTTGAGGCAAAGGCTTCAATGGGAATCTTTCTAGGATATTCCCAAGTAAGCAAAGCCTATAGGGTTTTTAATAAATCCTCATTAAAAATTGAAGATTCAGTCCATGTATCCTTTGATGAATCCAAAATGTTTTATAGAGAGAAGGAAACTTCCTCAAGTAGTTCTTTGCAGGTACCTGAACTATGCAAGAATTTGGATGAGCTGAAACTCTCTCAGGAAATTCAACCAGCGACTCAGTTATCTGATTCAGATAGTGATGAAGATCAGGTAGAAGTGAATGCAATTGTACCAACAGCCAATCTAATTCCACCAGAGGAATTAATTCCATCTGCTGTTGAAGATCACATACCACCAACTGATTATGTCACACTTAGAGATCATCCCACATCTCAAGTGATTGGAGACATTTCAACTGTTGTGCAAACTAGACATCAACTAAGTCAATATGTGATGCTTGCTTGCTTTCTTTCTCAGGTTGAGCCCTTAACCATACAAGATGCTGAGCAAGATCCCCACCGGATCATTGCTATGCAAGAAGAGCTAAACCAGTTTGAAAGATGCAAAGTTTGGAAGTTAGTCCCTAGACAAAAAGGTCAGCTGATTATAGGCACCAAATGGGTGTTTAGAAATAAGTTGGATGCTCAAGGAACTATTATAAGGAATAAAGCAAGGCTTGTAGCACAGGGCTAAGGATAGGAAGAAGGAATAGACTATGATCAGAACTTTTGCTCCTGTTGCAAGGCTAGAGGGAATAAGGATCTTTCTAGCATATGCATCCTACATTAAGTTTAAGGTGTTCCAGATGGATGTAAAGAGTGCATTCCTAAATGGTGAGCTAAAGGAAGAGGTATTTGTTGAACAACCCCCTGGTTTCATTTATTCAACTTATCCCTCACATGTTTTTAAGTTGGAAAAAGCTCTGTATGGACTTAAGCAGGCTCCTAAAGCATGGTATGAGACTCTAGCTAGTTTCATATTAGAACATAAGTTTGTAAGAGGCATAGTTGATAGAACCCTTTTCATTAAGCACCACAAGGACAAAATCCTGTTAGTTCAAATCTATGTGGATGATATTATATTTGGTTCCACGTATCCCAAACTATGTAAAAGGTTCTCAGACCTGATGCACTCTAAGTTTGAGATGAGTAGTATGGGTGAGCTGTCTTATTTCCTTAGTCTCCAAGTGAAACAAGATGTTGATGACATCTTCATCTCCCAATCTAAATATGCCAAGGAATTGGTAAAGAAGTTTGGGATGGCAGATGCTTCAGCAATGCACACTCCTATGGCTACTATTGTAGTTATTGATTCTGATGATAAGGGCAAGCCTGTTGATCAGAAAAATTATAGGGCCATTATTGGTTCCCTATTATACCTAACTGAAAGTAGGCCTGATATAATGTTTGTCGCATGCCTCTGTGCTAGATTTCAGGTCAACCCCAAGGAATCTCATTTAACTCTTCTAAAGAGAATCTTAAGATACTTTAAGGGATGCCCAAATTTAGGACTTTGGTACCCAGCTGAATCAGAATTTGAGTTGATTGGATACTCAGATACTGACTATGCTGGCTGTAGAGTTGACAGGAAGAGTACCTCAGGGACTTGTCAGTTCCTAAGTGAGAGGTTAGTCTCATGGTTTTGCAAAAAGCAGACTTCTGTTTCAACTTCAATTGCAGAGGCTAAATATATAGCAGCTGCCAGTTGCTGTTCACAGATTCTGTGGATTCAAAATCAACTCTTGGATTATGGGTACACACACAGAAACACCAAAATTATGTGTGACAGTACCAGTGCCATTTCTATAGCACAAAATCCTGTGCACCATTCTAGGACTAAGCACATTGATATTAGACACTATTTTCTTAGAGACCGTGTTGACAAGAATAAGATAAATCTCGAGTTTATACCCACAGATCTTCAGAGAAGTGATATTTTCACAAAGCCTTTAGATGAACAGAAACATCTAATCTTTTTGAATCAACTAGGCATAATGAATGGATCAGACTAAGTGAAAAATCTGCTAAGTTGAAATCTGTTCTGAGATCGTCGAACGACGTTCGAAGATCATCGAACAGGTTGAGCTTAATCATCGACCCTTGGTCTATGATAGCTCTTTGCGTTTAGAGACAGAAATCGTCGATCGACGATCGATGACTCTGCTTCGAAAATCAATCGTCGACCGACGATCGACAATCGATTCTCTTGATCTTCATTCAGAGATCGACGATTCTGGTTTATTTCTAAATGATCGTCTATTTAGGTCTGAATATTGTCGACGGAGCTTGCCAATTCATATTCTGCTTCCAGGCTTGTTTCGAGCTCTCGTCCCGCGCTTTCTATTCTCTCTCTCTGTGTTTGTTCTTGTTTCAGGTACTCTCATCAATCAAATGGCGATTTCTTTTGCAACCTTGTTTGTGATGAAGTTCGATGCAGGCTTCAGTGTTGACTTCGTGTCTTTTAGAAACAACGAACAAGTTTTTCAGGAAATGCTGCAGTTGTGTGAAGATCAAGATCTTAAGAAACTCATGTCCTCCAAGCTCAAACTGCACCTATCAGAAATCAAGGAATGGGTATATACATCGTCTTCGGATGACAAAGAGATGAAAGGATCAATCACCGGTATGGAGGTAACTCTTACTCCATATATTCTAACTAAAGTTTTTTAGTTAAAGAATGGCTCTGATGAGTATGAGCAAGACTCTGCTGAGTACGGAAGGATGCTGTTGGAAATGGGTCATGCAGAAGGCATCCCATCCAAGCTTCTGAAGATAAACTTATCTGTTGGTTTCAAGTTTTTGGCAGATCTGGTAGGAAAAGTGTTGCTTGGAAAGCACTCAGCTCATGACAACATCAACCGGCAACAGTTTGACTTGATGTCTGCTCTCATGAATAAGAAAGAAATCAACTGGGTTGGTCTACTATTTGATTTGATCAGGAAGAAGAACCACAAGAAAGAGGTAACATAAGGAAGGCTGATCGGGTTCTTTCTCTCTCAGAAAGCTTCCCAGCTGTTAGGCTCTGCCCCTACAGTGATCAATGCCAGCAAAAGGATTGATTCTTCACTGTTTACTAAGTGGAAAAGGGTTATTCAGAAACCCTCTAAGGCTAAGTCTGCTTATATAACATCTGAGAGCACAAGGGCTCTTGAAGCCGCTTCCAACCCTGTTGAAGAAATCCCTACTTCCTCCTCCTTGCCATCCACCTCCATTGACATTACTTCTTCTCCTGTAAACCATCCATCACATCCTGCTTCTCCAACTCCAGCTCATTTAGTTGAGATACCCAATCACAATATAGATTCTTTGTTCAATCTGCTTTCTCCATCTAATTCCCCAGCTACATCAAATCATCCCTCACCTACTGCTGACCATCCATCTCATCATACTTCTTCAAATACTGAAACCCCGGCTCAGAAGAATATTAATTCTGATGATGCCACTTCTAGCATTCCTCCATCATTTCATATTACACCAGAATTCATTGCATCTGTCCCTCACCTCATAACTCCTTCCATCAAAGCCATGATAGCTGAGGCCATTGCACCTCTTGCTCAATCCATCTCTTCTCTTACTGCCTCCATTTCCAATCCCATAGTCCCTTCTTCATCTAGGGGCCTGGGTTTAGTTTTCACTGAACCCAGGCAGGGGGAGATGCTTGATGAAGATGATTCAGGCCCTGCTATGGAATTATAAAGATCTTCAGAGTTACAGCTGTTTTCAGTTCCAGTCTCAGATATAGTTGTTTAAGCTTCAGATACAGTTGTTCCAGACTCTGTTTAGAAGATTGTTTAAGATTCAGTTGCTCCAGTTGTTTTGGAAGAGGAACTGGATGCATTCCTTGACTCAGATGATGAGTCATCCTGTGGAGACCTTCTTAATCCTATCTCCTCCCCTTGTTCTTTTGACCCTCTTCAGGCCATTGTGTGCTACCAGAGACCAATGTGCCTTCAGCTTTTGGATAGTTTTGTTATTTCAAAAATAATAGCAGAAGCAGATTTTGTTTTCAAAGTTTATCTTGAGGAGATCTCTACTCCTATTGCTGCTAGATATCTAGAAGGTATTATAACATCTTTCCTAGAAGCTAAATTTAATTCTGCTGCTCAAGAAACATTTCCAGATTTTGAGACTGCTGTGTCTTCTACCCTTTAGGATGACACCCCAGGACCAGATTTGGACTCTCTCCTGGCCCAAGACATTCTAGAAGAAGAAAAAGAAAGAGCTCTTCTGCAAGCTAAAGAGAAAGAAGAGGCTATGTTAAAGGAAATTGATGATATGTATGCAGAACCTCAACCCTCACATTCTGAGGATGAAGATGAAGATTCTGATGATTCTGATGGTAAAAAGAAAAAGAAAAAATCTGTTCAAAAGAAAAGGAAAGCCATAGCTCCAGCTCCTTTTAATCCAGATAATGATATTCCTTATTACATCTTGAAAGGAATTGATCCTAAAGCAAAAAACTTTGAGGCTTGGATGTGGTACTCTAAGAATGAACAGAAAGCAAGGAAGAAGAGCAGGAAGTACTCTCCTCCTACCAAGGGAATTCAGAGAGGTCCTCCTCCTCCTCCTCCCTCTGCTGGTGCCTCAGGAAGTATTGCTTCCAAATCTTCCGCTCCTTCAGCCAGGAAAAATCAGCCCTATACCTATCAGAGAAAGGGAAGGCATCCCCCTCCAAGTAGTTCTAGTGATCAGAGGTACTCTAAAAGGTCAAACTTTCAAAGAAAGCAAATTAAGGAAGTTGTATATCAACAACCCACCTTCTCTCCTCCTCCTGCCTCTAGATTATCTTAAAAGGTAAAACCTGCTCAGGACAAACCAGCAAATTACAAAGGAAAAAGAGTTATATATTCTGATAAATCAAGCAAAAAGTATGTTGAGTTTGCTCCTCCTTCCAGCCTTATAATTCAAGAGCCAGCAGATATAAATTTCAAGCCAGTTCAAGTACAAACTGAGAGTTTCTTAACTCAATCTATAAAATTCAAGACTATAAATCCATTGGATCCTTCTTGTTGGTACCCTAGTTTGATTTGAGTTTAGTCCTCTTCTTTGTGCCCTTGACCCAAGAAATATCTATGGTCAATGGTTAGGAGTCTAGCTGTAGGGTCCTCGCTTTTCCAAATTGAGAATTTGGTTAAGTAGGTTTTTCGTTCGACTATAGTCGAACGCCGTTCGACTATCGTCTATCGGCTGATCGACGATCGTCTATCAGTTGGTCAACGCTTTGTTCTGCGCTGATAGTTCGACTATCTGTTGATAGTTCGACTATCTGTTCTGCGCTGATAGTTCGACTATCTGTTGATAGCTCGACTATCTGTTCTGCGCTGATAGTTCGACTATCTGTTGATAGCTCGACTATCTGTTCTGCGCTGATAGTTCTACTATCTGTTGATAGCTCGACTATCTGTTCTGCGCTGGTAGTTCGACTATCTGTTGATAGGTCGACTATCTGTTCTGCGCTGGTAGTTCGACTATCGGTTGATAGGTCGACTATCTGTTCTGCGCTGGTAGTTCGACTATCGGTTGATAGGTCGACTATCTGTTTTGCGCTGGTAGTTCGACTATCTGTTGATAGATCGACTATCTGGTTTGTTTTGATAGTTCGACTATCTTTTGATAGATCGACTATCTGTTTTCTGAGGTAGGTCGACTATCTGCTTGATAGTTCGACTATCTCTGTGCGCTTGATAGCTCGACTATCTGTCCTAGATAGATCGACTATCTGATAGTTCGACTATCTGTCCTGATAGTTCGACTATCTGCTGCGGTAGCTCGACTATCTGTTTGATAGCTCGACTATCTGGATCGTTCGACTATCTGCCCGATAGCTCGACGATCTCCTGGCGTCGTTCGACGATCTTCGAAGGTCGTTCGACGTTTTCTGTCTGCCTTTGTATTTTGTATTTATTTATTATATTTAATTATTTAATACATTTTCTGGCACTCTATTCTAAGCTGTATGATAAAGTTTCCAGGCATTATTTGCTCTATTCTTATTGCCTGAGTTAAAATCTTTTAAGATAAAGTTGTTTGTCTTATTAGCTGTCATTTTAATTTACTTTATCTGCTGACAGACCTTTATAGCCGTTAGACTGAAAAGTCTTCTTTTGCTATAAAGAGATTATTTCTGATGTGACTTTATTTAGTCTATCTGATTATTTGATTTAAGCATGCAGCTTCTTAGAAAGAGGTTTATTCCTTTTTATAGAATGTTTTGCTGCAGAGATATTTCTGTCTTCTTGATATTTACAGCCCAGGTCTCAAGGCTCAGAAGAAGACAAATTAATTCAAATGGAAGAGAGCCGTTGCTTGCTGATGATTATATAAAGAACCCTTTGCAGAAGGATTCAAGCTAGTTAATAGAAGCGAGTGTTACACACATATTCAAAAGCACTCAAGCCTTCATCAAGCTCAAGCTTCCTGCTCTCAGCAATCTCCATCTAACTGAGAAGTGTTAAGATCTTCATCTCTTCTTCACCTGAGTTCTCCTGCTTTCAGGAAGTTCAACTCAGAGTTTCTTTGAAGAAGAAGAAGAAGAAGAAGAATAGCTGCTTGAAGAGATTTCTTTTTGTTATTTATTTTCTTCCTGTAGCTTTTCCTTCAGAATTTTCTGAAGAGTTTTCTGCACTGAAGCAAGACTTCACCTGGACATCTTTGAGCCAGGGGGAGGCTTGATTCTTTAGAGCATTCTAGCTCAGTGCAAGCTTTTTGTGCTTCTCTAATCTATTGTAAAATAGAGAAGACATCTTAACCTTCTTCCCCCTCCTGTACAGGGTTATTACTCCCTTCAAAAGTATCCCTTGGTGGCAGGGCACCTGATCAAAAACCTGTGCTTGGTTTTTAGACACCTGATCAAAAGTCTAAAGGGTTTCTGAATCTACCTGAAGCAGATTCTGTTGGTGGCAGGGCACCTGATCAAAAACCTGAGTGGATTCCTACCGTGTGGGTAGAAGAGTGGACGTACCCAAGTTGTTTGGGGAACCACTATAAATTTCCTTGTGTCGTCTGGATTCAACTGTTTAATTCCTGTACTGTGGCTGTGAATAGATATAACTAGGTTGCTAGTTGCTGTTTAGGTTTTCCAAGCTTTAACTGTAATTACAGTTAGCTTGTGTTTGCACATCACTTGTGTTAGGCTTTAAGGTTAAATCAATATCTATAATCTCTTCATTCCGCACTTCACTCCAAGGGAGTTGGGTAGACAGTTAAGTTTTGTACTGTGCAAAATTTGATTACTCTATTCACCCCCCCCCTCTAGAGTAGTATCTATCCCTTCACTTTCAATTGGTATCAGAGCCAGGTTGACTGACTGTATAGGCTAACACCTAAGTCACAAGATCCTGATAGATACCAAGAGCTTATAGATATTCACTATCATGGCCCAGTCTAAGGATTATTCTAGCACCAGACCTCCAGCATGCAACTTAGCAAAGTTTGGCATCTGGAAGGCAAGGATTAAATTATATATGAACTCTATTGATGAGAGTATTTTTGCTTCTATTTTGTCAGGTCCCCCAAGAGCACCTGCTGCAGCCACTGCCTCATCATCTGATATGAGTGCAGTGCCTCCTCCAGACTATAATGATGAATACAAGAAGGCCAAAATTGCTGATGCCAAGGCAATGAACATACTGGCTCAGACAATGTCTGATGAGGTGTTCCAGAAGGTGGCTGACTGCTCCTCAGCTAAGGCCATGTGGGACACACTGAACCAGATTGTAGCTGGTTCAGCTGATGAAAGGAAGGACAGGAGGTCCAACCTTATCTCACAGTATGAGAACTTCAAGAAGACTGATGTTGAATCAGTTGAAGCTATGTACACCAGGCTCAGCTCAATCATCAATGAGCTGAGGACCCTGGACAAGGACATATCATTGACAGAGGTCAATGATAAGATTCTTATGTGCTTCCCTAGCACATGGGATCTAAGAATCTGGCCCATCAAAGAAGCCAGAAGTACCAATGAGATCTCAACTGAAGCTCTCCTCGGCAAGCTCAAGTCTTTTGAGCAAGTGCTGAAGACCAGAGAAGCAGAAGCTGAAGCCAAGACCCCCACTCCAACAAGAAAAGAGCAATCTCTAGCTCTTAAGGCTGCAGATGTTTCTGAAGGCAGCCAATCCAATGAGGAACTTATGGCACTGTTTGCCAAGAGGTTTCTCAAAATGGGGAGAAAGGAGTTCAGGAAGAAGTCTTCACGCTATGAAGACAAACCAAGGTATGATCGCTCTCCTGCTAAAGAAATTATTTGCTATGGTTGCAGGAAGCCTGGACACATTTTGCCAGAGTGTCTAGAGGAGAAGAACAAGGAAAAGAGAAAAGACAAAGAACAACACAGGAAGCACTCCAAGCCATCCTCCTACAAAAACAAGAAGAAGGAGAGAGGTTTCATTGCTGAAACCTGGAGTGATTCTGATGAAGAATCATCCTCATCAAGCTCCAGTGAAGATGAGGAAGAGAAGAAGGCCAAAGAAATTTGCCTAATGGCAATAGATGCCTGCAGCAACCACTCTGCTGCAGAGAGTTCTGATTCTGATGAAGAGATGCCTACTGAAGATGAGGTACTTTCATCTTATGATTTTACTTCAGAAGAGTTTAAGTTAGATTTTAAATCTTTATGTTTAGATTTAATTAGTTCAGAAAAAGAGATAAAAGAACTTAGAAATAGGCTAGCTGACTCTGATTCAATAGCCTCTGAAAACATTAGGTTAAAGGAAGATCTCACTACTTGTAGTGAAGAAATTAAATTTCTTAAAATAGAATTAGCTAAGTCTAAGAGATTAGAAGAATCCCTTAATGGTAGAAGCCTTAAGCTGTTAGAAATTACCAGCATGACTAACACTAGGTCAGGTAATGATAAATTAGGCTTAGGAGCTTCTCCCAGTGAACCCCCAGTCCTCCTTAAAAATAACCTTTCAACTCCAGTGAACTTCATTTCAGCTAGTGGAAAGAAGAACACTGAGCAAGTAAACCTTGTAAATAAAACCCTAAATAAAGCTAAGAGAGAAAAGAGAAAGAAGTTTTTCAAAGAAATGCAAAGAGCGTCGAACGCCGCTCGACGATCGGATGCTCCATGGTCGAACGAAGCTCGACGATCTGAGCGCCCATCGTCGAACGTCGATCGACGATTTCAACATGATTTTCAAAATCATAATCAGTATCATAGAAACCTAAATGAAAATAGAAACCCTAGGTGTGTTGACCCATCATCTGCATGGAGAATCCCACCTAGGAGATCTCACCCACTAGGTTATCACCCTCAGCCTGCATTCTCTTATATTTCCAGTTTTTCTTATGTGAAAAACAAGGGACCCAAGGTTACCTGGGTCCACTCTGTCTAAATAGTTGTTTTGCAGGTGAAGGCCTATCCAATCACTCAAAATAAGTGGTATTTGGATAGTGGATGCTCTAAGCATATGACAGGAAACAAAGAGCTTCTGTCAAAGTACAAAGCTAAGCTCGGCCCAAAGGTTATCTTTGGAGACTCCAGCTGTGGTCAGACAGAAGGATATGGCAAGATCACGATTGGAGCTGTTACATTCAAGAGAGTTGCTTATGTCAATGGACTGAAGCATAATCTGATTTCAGTTAGCCAGCTATGTGATGCTGGCTACCAGGTTTCTTTTTCTAACTCCTCTTGCAATATTACTTTAAATAATAATGTTGTTTTAATAGGTAATAGAATAGGCAATATATATTTAGTAGATTTTAATTCATCTCACTCTGAAATCTGCCTGTTTAATGAATTAACCCTTAATAATAATTCTTTATGGCATAAAAGGCTTAGTCATGTAAACCTTAAGAATATCTCTAGGTTATCTAAGCACAACCTTGTTAGAGGCTTACCTTCTTGCCCCTACAAGAAGGAGAGTCTATGCAAGGCTTGTCAGCTAGGCAAGCAAACCAAGAATTCATTTAAATCTGTAAATAAAAGTGATTCTCCTAGAATCCTGTATTTATTACATTTGGACCTTTTTGGCCCAATAAATGTACAGAGCTTAGGAGGGAAGTATTACACTTTAGTAATTGTAGATGACTTCTCTAGGTTCAGTTGGGTTTTCTTTTTGAGAACTAAGTCTGATAACTTCAAAGCCCTTACAGACTTTCTACTTTGTGTGCAGACTGATTACTCTACTCATGTGGCATTGATCAGAAGTGATCATGGTACTGAGTTTGACTCTCTTCTCATGCAAGAATTCTGTGAGAGAGAAGGTATCAAACATAGCTTCTCAGCTCCTAGAACTCCCCAACAAAATGGGGTAGTTGAAAGGAAGAATAGAACACTAATTGAAGCTGCTAGCACATTGTTGGTAGATGCTAACATGCCTCTATCCTTTTGGGCAGAAGCTGTTAGTACAGCCAACTATGTCTTGAATAGAAGTTTGATACACAAACTTAAGTGTAAAACTCCTTATGAGTTGCTTAAAGGAAAGAAACCAAAAATTAATTACTTTAGAATTTTTGGCTGTACTGTTTATATTCATAACAATAATAAAGAATATATTAGAAAATTTGAAGCAAAAGCTTCAATGGGAATTATGCTTGGATATTCCCATGTAAGCAAAGCTTATAGGGTTTATAACAAATCAACCTGTAAGATAGAAGAATCTGTACATGTGACTTTTGATGAGTCTCAGATGTTTTACAAGGAGAAGGAAAATTCTCCTTCATCTAGTTCTTTGCAGGTACATGATGCTCCTGAAGAAATTCTTCAACTATCAACTCTTCAGATCACTGAATCAGACAGTGATGAAGACATTGCTGAAGCTGTTGAAGCTGTTGCTGTACCACCAACAGTAGATCAAATTCCTCCTGAGGAATTAATCCCAACTGTTGCTGAAGATCACATCCCACCTGCTGATATTGTCACACTTAGAGATCACCCCACATCTCAAGTGATTGGAGACATATCAGCTGGTGTGCAAACAAGATATCAATTAAGACAGGATGTGATGCATGCTTGTTTCCTCTCACAGGTTGAGCCCCTCACCTTTAAAGATGCAGAGCTAGATCCCCACTGGATCATTGCAATGCAAGAGGAACTCAATCAGTTTGAGAGATGTAAAGTTTGGACTTTGGTTCCAAGACCTAAAGGCCAACTGATCATAGGCACCAAGTGGGTGTATAGAAACAAGTTAGATGCAAATGGAATAATAGTAAGGAATACAGCTAGGCTTGTAGCTCAGGGCTACAGACAGGAGGAAGGTATAGATTATGACCAAACCTTTGCTCCTGTTGCAAGGCTAGAAGCAATAAGGATCTTCTTGGCCTATGCAGCCTACATGAAGTTTAAGGTGTTCCAAATGGATGTCAAAAGTGCATTCCTAAATGGTGAGCTTAAGGAAGAGGTGTTTGTTGAACAACCACCAGGGTTTGTTTCTTCAACTCAGCCTTCTCATGTTTTTAAGTTGCAGAAAGCTCTTTATGGACTAAAGCAAGCTCCTAGGACCTGGTATGAGACCTTAGCTAGTTTCCTGTTAGAGCACAACTTCACTAGGGGAGTAGTTGATAGAACCCTTTTCGTCAAGCATCACAAGGACACAATCCTGTTAGTTCAGGTGTATGTAGATGATATTATCTTTGGCTCCACTGATCCCAAACTATGCAAAAAGTTTTCCAACTTGATGCACTCTAAGTTTGAGATGAGTAGCATGGGTGTGCTGTCTTACTTTCTTGGTCTCCAAGTTAAGCAAGATGCTGATGGTATCTTCATCTCCCAATCCAAATATGCCAAGGAATTGGTAAAGAAATTTGGGATGGCTGATGCTTCAGCAATGCCTACACCCATGGCTACTAATGTAGTTATTGATTCTGATGATCACGGCAAGCCAGTTGATCAAAAGAATTATAGGGCCATTGTTGGTTCCCTATTATATCTAACTGCAAGTAGGCCAGATATAATGTTTGCTACATGCCTTTGTGCTAGATTCCAGGTCAACCCCAAGGAATCTCATCTGATTCTTCTAAAAAGAATCCTGAGATACCTGAAAGGATGTCCAAATCTAGGACTTTGGTACCCAGCTGAGTCAGAGTTTGAATTAATTGGATATTCTGATTCTGACTATGCTGGTTGCAGAGTTGACAGGAAGAGCACCTCAGGAACTTGCCAGTTCCTGGGAGAGAGATTGGTCTCTTGGTTCTGTAAGAAGCAGGCTTCTGTCTCAACTTCAACTGCAGAGGCTGAATATATAGCAGCTGCCAGTTGTTGTTCACAGATCCTGTGGATTCAAAACCAGCTTGTGGATTATGGTTACTCACACAAGAACACCAAGATCATGTGTGATAGTACCAGTGCTATTTCTATTGCACAAAATCCAGTGCACCACTCTAGAACGAAGCACATTGAGATTAGGCACCATTTCCTGAGAGATTGTGTGGAAAAGAACAAGATCTGTCTTGAGTTCATATCCACTGAGTTTCAGAGAGGTGATATATTCACCAAGCCTTTAGATGAACAGAAGCATCTGTTCTTTTTAGTCCAACTAGGCATGATCAATGGACGAGACTAAGTGTGACGATATCTGCCTATGTTGAGGTCTGCTTGAAGATCGTCGAACGATGATCGAAGATCGTCGAACGGATTGAGCCTATCGTCGACCTCTGGTTAATGATAGCTTATCTGTTTGAAGATCGTCGATCGACGTTCGACCATCGTCGAACAGGCTGAGCTTATCGTCGATCTCTACTCGACGACAGCTTGTTGCTTGTGAAGCCAGAATTAGCCGAACGATGGTTCGACTATTCTGCTTCTGAGCCGATCGTCGAACGACCGTTCGACTATCGGTTCAATATCTTTTTAATAGATCGACTATTTCCGGTCCAATATAAAGCCGATAGTCGACCTAGGTTAAAAGATCGTGTGCTTTATCGTTGACGGAGCGTGCCCTTTCGCATTCTGCTTTCCCGCTTGCGATTTTCTGGCGCTTCGTCTTTCTCGTTCTCTCTCCAGCTTTCTCGTGCTTTCTCCGGCGAATCCATGGCGATTTCCCCAGCTGTTCTAGCCATAGTAAAGTTTGATGCCGGATTCAGTGTGGATTTCGAAGCTTTCAGCAGTTGCGATGCCGGAATCGTGGAAGTTCTCCAGCTCTGCAGGGATCAAGGTTTAGAGAAGCTGATGTCTGAAAGGATCAAGATCAACATTCCAGAAATAAAAGAATGGGCTTTCACGTCGTCTTCCACAGACGAATCGATGATCGGTACCATCGGCGGAGTAGAAGTTATCCTGACTCCGGCCGTTCTTTCTGATGTTTTTGGTTTAGTTATTGGTGACGAAGATTATGAGCAAGATGCTCAGGAGTTCGGAAGGATGCTTGTTGAGCTGGGACATGCCGAGGGCATTCCCAACAAGCTGCTCAAGGTAAACTTCCCCTTCAAGATCAAGTTCCTCGCTGAGGTAGTAGGAAAAGTGATTCTGGGCAAGCACTCTGCCCATGATAACATAACAAGGCAGCAATTCGCACTTATGTGTGCAATTGTTAATCGGAAAAGGATCGATTGGGCTGCAGTTCTGTTTGATTTAATCAGGAAGAAGACAGGAAAGAAGGAAGTCACCCTGGGAAGGGTTATTGGAATTTTCCTGAAGGAGAAATTCCCCCAGCTGCTGAGTTCTGCCGCAACTACAATCAATGCCAGCAAGAAGATGGATCCCCATCTGTTCTCAAAGTGGAAGAGGACATTTGTGAAGTCTGCTCCAGCAGCATCTGAGGACACAAGGACTGCATCAGTCGCTCCTCAACCTGTTGAAGCTGGCTCAGCTCTCCCTTCCTCCTCCTCTGCATTGCCGTCTGCCTCAGTTGAAGTACCATCAACTTCAGCTGAGGTACGACCTTCTTCTTCTGCTGCACCTGAAACAACTATGGTTGTTCCTCTGTCTCCTCCAGCCTCTCCTCTACCTGCTCATCTGGCTAGGATATCTGCTCCTAGCTTTGATTTGTTAGGATCAGAGAGATTCCCTACTCCTCCTGTATCTCCAATTCAATCCCCAATAAATTCTCCTGCTCCATCACCTGCTCCATCTCCTGCTCGATCCCCTGTTCACACCATCCTCCATCCCAGCACATCTACCATATTTGCTGCAGCTCCATCCACCTCTCATCCATCATCTTTTGAAATCACTCCTGATTTCATCTCGCGCATTGTGGAGCTGATTACCCCATCAATCAAAACCATGATTGAAGAGGCAATCGCTCCCCTTGCTGCCTCCATTGATCTCTTATCTGCTTCCATCAAATCCCTCTCCAAATCAGCTGAGCCATCTTCCTCTAGGGGCCTGGTTTCAGTACCCACTGAAATCAGGCAGGGGGAGATGTTCAATGAAGATGTCTCAGGCCTTCCTGCCTCTCCTCCAGTTGTGAAAGATTCAGTCTTGTCTACCCAGCCAGAATCTGCTCAAGTTGAGCCAGAAGAAGTTCCAGATGTTGTTATGACTGTTCAGGAAGAGACAGCTCCAGCTGAGGAAGTGGTAACTCCAGCTGAGGAAGAGATTGCTCCAGTTGAGCAAGTTGTAGCTCCAGTTTTGACTGAGAAGGAAATAGTAGATGGAATCCTGCTATCAGAAATTGCAGTGAAAGTATGCTTAGAGGATCTAACTACTCCTATGATTGCCAGATTCCTGGAAGGAATCATAACTTCTTATCTGAATGAATCATGGGAAATGGTTAAATATGAAGGTAACTCTTTCATTCGTTTTGTTGATGAGTCGATTAATTTGATAGTTTGTGAATACCTTGAAGGAATGATTCAAGCTTATTTAGCAGATATGTATTCATAATTTTACAGATATTATTAAAGAAGATTTAACTGCTCAAATCATAGCAGTAGTTTCTGAGGCTGACCCAAGTATTCCTGCTACTCAAGTAGACCCTGAGTTGGAATCCTTCTTAGATAATAAAGAAGATGAGTCTGAGAAAGAGGAAGTCAAAGTTGACTCTTCTGTTCTGAGCTTGGAAGAAGCTCAAGCAAGAGCAGCATGGGAATTAAGAGTTCAATCCTTAAAAGAGAAAGAGAAAGATTTGCTATTTGAAAAGTCATCCATCTGGGATGACTCTCCTGGTTTAGATTTAGACTCCCTTCTGGCTCTGGATGCCATGGAAGAGGAAAGGGAGAAATCTGCTTCAAAGCTTAAAGAAAAGGCTGTCTCAGAAGCCTATGATCCGTATGAGAACCCTCCATCATCCCATTCTGATGATGATGATGATTCTGATATCTCTGAAAAGTCAAAGAAAAAGAAATCTGCTGCAAAGAAAAGAAAAGCTGCTCCTCCTCCACCTCCAAATAAGGATAATGACATTCCCTATTATATTTTGAAGGGCATTGACCCCAAATCCAAGGATTTTAAGCATTGGATGTGGTTTTCGAAAAATCAGCAAAAAGAAAGGAAGAGAACTAAGAGGTATGACAGACCAGTCTCCAGATGGACTCCCAAAGGTCCTCCTCCACCTCCAGGTGCAGGAGCCTCTGGGAATCTACCTGCTAATCAATCTGCCGCCTATGGAAAATCTGCGTCTGTTCAGCCCCAGCCTAGACAAGGTCATCAAAGTTCACAAAGCAAATCATCTTATGGTTCTCAAAGACAAATGAAGGAGGTTGTGGCCCAAAGACCAACTTTTTCCCCACCTCCTTCTCCAGTTCAATCTGAGAAAAGTGTTTCGAAAGGTAAATAGTTTACAGTGTTTTAAAACCTTCTAGCAAGTCCCTTTTGCTAAGTTTATTCTAATGTCTTATCTAGATATAATAGCTGATGCTGCTTCTCCTGAGCCCGTATATGAAAATCCTGAGCTCGATCCTAATTTTAGGATGGCTCGCTTTCAAGAGCTTGTAGGAGCAGCCCAAATAAGAAAAGCAAGAGCCGAAGGTAAAGATACAACTGGTTTTACTACCATGTCAGCTTATAGAAAGAAAGAATTTGAGAAATTCCAAGTCAATCCTGAGATTTTTGATCCAGCAAAGTACATGGAAAAACATCCTGAAGCTGTTGTCCCCAGAGCTACAGAACTAAAGATCCTTGGAGTGCAGGATTTAAAGATGTCAAAGAAGGAATCAGATGACCCTCTTCGAAAAATTTCTTTTGTCTCTAGTTCTTCTGATCCATTACCTGACCCTAAAGATTCTTAATAGTTTGATTAAACTGCTGTGATATATTTGATTATTTGTTTATCTGATTGATAATCTGCCAGTTTATTGATTAACTATTTGATGAATTATTTTGTTTGTTTTATTGCTAGCTGTTTTAGTTTTTGAGAGACTTAACTCAAATAGGGGGAGATTGTTGGTACCCTAGTTTGATTTGAGTTTAGTCCTCTTCTTTGTGCCCTTGACCCAAGAAATATCTATGGTCAATGGTTAGGAGTCTAGCTGTAGGGTCCTCGCTTTTCCAAATTGAGAATTTGGTTAAGTAGGTTTTTCGTTCGACTATAGTCGAATGCCGTTCGACTATCGTCTATCGGCTGATCGACGATCGTCTATCAGTTGGTCGACGCTTTGTTCTGCGCTGATAGTTCGACTATCTGTTGATAGTTCGACTATCTGTTCTGCGCTGATAGTTCGACTATCTGTTGATAGCTCGACTATCTGTTCTGCGCTGATAGTTCGACTATCTGTTGATAGCTCGACTATCTGTTCTGCGCTGATAGTTCGACTATCTGTTGATAGCTTGACTATCTGTTCTGCGCTGGTAGTTCGACTATCTGTTGATAGGTCGACTATCTGTTCTGCGCTGGTAGTTCGACTATCGGTTGATAGGTCGACTATCTGTTCTGCGCTGGTAGTTCGACTATCGGTTGATAGGTCGACTATCTGTTCTGCGCTGGTAGTTCGACTATCTGTTGATAGATCGACTATCTGGTTTGTTTTGATAGTTCGACTATCTTTTGATAGATCGACTATCTGTTTTCTGAGGTAGGTCGACTATCTGCTTGATAGTTCGACTATCTCTGTGCGCTTGATAGCTCGACTATCTGTCCTAGATAGATCGACTATCTGATAGTTCGACTATCTGTCCTGATAGTTCGACTATCTGCTGCGGTAGCTCGACTATCTGTTTGATAGCTCGACTATCTGGATCGTTCGACTATCTGCCCGATAGCTCGACAATCTCCTGGCGTCGTTCGACGATCTTCGAAGGTCGTTCGATGTTTTCTGTCTGCCTTTGTATTTTGTATTTATTTATTATATTTAATTATTTAATACATTTTCTGGCACTCTATTCTAAGCTGTATGATAAAGTTTCCAGGCATTATTTGCTCTATTCTTATTGCCTGAGTTAAAATCTTTTAAGATAAAGTTGTTTGTCTTATTAGCTGTCATTTTAATTTACTTTATCTGCTGACAGCCCTTTATAGCCGTTAGACTGAAAAGTCTTCTTTTGCTATAAAGAGATTATTTCTGATGTGACTTTATTTAGTCTATCTGATTATTTGATTTAAGCCTGCAGCTTCTTAGAAAGAGGTTTATTCCTTTTTATAGAATGTTTTGCTGCAGAGATATTTCTGTCTTCTTGATATTTACAGCCCAGGTCTCAAGGCTCAGAAGAAGACAAATTAATTCAAATGGAAGAGAGCCGTTGCTTGCTGATGATTATATAAAGAACCCTTTGCAGAAGGATTCAAGCTAGTTAATAGAAGCGAGTGTTACACACATATTCAAAAGCACTCAAGCCTTCATCAAGCTCAAGCTTCCTGCTCTCAGCAATCTCCATCTAACTGAGAAGTGTTAAGATCTTCATCTCTTCTTCACCTGAGTTCTCCTGCTTTCAGGAAGTTCAACTCAGAGTTTCTTTGAAGAAGAAGAAGAAGAAGAATAGCTGCTTGAAGAGATTTCTTTTTGTTATTTATTTTCTTCCTGTAGCTTTTCCTTCAGAATTTTCTGAAGAGTTTTCTGCACTGAAGCAAGACTTCACCTGGACATCTTTGAGCCAGGGGGAGCCTTGATTCTTTAGAGCATTCTAGCTCAGTGCAAGCTTTTTGTGCTTCTCTAATCTATTGTAAAATAGAGAAGACATCTTAACCTTCTTCCCCCTCCTGTACAGGGTTATTACTCCCTTCAAAAGTATCCCTTGGTGGCAGGGCACCTGATCAAAAACCTGTGCTTGGTTTTTAGACACCTGATCAAAAGTCTAAAGGGTTTCTGAATCTACCTGAAGCAGATTCTGTTGGTGGCAGGGCACCTGATCAAAAACCTGAGTGGATTCCTACCGTGTGGGTAGAAGAGTGGACGTACCCAAGTTGTTTGGGGAACCACTATAAATTTCCTTGTGTCGTCTGGATTCAACTGTTTAATTCCTGTACTGTGGCTGTGAATAGATATAACTAGGTTGCTAGTTGCTGTTTAGGTTTTCCAAGCTTTAACTGTAATTACAGTTAGCTTGTGTTTGCACATCACTTGTGTTAGGCTTTAAGGTTAAATCAATATCTATAATCTCTTCATTCCGCACTTCACTCCAAGGGAGTTGGGTAGACAGTTAAGTTTTGTATTGTGCAAAATTTGATTACTCTATTCACCCCCCCTCTAGAGTAGTATCTATCCCTTCACTTTCACTTCTGATGAGAATTCCTATGAAAGTCAAGAGCTTGATCCTAACTATAAAATGGCCAGACTGTTAGAATTGGTTGGATGTGCACAAATCAAGAAAGCTAAAGCTGAAGGAAAAGATATCTCGGGATTCTCTACCATGTCAAAGTACAGAAAGAAAGAACTGGATAGATTTCAAGTTAGTTCAGAGTTTTTTGAAGCTTCCAAGTATATGGAGAAACATCCTGAAGCTGTTCTACCAAAAGCTTGTGAACTAAAGATCATTGGAGAGCAGGACTTGAAGCTGTCAAAGAAAGATGCTTCTGATCCTAATAGGAAAATTTCCTTATCTCCTGCTTCTTCTATCCTTCCTTCAGATTATATTGATAAACAATTGTGACTTCTGTGTTATTTATTCTAATATGCTTGCTGATATATCTATTTTTTATCTGCTTGTATTAGATTTTTTTGTTTGAGTGACATCACCTAAATAGGGGGAGATTGTTGGATACCTAGTTCTGATTTGGTCTATGTCATCTCTCTTAGGTTTCATTTGACCCAAGATTTTATCTATGGTCAATGGTTAGACTAATTGTTAGTCTACCATAGGTTTAGTTTTGATAGACCCAGATAGGATAGTTGAGATTGGATAGAAATAGAAATTCTGTTTACCAGTTTTGTGCTCGACGATAGTAGATTGTCGCTCGACGATCTTCGAATGCTGATCGACGTTCTCAGAGTTTTATGTACTCTGAAGTGAGGTCGACGATCTGCTTGCTCAGATCGACGATCGTTTTGCCTAGGTCGACGATTTCTGTTTAGACTTTGTTCTGTCTTCAGGTCGACGATCTGCTTGTCCAAATCGACGATCTTCATTCTCTGGTCGACGTTTTCTATCTGCTATTATCTATATTATTTTCATCTGAATTATTGATTTATTTCCTCTTGTTTAAAACATATGTTATTCAGATATTCTGCTTAATTTAATGCCTATATTTCTTTGCTTATTTGCAATATTCCGTGTGCATTAATTGAGAAGATTTGGCAGAATAAAGTTGTTTGTTTTATTAGAGGAAATCGTGTTTTTCTAACAGCTGTAATATAGCCGTTATGCCTTGCTTCCTGTGCCAATTTATAAAGTCAATTTGATAGGATATTTTAATATCCTTAATTCCTTTTTGGGAATGACAGAGAAGATTTCTGGCGCAGTTGCTTTATTTGTTTTATTGTATTATTTGGAAAGACTTTTTAAGTGCAGGGCTCGAGGCAATATTCAAAGAAGAGAAGATTCTATTTTATCAGGCAGTTGGCTGAATACAATATATCAGATATAGAAACAAAAGAAAGGAACCCAGTGTGATATAACAAGAGCTCTCAAGAAAAAGAATTGGTTCTTCTGCTGCTTCCTGAGTTCATCCTGTCTTCAGGAAAATCAACACTCAGTGCTCAAGCTTTCAAGAAGAACTCTCCTCCTAGATTGCAAAGCTGCTGAAGAAGAACAACCATCAAAATCTTGAGTCTTCTTCAAAGCTGCATCAGAAAAGGCTTCAAAGCAATCTGAAGTTCCTACACCCTGAAGCAAAGCTTCTTCCTAGACTTTCTCTAAGCCAGGGGGAGCTTTGATTTATTTAGAGCAATCCACTAGCTTCTCTAAACACAGAGAAGACACCTTCAACTCTTTCCCTTAACCTCCTGTAAAAGGGTTATTACTCCCTTCAAAAGTGAACCTTTGGTGGCAGGGAACCTGATCAAAAACCCGTGTGTTTGGTTCTTAGGCACCTGATCAAAAGCCTGAAGGGTTTCTAGATCTACCTAAAGCCGATCTTGTTGTGGAAGGGCACCTGAGCAAAAACCTGTAGTGGATTCCTACCAGGGTGGTAGAAGAGTGGATGTACCCAATTGGGGAACCACTATAAAATCTCTTGTGTTGTCTGGTTGTTTACTTTAATCGTTGATCTGTGGCTGTGATAGATATAACTAGGTTGCTAGTTGCTGTGTTAGGTATAAAGCTCAATAGAAACATCAGTTAGCTTATTTTATTCACTTCACTCTGATAGGCTTTAAGTTTAAAGCTTTTATATTTCAATTCCGCAATTTGCTCAAGAGAAGTGTTTAGATTCTCTTAATTTTTGAATACTCTATTCACCCCCCTCCCCCCTCTAGAGTAATAAGTATCTTATCCCCTCACTATCAGGTGCCTGCAGGAGACCCACATCCCGGTTGATCTCAGAGGAAAGCAATAAGCAAAGCACACCTGCCCAAAAGGTCAACCTGTACTGTACTCCAGGAAAAAGGGCAGTAAACCTTTCCTTCTCTATGGGTAAATTTTTTCATGGTGCGGACTCAATCTTGGTATCCACTCAGTCCGCAGGTTTTCAATGGTTTGATTGCACAGCTCTTATGACCTGGTGTGGAAAGCAATGCTATATGCATTTGCCCGCTTGGTCAACTAAGCTGTGAATCATTTCTAGTTAGTGAGGACTCAATCTTGGTATCCGCTCAGTCCGCAGGTTTTCAATGGCTTAATTGCATAGCTCCTGTGACCCGGTGTGGAAATCAATGTTAAATGCACCTGCCCGCTTGGTCACCTAAGCAATGAATCAATTCTAGTTGGTGCGGACTTAATGTTGGTATTCGCTCAGTCCACAGGATTTCAATGGGTTGATTGCATAGCTCCTGTGATCCGGTGTGGAAAGCAATGATATATGCACCTGCCCGCTTGGTCACCTAAGCTGTGAATCATTTCTAGTTGGTGTGGACTTAATGTTGGTATCCGTTCAGTCCATAGGATTTCAGTGGGTTGATTGCACAACTCCTGTGACCCATTATGGAAAGCAATGTTATATGCACCTGCCCTCTTGGTCACCTAAGTTGTGAATCATTTCTAGTTGGTGCGGACTTAATTTCTGTATCCGCTCAGTCCATAGGATTTCAGTGGTTTGATTGCACAGCTCCTGTGACCCAGTATAGAAAGCAATGTTATATGCACCTGTCCTCTTGGTCACCTAAGCTATGAATCATTTCTAGTTGGTGCAGACTTAATGTTGGTATCCGCTCAGTCCGCGGGATTTCAGTGGGTTGATTGCACACCTCCTGTGACCCGGTGTGGAAAGCAAAGCTATATGCACCTGCCCGCTTGGTCACCTAAGCTGTGAATCAATTCTAGTTGGTGCGGACTCAATCTTGGTATCTGTTCAGTCCGCTAGTTTTTAATGGCTTGATTGCACAGCTCCTGTGACCCGGTGTGGAAAGCAATACTATATGCACCTACCCGCTTGGTCACCTAAGTTGTGAATCATTTCTAGTTCGTACGAACTTAATGTTGGTATCCACTCAGTCCACAGGATTTTAGTGGGTTGATTGCACAGCTCCTGTGACCCGATGTGGAAAGCAATGTTATATGCACCTGCCCGCTTGGTCACCTAAGCTGTGAATCATTTCTAGTTGGTGCGGACTTAATGTTGGTATCTGCTCAGTCCGTAGGTTTTCAATGGTTTGATTGCACAGCTTCTGTGACCTGGTAAGGAAAGCAATGCTATATGTACCTGCCCGATTGGTCACCTAAGGTGTGAGTCATTTCTCAATAAATACGTTATTATCTTCTTTCGACCCGCAAAGCCTTATCTACCAGGTCGACAAGTTATATTCTACGATGAAGTATGTAAAAAAGTCCATCTATAATTTTTCTCGGCTCGCAAAGCTTATCATCATAGCAGATAAAAACGCGGACTGGAGATGGTATTCGCAAAGCTCACGTCAACTTGGCTATTCGTTACATCTTTCTTATGGGTTGTAAAATCATATTAATATGTTCCTGATTATACTACCTTGGCGAGCGGAGAAATCAATGTTTGTGGCCTAGATTGTCATTCTGGTTTTCAAGCTATTTGCACCATAAATAAGCGGCCTGGATTCTAAAGGGAGCGGACTAGTTTTCACTAAACTGCAGCGACGATCATTGATCATACACATTTCAAACAACAAGTCTTAACAGAGCATGAGAACAAGAAACAAACAATGAAAATAACAGAAGATGTGAGCTGATCAAAATATCCTTTATATTCAATCATCCAAATTTACAATCTTTTTAAATTGGCGACCTCTAAGCGAGTCCGCCACTTTCTAATAAAATAAAAGCAAAATACATTCATTCCGCCAAACCCTTACGTTTTTTTGTCACAGGAGCATCGGTACTTGAGGATTCATCAACATTGACACTGGGAGAATAGCCCCCCGAACCGCTTCCTCTACTGTCAGAACTCTCACTGTCCACGAACTCGCCATTTGGGCTTTCATCATCAGAGCTAGACGAAGAAGAGTCAGACTCGGCGGACTAGTCTCCTTCTCGTTAACTTGAACCAGCATCCTCAGCGGCTTCATCTTCGGTTGTGCTTTATTCTTCTTCTTATTCTTCTTCTTCTTTTTCTTGATCCTCATCGATCACTGCTTTTCCTTTGACAGCACGCTCCAGCGCCGCAACCTAGTCCTTCAATTCAGGGAAGAGCTGGAGAAAAGGCACTCCTTTCACACCATCCTTTACGAAGCCTCCTTCGATGAACCGCTGGATAGCGATCTCGATGCTTTCCGTCACATAAGGAAACATGGCGTCCCGGTAACTATGATTTCCAAGATCGTGCTCGGTATATAGAAAATTCAAATCAAGTCAGGTCGCTGCGATCTCCATATGGATACTGCTGCGAATACAAAGCTTACCGCCACTGCCTCCTTCTGAAGAGTGACCTTCTTTCTCAGTCGCTTGTTCCTTTCCTTCAGCGAGTCAATTCCCACCTGAAGTTGCTCATTCTCCTTAAGCAGGTCTCTTGTCAAGCAACCAAGGAAATGGCTCATCACCACGCTATTCGCATTGGCCTGGGTGGTTAGCAGAGGAAGCTCGGCAAAAGGGAACTTTTCCAGGTCGCGAAGGTTTCGCTTCCTGTATAGCGTGGAGATCACAATGTGTGCATGGCGAGATACTTTTGGACTTCTCCAAGAGGGAAGTGCGGTGAAGAGGCGAACATACTTATTTTTACTATGCCAGTGGGTCATCGGGTTTCCCCGTAGATCTTTCTAGCTTCTTCCAAAGCCTTTCATACCAAAGCTTTCAGAAGAGGAATAGCCCGCGGCGGGATCCTCATTCTCTTTTCTTTTTCTTACAATCTCTTGCTTCCATTCCCTATGTGTAGGGGTCAGGCCGCTCGACGTTTGAGGCGGATTCGCTGGTACCACCAAGATCGCTGCAAGGAAAGGAAGAATGCAGACAGTTAATTATAGGTCACGGCAGCTACAGAAGCAGGTCGTAAAGCTTACTCTCTTTGCGAGCAACGTTATCTAAACTCGCCAACAGCGGGATGTAGTGTTCAATATCAAGCCTTGTTCCCGCCTAGAATTCGACAATCACGGTCTCCACCGCATCAAGCTATACACTTTTGAAATCAGAGTCTGCGCGCTCCTGCGGATGAGTATGCGCGAACCCCAGGTCGCCTTTAAAGATCATGTACCTTGAAGTCCATTTATGGATCTTGTTCGGCAAGCCCATAACTTTCATACCTCTGCAGTAGAAGTAAATTTTGACTTTGTACTGGCGGCCTCCAGATGGTGTTATCGAGCGGACATAAAAGATCTTTCTAAAAACATTTCGAGAAAACGCGATCTTCTCAGATCGCAGGTAAGAGACATAACTATAAATGGCAGCCAGGGTATTCGGCACGAGCTGCCTTGTCACCATGCTGTAGTGATCAAAAATTTAAGCAACATCCCATAGCAGAGGGAACCTAAAACCGCAGTCAAAGTGATCAATCGGCACTACGATCTGAGTTGCAGTGGAAAAATTTATCCTTTCTTGATCTTCAAGAAAGCGGACATGCACAGGCGAGTCCGCCATATACTTTTCGACAAAGATCTCAAAGTCGACCTTAGTCAGCTTGCACTTCTTATGGTCGGCAGCGTGAAAGGCGGCCGCGACATCGGTACGTGCAGACACCATTTTTCGAGACTGAAAGGACTTCTATTTCGATCGCATTTCCTATAAAGAAGAAAGACTTGAGCTCTATTTACAGAAATCAGGTCTGACAGTTTTTTCAGCCAGATTGCGCAGTTTGCTCCTTCAGTCCGCCTAGCCCGCAGCGCCGCCTGCAGATAACCCTAGCAGCCTAGCACATTTCAAATCAAATAACGCTGACATATAAGCAGTTTGCATGGTTAATATTAAACATCATCCTGCAGAAAGATTCACATCACGAAAACCGCTGCATTGTCCCAATCACATTGCAATGTTATACAAATCAAGCAAGATCAAATCACAATTCGATAAAAGAAAACAAAGCATTGTTCAAACTTCATAATTATACGAATACCAAATCAATTGTTCGCTCCCATAAGCAGACTCAGTGGCCCCTATGGGCAGATCGCGCAGTTTGCTCTTGCTTATCCCTCCCAAGATATGTCGCATGGTCGCTTACTTGCAACACTTCGCTATAAAGTTGATAGATGAGATGATGCATGGAGTTCAAGGTACGGTGCATATGCACGGCCTCCTGATCAATCCGGCTCAGAGGGACCACCGGATCGATTGCCGGCCTCAGAACTTCGTCTGATGTGGGCTGCCCACCTTTTTCCAAACCCGGAGCCCCTGCTGATGCAGTCCGATCCAATAATCGCGACCTCTCCACCGGAGCCTCAGCACCACACTTGCTTTTTCCTTACTTCACCAGAGCCAAGTATCTCCCCTTGTAGTGGCGGACATCCTCAACAAGCCGCCGCTTCTCCTTGTCGCTCTTCTTAAGCGCCATTGAAATGCTGGCGATCTAGTCGTCCGGAGCTTTTTCTCGCTCTATTCTCTTCCTCAACTCAGCTCGAAGTTCTTTTATCTCATCTTCAATTTTCTTATTTTCTAACATCGTTAAATTATCCAGGCCGGAACGATCGCCTTGGGCGGACTCATTCAGCGAGATCGCGCCAGGTCGCTACGAAATATTTAATCAGGAGATGGCACTATTTCGCCAGTTTCAATAGAGCACGGTGGTGATTTTCGTCCTGCAATAAAGAAAAGTTAAGTTCATATTCAAATCCAAGTTGCGGTGGACCCAAAATGCAATGAGTAAAGTCAAACTTTTAGCAATCATCGCGGCAATATGGCGACTATCAAAGACAGGCCGCCTTATCTGCTCTGAATCGAAGGCACTTAGTCATTTTCTCCATTCTCGAGGACTTTTGCTCTTTTTTCGGCCGCCGAGCTTGTTGAAACTGCTATATCATTAGTTTCTGTGATTATCTTTATCGGCCTCAACTTCCGCTGAGGCGACTCATAAAGCCACTGACGCATAAAGTTCTTAGGCGCCGGTTGGAGTTTACCTGACCGCAACAGCTCAGCAGCAACCCGCAAATCGTCAACTTTCTTGTCCGCAAAAATTTGCTTTGAGGACGCCTCCACTTTGGTTTTCTGGATGGCGATCTTTTCCTTCTATGGGGTGATCTCCTCCCTTAGCTTCTCATCACTTTCAGCTGCAGATGTGGAGGGGTGATTGCCAATCTTAACCCCCGAGATCTCGATTTCAGGCTGCAACACCTTCAACAGAGACTGGTTCATAGCATAAATTTGGTCGTTATCTATATTATTGAGTATCTTGTGAGTAGACAAGTTGACCGTAGATAGGGAGTCACTTCTTTGAATTGGTACTTCTTGTGTAACGAAGCCAGTCTTCGGAACTTCCTTTTCTCGCAGCCTATACACCAAGCTCGCTGGCCAAGTCCGCACAGAGACGTTCTTCTCTTTCGTAGCCCGCAGCTTCTTCTCAACTCGCTCGGCAACGAAAAGTTTGTCCCTCTTCCTCTTCTTCTTATCATAGCGGCCCACTTTCTCAGTCAAGTCCGTAGCGACCTGCTCCAAGTGCAGCTGACCTTTGGGGAGTTCCTCTAGATCGACAACGACCAATGCCTTAGAAGGCACCTCTTTCTCAGCTTCTTCTCCAGCAGATCGCTCATCTTGATCCAGATCGATGACAGGCTGATGGGCATCTAATGAGGAATCCTCATTTCCCGTGTTTATTTGTAGCATGAATGTTCCCGAAGTAGATGGGTACACATCCATGCCCGTAGAGTACGCGAGGTTCTAATCAGTCATCGTTGGAAGATTCAACGATTTGTCCGCATTTTCTAATGGATTCACACTATGGGGATTGTTGGTTCCACATACTTCTCACGGGCAGGTTTATCAGTGTGGCGGACTGCTTCAACTATCAGCTTATCCCTTCGGAAAGTTTCTCCTACAGAAAGGACAGTCGCTCCAACTCTCTTCGCTATTTTCTTGGTCTTCGTCGGCGACCTGAGTTTCTCCTCCTTTGAAGAAAAGCTGCCGAAAAATGCTCCTAGCCCAGCCATCGCGGACTGTAGAGCGTAGACTGCAAGTGGTGAGTAACGACCAGTGGTGGTGACAACTTTTGGTACATACAGAACTTCCAGCGATATTTATAGAGCTGACATCATTTATGATGGTTGCGGACTCGGCGGTTAAGAAACATTTTCAAAGTTTCCTGGAAACTTAAAAATGTGCGGGGATTATGTTAACCCCAAAATCCGCAACATGTTCCACAAAATGCTAAATCCATCCTCCTTCAGCGGTGGACTCGATTCACCGGTCCACCAAGGTCGGCACGTCTCAGCATCAGCTAGATCCGGGTCTCCAATGGCGAGCTCTAATGTCAAGTCCGCCCAAATCATCGGCTCCTGATCACCATCTGCATGCTTCCTCCTCGGGCGGACTTAAGAATCAGCCCGCCCAGGTCACGACCCTTTCATCCAGGATCGCGCCCTGCAGTAACTGACGGAAGCTCTAGGCCGCAAGCCCAGTCCGACCCTCTCGAGCGGACTGGCTTGTCTTCTCTTCTTATTTCCCGTCACCGCTGCCCGGTTTTTCTGTACCTCAGGAAGCCGGTTATTTTAGCACTGCCTGTTTGGATAGGCCCTCGAACTATAAATAGTGGGAAGCAGTGCACCCAAAGCACGCTGACTCAAGCCACGGATCCTACTTATTAAAGACTGCGGACTCAAATCTCAGGATTTGCGGTCTCCAGCTTACTCTTTTTTTCCTCTTATAATCAACCGTTTGCAATCAAAGGAAAGACCATCGCAAGAAAGGCATTCAGGCCGCGATGGGCGAAGTCTGGTGTTGTCGTGGTTCACGGCTCTGCTATCTTTTTTTCTCATCCGCTAGTAGATAGCTGCTTGCAGTCGCCTATTTTCCCTTCCTTTCCCCCGTTATCGAACCGTTAGCTGGTGGTGCCAGTTTCCGTGCATCAACACCCTCATCAACATCCTCCACTCCTCTATCCACAGATCTTAGATTGAACACCCTCTCTCCTTCATCTCTCAACCTCAGAGGTGCCCATTTTTCCCAACCTCAGATCAAATGTGCTCCACTCTCGAGTAAGCCAGCAGGAGCGCATTTCCTACATCAACATCAACACGTGACTTTCAGATTTCAAGCAGACAGTGAAGTCCGATAATCATGTCAGACCATCAATCAACTGAGAACTTTGCTCCATGTCCAGGTGAGGATTCTATCTGGGAAGCTTTAGAGCAATCGCGTCAAGAAACTGACCAACAGTTCCAGACACTCAATCATGCTCTAGCTGCTATCATGCAGCGACTATAGGCGCAACCTACAACAGTACTGGTTCCTCCAATAAACCAGACACCTCCGTTGGGGAACCCACAAGTCAATCCTCCGGCTTATCCGCCGACCTATCCTCAATTCAATCCTCTAACTTATTCGCCAGCCTATCCTCAAGTCAATCCTCCGTCTTATCCGCTGGCTTATCCTCCAGTCAATCCTCCAGCGTATCCGCCAACCTATCAAGCAACTTATCTACAAAGGCCTGCAGCCCCTTTGCGATCTCAAAATGATGAGTTTGCTGCTCGTCAAAACTTTTTCCGAGAAGCTGCCTAGGGAAGTCTAGCAAGATTTCTAAATTTTTTGGGAAGTCATCTCTACTCTTCATCTCCTGCATTTGCTCCTCCAGCAGCAGCTTTTCCTCTCTACCCTCCTGCTCTTTTTACAGCTACTGCTTATGCTCCCTTTTTTTCTTATGTTCTAGGGGAGCAGGAAGAGCCATCACCATTTACAGAGGGTGTTCGGCATGAACCAACTCTAGCTCACTTCAGAGAGCCGTGATTGCCAATTTACACTAGAGAAACTGACCCAATCAAGCACCTTCAAGCTTTTGAGTCAGCCGTCACTCTCAGGACCCTCTTTGATGCAACCAAATGCAAGCTCTTTGTAACATCCTTTGATGGACAAGTGAGGGAATGGTTCTATGGATTATGACCTCAGTCCATCGCTTCCTTCGCTGATTTACGAAGAGAGTTTCTTCTCAGGTTTTCTACCTCTTCAAAGAGGAAGGGCGGTTCAGAAGCTCTCTTTGAGATTAGGCAGCGAAAGAACGATACTTGGTCTCATTTTGTGGATCGTTTCCAAAAAGAGATTCTGGACATTGAGATCGTCGATCAAGAAATGTACTGAGTGGCTCTTATACATGGTGTGCGGGAAGGAACACAAAAGTTTGAAGCTAACATCCGAGTGCAAATTACATATCAAGAGTTTGTTGGTCTAGCCAACTCATATATTCGAGGTGAAAAGAGCAATCCTAGTTTCATCTCTAAGCTTGTAGCAGAGAAAGACTCTTCTTCTTCTTGCAAGCAACCACCGAGATCTCCTCGGAAAGATTTTCCATCCCAACTAAGGAAGGGAAGATAATTTCAACGTCATCGACATCCCTTCCTGGGCCAGAATCATGTTCAGGGTCAAAGACTACTACTGTCAGCCCCATCTTCTCAATAAGCTTCGTGTTAGGTACATTGGAAAATGTGTACCTGATTTGAAGAAGCCTAACTTAGGTCAATGATATACATCAAGGTGTATTTGATGTTATTTTGAGTTTATATGTGCAGGTTAAGAATGTACTAGAATACAGGAAAAATATTCTAAGTCCATGTGTCGACACCAGAAGAAAGTGTGTCGACACTTCAGAAAGATTGTGTCGACACTTGAAGGAGGCTGTGTCGACACAGTGAAAAAGAGTCGACAACAATTGTGTCGACACCTGGAGGCAGTGTCGACACACAGAAGTTTGGTTGACATCAACTGTGTCGACACTGGGAGGCTGTGTCGACACACAGAATTGCTAGTCGATAACAATTGTGTCGACACCAGAAGACTGTGTCGACACACAGAGGCAGAGTCGACAACAGCTGTGTCGACACCTGGAGGCTGTGTCGACACACACTATATTCTGAGTCTACATCAACTGTGTCGACACACAGGACTTGTGTCGACACACAGCAAAGTCTAGACTAAGTTAGTTGCTGGTGAATGGTGAAGTGTTTGTGTCGACACAATTACTCAGTGTCAACACATTCTCAAGATGCAGTATCAAGAAGCTGAGTCGACATAAAGGCAGACATGTCGACATCATCAAAGGCTGTGTCGACACCTAAGTCACTTATGTCAACACATATTGACAGATGGTCTCGACACTTTCTAACAGACAGTCATGACGCTTTGCTGACAAAGACAAAGGCACAAGATCTGTTTGAAGACTTGACAGCTGTGAGTTATAACAGGTCGACTGAAGCTGGCAGACTTGTCAGAAGTTTGTTAGAAACCAGATCACCCGGTTACCAAGGATGAAGTCTATAAATAGACAGATTTAGAAGAAGAAATACACACACATAGAAACTGATTGATTGATCATTGTTGTGAGATAAGATCTCTAATCAAGAAAGTGCAAGGCACAGAAGAAGATCTTCGAGAGAAGATCTAAGAAGACTTTCTGAAGTGAACATCCACTAAGATTCAGTCTAAGTTGAATTCATTCAAGAATTCAGAAGTATTATCAAGGGTTGTGGATAGAGAGAGATCCAGCCATTTGAAGTCAAGAAGGAAGCTATCACAGGTTTCTTAAGAAGCAGTATATTCCAAAGGAAATCAACTCAAACTAAGTTCAGATTCAAGAAGCTTTGAAGAAAGCTAAGATCCAGTAGATTTCATCCATCAGCCTTTTCAAGAAGCTGATCAAGAACAGTCTTATCCCTTCTCTCTCAACAGGGGTAAGATATTATATAACTTCATTTTGAAATTCTGTAGGATCTATTTATAGATCTGAGTTGTAAGCCTATTTTATAAAGGCTGAGTGTAGGAGAAGGTGTTCTCTGAGTTATAAGCCTATTTTATAAAGGCTGAGTGATAGGAGAAGGTGTTCTCTGAGTTGTAGGCCTTGTGGCAAGGCTGAGGTAGGGCTGGTTAGCCTGAGCTGTAGGAACCTTATAAGGTTCTGAGTTGTAGGAACCTTTCAGGGTTCTGAGTTGTAGGATCTGAGGATCTGAGATAAAGGAGGAAGTTAGGCCGAATCTAGCACACTGCTTGATAGGTGAAGGGGGAAAGTGGATGTACCCAGACCTTGGGGAACCACTATAAATTTGTGTGCAATCTGTGATGTGTACATGTTTTTGATTGCTATGCTGTGTTAGCTGCAGAGTATTCTGAATTTTATTATAACCTGAAGTTATATTCTGCCTTAAGTTAAAAACAAGCATTAGAACCTATTCATCGCCCCCCCCCCCTCTAGGTGTTTAGGTGGTCTTGAAAGTAAAACTATCAAGTGGTATCAGAGGGAGGTTACTCAAAGAAGGACTTAATAGTCTGAGTTAGATCCCTAAAGGCATAATCAAGAATCAAGAAAATGGGTTCTGGAGAGAATCACAAGGAACTAGGGTCAATTAAATTACCCATCTGCAGAAAAGAGATTTTCGAAATCTGGAAAGAAATGGTTAGGTTGTTTATGGAGGCTTCTGATCCAAGGATCTATATTACAGTAAAGGAAGGTCCATATATCCCAATGAACGTGTCTGCTCTAAATGCAAATGAAAAAAACTCCTAAAGATTTCTCTGAAATGACTAAGGATGAGATTATATTAGCAACTATGGATAAGAGAGCTCAGAATATCATAGTGAGTGTCATAGATGATTCTACTTTCCAAAATTTGATTCACTTTAAAACCTCCAAGGAAATGTGGGACACTTTGATTATCTACATGGAGGGTTCTGAAGAAGTTAGACAAGACAGAAAATCTATGCTTAATCAAGAATATGAGAGTTTCAGACAAGGGAAGTCTGATAGCATAACTGAATACTACAAGAAATTCTACATGAATAGTGAATGAACTGATGTCCTATGAAAGGGTCTTCAGTACATATGAACTGAATGACAAATTTCTAAGATCCTTGACAAAGGATTGGGATACCAAAATTTGTGCCATAAGAGAAGTGGCAAAACTAGCAGACATTTCTCCTCCAGTCTTATTTGGAAAATTGCTCTCATATGAAATGCAACTAATGGCTAGGAAGGAGGAAGAAAAAATTACAAAAGAAGAGCATAGAGAGAAGTCAGTGGCCTTCAAGGTTGAAGCCACTAGAAAGAGCAGGAGAATGTCTCCATCACCTCCTAAGGAAGTTGCTGAAGATAACTCAGAAAATTCAAACAATCAGAACTCAGAAAGCAGTGATTCAGATGCAGATTTTGCTGCCTTTACAAGACAGTTTCAGAGGTTCTTGAAGAAGAAGCAGTGGAAGTCAAGGCCCTCCACATCACAGCCAGTTGATGATTACTATCAGAAGAGAAAATCATCAAGAAAGGAAAGGAGCAGATCAAAGCCCAGCAAAGCTACAACATCAAAGATTGTTTGCTATTGCTGCAGTAGGCCAGGACATGTGGTGGCTGAATATCCAGATAAGAGGAAGGAGTCAACAGACAGAAATAAGACTCAACAAAAGGGCAAGAAGGAGAAATCCTTTGTTGCTAAGAAGGAGAAGAGTCTTACAGATCAATCTTCCTCAGAGTCAGAATCT
Organism: Platanthera zijinensis; assembly: GCA_039513925.1. NCBI lineage: Eukaryota > Viridiplantae > Streptophyta > Magnoliopsida > Asparagales > Orchidaceae > Platanthera > Platanthera zijinensis. Next base: position 190,998,628 of record CM077082.1, read on the forward strand.
GAAACTGAAGCTTACATTGGACTGTATGCAGCTAATGAAGAAGAGGAGTTTATGCAATTGCTAAATTCCATCTATGATCAAGAAGACCATCAGTGTATGGGACTGATGGCTGATTCAGAAGACAACAAGTTTCAGGATCAGTCTGGTCCTAATAAGGTACAAAGTAATTCTAGAATTTCAGATTACAGTACCAGTTCAGAGTTAGATTCATCTGCATCAAGTAATGAGGATGGATCTGAATCTGAAGGAGATATTCATCAGTTGATAGATAAGTATGGAGACTTATTGCAGGCTCTTAAGAAAAGCAAGAACCTAGCCAAAACTCAGGCTCAGGAGATTGAAGATCTTAAGGTGGATGCATCTGAGTTAGAAAAAGTATTGGATCAAAAGTTAAATGAGATTGCCAAACTGAAAAATATAACTATTATTCAGATGGGCACAATCACATATTACAAAGATCAAGTTAAAAGTCTGGAGGCCAGACTAAGAGTAGAGAAAGATTTAGTGGCTAGCTACTCTAAGCCAAAATCAGTCTTACCTTTAATAGATGAGTTTGTGGCTCAAAAGGGTAAGGCAGGATTAGGCTTCAAGGGTAACACCAGGGCTGCCCAATTCAAGAGAAAAGGAAAAGCTCCAGTCCAGCCACTAAACCTTAAAGTCCCTGTTATGTTTAGAAAGGTACAAGTGCCTTCTAATAAATATGATCTTGAAAATATTCATAGTCATATTAACACTGATGTTTTGAAGAACAAGAATGTTTATGCCAATAAGTCAGTCCATGTTCATAAACCCCATGGTTATAAGAAATCTGTGGGTGTAGCTGCAGCAGCACCAGCTCAGAACAGAAATTTTTCTGCAAATAATGTATCTAGACCTAGATACAACAGGTATGAATGTTGGTGCTGTGCCAAGATAGGCCATTTTGCCTTAGACTGCTGGCATAACATAAGTGTCAGGAAGAACAACAGTCTACCAGTTAGAAGAACTGCTGGTAGGTTTGATATGAATGATGCTAACCTGAACCAAGGACCCAAGACTTACTTGGGTTCTAAGGGAAAGTAATTTTGTATTGCAGGAAAGTCCAAGTTGCCATGCCCTATATGGTACTTGGACAGTGGTTGTTCCAGGCACATGACTGGAATAAAGGGGCTGCTGAAGGAGTACATACCTATCAAGAAAGGACCTAAAGTAATCTTTGGTGGATCTGAAAGAGGAATCATCAAAGGATTTGGTAACATTTTTTCAAACCAAATTACAATCACGCAAGTGGCTTATGTAAAAGGTTTGAAACACAACCTGATAAGCATAAGTTAGCTGAGTGATCTTGGATATGACATTTCATTTGTTAAGAATGGATGTCATATCAACAGGTCAAGTGATCAAAAGGTCATATTGACTGGATACAGAAAAAGAAATGTTTATTGTCTTGACTTTGTATGTGAGAATAAGGTTTCTCCAATTTGTCTTGTAGCTGATGATAATGCATCTCATTGTATCAAATGGCACAAGAGGCTGGCCCATCTTAACTACAAGACAATTTGCCAACTCTTTAGTAAAGAATTAGTGAGGAATGGTCCTCATGTTAAGTGTATAAAGGAAGGGATATGTTCAGCTTGTCAAAAGGGCAAGCAGACAAAATCCTCCTTTCATAGCCTTGAAAACAAGGATTCAGTGAGGTGTTTATACCTCTTACATATGGATCTTTTTTGTCCTATGCCAGTTCATAGTCTAGGTAGGAAGGTCTACACTTTTGTGGTTGTAGATGACTATTCTTGATATACATGGGTGTTCTTTCTGAGACAAAAATCAGAAACCCCAAGTGTTTTACATAGTTTTGTTAAACAAATTCAGAATGAACTGAACAGTACAGTGTTCAAAATCAAAAGTGACCATGACACTGAATTTCAATCTGAAAGTATGACAAGATTGTGTGAAGAATTTGGGATTTTCCAAGAATTCTCCTCACCTAGAACACCACAGCAAAATGGTATTGCTGAAAGAAAGAATAGGACATTGATTGAAGCTGGTAGAACTCTATTGAGTGACACTTCTCTTCCAGAATATTTCTAGGCTGAGGCAATAAACACTGCATGTCATGTGATCAATAGGGCTTCTATCACCAAGACCCACAAAAAGACTCCCTATGAAATTATGAAAGGTACAAAACCAAATCTATCCTACTTTAGGATCTTTGGTTGCAAGTGTTATATACTTAACAATGGAAAGTCTTATCTAAGTAAGTTTGCTGCCAAATCCCAAGATGGGATATTTGTTGGGTACAGCATCAATAGTAAGGCTTATAGAGTCTACAACTTGACTACTCAAGTGGTAGAAGAATCTGTACATGTTGTATTTGATGAAACAAGATTAATCAACAGTGAGTTGCCTTGTAGATCATTCAGACCAACAGGTATAAGAAATAGGATGGACAAGCTTTCCATTGTAGAAGGCACAACTGCAGATGAAGTATTGGAAAATGATGGCTACTGTCCAAGGGGAGTACAAGACTCTATAGAAGCTGATGACAACCAAGAGGTGCAGCATAATTAAGGAATTGGAGATGTTGAACCTGAAGAAAATCTACCTCTAGCTATAAGACATCTAAAAGACCATCCGGTAAATCAAATAATAGGTGATCCAAGACAAGGAGTGCAGAATAGAAGCAGAAATCTGAGCACAGTCCTGCACTCAAGTTTTCTATCTCAACTGGAGCCTAAGAAATTTGAAGAAGCCATCCAAGACCAATACTGGATTAATGCTATGCAAGAGGAGCTTAATCAATTCAGAAGGTGCAAAGTCTGGGAGTTAGTTCCTAAACCAAGAGACCATAACATCATTGGCACAAAGTGGATCATTAGGAACAATTTGGATGAGAGTGGAGTAATTGTGAAGAACAAAGAGAGATTGGTTGCTAAAGGCTACATGCAGGAAGAAGGAATAGACTTTGATCAAACATTTGCCCCAGTAGCAAGACTGGAGGCAATCAGAATGTTCCTTGCCTATGCAGCATATCAAGGCTTCAAAGTATACCAAATGGATGTGAAATCAGCATTCCTGAATGGTGATCTAAAAGAAGAAGTCTATGTAGAGCAGCCATCAGGTTTTGTAGATTCTCTTAAACCTAGTTATGTCTATAGACTTAGGAAAGCATTGTATGGGTTAAAGCAAGCCCCAAGGGCTTGGTATGAAACCCTGTCTACTTTTCTTATTGAGAACAAATTCTCAAGAGGTAAAATAGACAAAACTCTATTCCTAAGGGAATCTAAAGGTAAGATAATCTTAGTTCAGATCTATGTAGATGACATAATTTTTGGGTCTACAGAGAACAACCTTTGCAAAAAGTTTGCCAAACTTATGCAAGGGAAGTTTGAAATGAGCAGTATGGGGGAACTTAAGTTCTTCTTGGGACTCCAAGTAAGACAGGCTGAAGATGGCTTGTACATATCCCAGTCTAAGTTCACCAAGGAATTCATTAAGAAGTATGGTATGGAATCATCCTCCACCATGAGAACTCCTATGGGAACAAATATGTCAATATGCAAAGATGATGCAGGTAAGCCTGTAGATGAGTCTTTGTATATAGGAATAATTGTCTCTCTATTATATCTCACTGCTAGTAGACCAGACATTATGTATGCGACATGTGTCTGTGCTAGGTATCAAGCTTGCCCTAAAGAATCACATTATACTGCAGTCAAAAGGATTTTGAGATATCTTAAGGGCACACCTAATCTAGGCCTTTGGTACACTACGAATGGAGATTTTCTACTAACAGGTTATTCAGATGCAGATTTTGCAGGTTGTAGAGAAGATAGAAAGAGTACTACAGGTACATGCCAATTCTTGGGAGGAAGATTGATATCCTGGAGCAGTAAGAAGCAGACTAGTGTGGAAATATCCACTGTTGAGTCTGAATATGTGGCAGCAGGAAGTTGCTATGCACAGCTATTGTGGATTCAGCATCAGCTAAAGGACTATGGTATTCAAGTAAGTAGAACACCTTTATTGTGTTTTATTCTAAGAGTGATATTTCTATTGCAAACAATCCTGTTGCACATAGTAGAACTAAGTATATAGAGATCAAATACCATTTTCTTAGAGAACATGCAGAAAAAGAAGACATATCATTACAATTTGTTAAAACTGATTATCAAATTGCAGATATATTTACTAAGCCTCTGGATGAAACTAAATTCAATAGATTTAAAATTTAATTAGGAATGTTGGTCATAGGTTAGTTTATTAAAAAAAAAATTGGCTAAGTAAAATGGTGTCGACACATTCAGTGATAATGAGTCGACACAGAGTAGTCATGTCGACTAGTCAGGGAAAATGTGTCGACACATGAGAATCTGTGTCGACACCTAAGGGTTAAAGAGTCGACTCATCCAGATATATAGTGTCGACACAACCAGAGTAATGGTGTCGACACTTACAGATTTTGTATCGACTCTTATACTAAGAGTCGACACATAATTCCGGCTGAACTATTCAGTATCTCCTGTGTCGACATATCATCAATTGGTGTCGACACATGATAGTCTGCGCCGTGGTCGAGACTGTAGAAGTATGTGTCGACACTTGTCGACAGTGTCGACACTTTTCGACAATTTTTGTCCGCCTCTTGACCTTCTGTGTTTTGAAAAGGTATATATAGGTCGAGAACATATTCTGTCGATACGCTCACCAGGTTTTCGAGACAAAAACCCTGTGTCGACAATCTCTCTTCTCTCCTCTCAAGCTTTCTCATCATTCCAATGGCGCCAAAGGTTGAAGACAACATCAATGAGGGATATGAGTTGGTTAGGGCAGCCTTCGACCATGCCGCGCCAGAAATCAAAGAAGTGATTTCTCTTCTTGCAGACAATGGATTGGAATACCTTGTCTCTGAACCTACTAAGATTTGGAAGAAAGAAGTTTTCGAGTTCTATACTGCTGCAATATTGGACTCCACTGGTCTCAAGATCAAATCTATAGTTCATGGGACAAAGGTTAAACTTACTCTAAAAAGTATAAGAAAGATTCTTCACCTACCCAGCATTCAAGATGAAGAAGAGGTCCCAGCCTCAAAGACAAGGGAGGCTCTCCAATGGTGTGGTTTGGATTCAACCATAAATATTGGAGAAGCCATAAACCGAAAGGGAATGAATCCACAAGGAAAGTTTCTATCTGAAATAGTAGGCAAAGTGATCTTATGCAAGCCAGGTGGACATGATAGGATCTCAGCCTATATGTTCAGCCTGATGACAAGAATGGTCTTTACAATTCCAACCAGTTGGTCAGCAGTTCTGTTTGAAAAAATCAAAGAAGGAATCAAGAAGCCAAAGTTGGCTAGGATTTTGAGTCTATACCTGGCTGGAATCATTCTAAAGGTAATACAACAGATTCCTGGGTCCAAGATCAATCATATGAGGAAAATGGACATGAGTTTATTTTCAAGATGGGATAGAGTTCTGTCAAAAGAGTTACCTGATGGGGACAGGCAGGAAACAGCTGAGAAATCACCAGAACATGATCATGGCAATGCACAAGTTCAAGAAGAACAAGTTAGAGAGCAGGCTGAGGACCAGACTGGGTCTACTCAAGTCCAAGAGGAATCTATACCTACACAGATGCAGGGGGAGATAGATCTTACTCCTGCTCAGAACATTACTGATCCTGCACAGTTGTAGGGGGAGCCCATTATTGAACAAGTACAAGAGGAAGAAAGACTACACTTATCAGAAGATTTGAATACTGCTGCAATTGATGTTTCATCACCACCTCAAGCACAAAGGAATACACTCTAGAAGAGTTGTTTCCTAACTTTGGAAAGACAGCTGAAAAGGATGACACCCTAAGAGTTGATAAGGATCAAGGTGTTGTTGAGGGGGAGAAAGTTCAAGTTGAGGAATTGCAATATGAAACTGAGAAAGAAATCCCTACAACTCCTCCAGAAAGAGTTCAGATTGAAAGTTCTTCAGAATCTGAGACAGAAGAAGCCAGGGAGGCTAAGAAAAGGAAGTTAATGGTCTTCAAGAGAAGAAGTCATAGCTATAAGTCATCTCTCCAGACAACAGCTCACCAATCTCCTACTGAGTTTGATTACAATAAGTTCATGGTAAATTTACAAGTGAAGATGGATGAGCAGAGAAGTGCCTTGGAGAAATTTGTAGATGAGAGTCATAAGACACTTCAGTTTGATCTAGCCCAAGACATAAAATCAATAAGATTTGAGGTCAATCAGAATAAAAAGGAGATGACAGATTGCTTCCACAAGGGAGGTAATGTTGTGGTATATCTAGCTAACCAACAACAAACTATCCTTGCTAAAGTGGATGACATTGCATTAAAACAAGGATATGTTCTTGAAAATCAGATAAGAATGAATGACAATCTTTCTGAATCTCACCATGAGATTCTCACTGAGTTCAAAGATACTGCTACAAGGCTGACTGCTGCAAGGGCTACAGACATGGAAGATTATGATCAGAAGCTCAAGGCTGCCTTAGATTCAGTTCAAACTGCTATCACCACCTCACAGAAAGAAATATCTGAGAAGCTTCAAAAATTAAAACCATTCTTTAAAGAGGGTGTGAATTTTCTCGATGGACAAATAAGGTTTCAGAAGAATGATCTTAGGGATCATGTTGCCAGAGAAGTCCTAAAGGGGGAGAGGATACTCATCCATGCTGGCTCAGAACATGCCAAGTGGGTGACCAACAGTGTCAGGGCAACATTGGGATATCCACCATTATGTGATGATGATACCATTGATGAGTCAGGGATACAACAAGGTCTACTTGAAGGTAATCAACCTGAGGTTGCCCAAGTCATATACCCCCCTGCTGATTTTGAAATGATTCATCAGCAAGTGCAGGCAATGTACAGTCCTCCAAAGGAGGTTACAAATGTTTTTGTAGAAAAAGTATATAAGCTAGAAGCTGATTTGAAGGCTCAACAAGATGCTCAATTATCAAAGAAGAGATTCAGAGAGCTAGCAGAACAAAAACCTAATGGAGCCCCACCTCAAGGAACATTATATTAACTGCCTGGAAGGCCGGGAAGGATCAGGTGCATGAAAGAGGCAAATGGTATAATGAATTTGAATGGCAAAAGTATGAGGCCAGGCAGGTGGCCAAAGTTCAATTCAGAAGAAAGGCTAAGGGTGGAAAGCTACCTCCTGATGCTCAGGAGCCTAGCACGTATTTTCCCAAGCCATTTCATTATTTTGAGAGGCAAAGGATCAAGGCTGAGGCTCAGAAGAAAGCTGATTTGAAAGGCAAAAAGCCGGTTGATGATGCAGAACCTCCTGTGATGGCTCAAGTTCAACCAGGAAAAGGAATTGTTTTCAAGGAGCCTGACCAGCCTTAGTTTTAGTTCTACTAGTTTTTGTCCTAGAACTATGTTATTGTTAGTGTGTTAAAACAATTAATGTAAACAAGCTGTAACAAACATTTCTGAATTTATATACAACACTTTGTTCTATAATCGTTTCTTTTAACTCTTTATTTTGTGATGTATCTATGTTTAATGTTTTGTTTATAAAGTTCCCTGTGATATTATGCTTTTATACATCATCATATTGAATTTTCATAAATGGTGTATATCATTAGCTAAAAGGGTTATGACTTCTCCAAATAGGGGGGAGAATGTTAGGTACATTGGAAAATGTGTACCTGATTTGAAGAAGCCTAACTTAGCTCAATGATATACATCAAGGTGTATTTGATGTTATTTTGAGTTTATATGTGCAGGTTAAGAATGTACTAGAATACAGGAACAATATTCTAAGTCCATATGTCGACACCAGAAGAAAGTGTGTCGACACTTCAGAAAGATTGTGTCGACACTTGAAGAAGGCTGTGTCGACACAATGAAAAAGAGTCGACAATAATTGTGTCGACACCTGGAGGCAGTGTCGACACACAGAAGTTTGGTCGACATCAACTGTGTCGACACTGGGAGGCTGTGTCGACACACAGAATTGCTAGTCGACAACAATTATGTCGATACCAGAAGACTGTGTTGACACACAGAGGCAGAGTCGACAACAGCTGTGTCGACACCTGGAGGCTGTGTCGACACATACTATATTCTGAGTCTACATCAACTGTGTCGACACACAGGACTTGTGTCGACACACAGCAAAGTCTAGACTAAGTTAGTTGCTGGTGAATGGTGAAGTGTTTGTGTCGACACAATTACTCAGTGTCGACACATTATCAAGATGCAGTATCAAGAAGCTGAGTCGACATAAAGGCAGACATGTCGACATCATCAAAGGCTGTGTCGACACCTAAGTCACTTATGTCAACACATATTGACAGATGGTCTCGACACTTTCTAACAGACAGTCTTGATGCTTTACTGACAAAGACAAAGGCACAAGATCTGTTTGAAGACTTGACAGCTGTGAGTTACAACAGGTCGACTGAAGCTGTCAGATTTGTCAGAAGTTTGTTAGAAACCGGATCAGTCGGTTACCAAGGATGAAGTCTATAAATTGAAAGATTCAAAAGAAGAAATACACACACATAGAAACTGATTGATTGATCATTGTTATGAGATAAGATCTCTAATCAAGAAAGTGCAAGGCACAGAAGAAGATCTTCAAGAGAAGATCTAAGAAGACTTTCTGAAGTGAACATCCACTCAGATTCAGTCTAAGTTGAATTCATTCAAGAATTCAGAAGTATTATCAAGGGTTGTGGATAGAGAGAGATCCAGCCATTTGAACTCAAGAAGGAAGCTATCACAGGTTTCTTAAGAAGCAGTATATTTCAAAGGAAATCAACTCAAACTAAGTTCAGATTCAAGAAGCTTTGAAGAAAGCTAAGTTCCAGTTGATTTCATCCATCAGCCTTTTCAAGAAGCTGATCAAGAACAGTCTTATCCCTTCTCTCTCAGCAGGGGTAAGATATTATATAACTTCATTTTCAAATTCTGTAGGATCTATTTATAGATTTGAGTTGTAAGCCTATTTTATAAAGGCTGAGTGTAGGAGAAGGTGTTCTCTGAGTTGTAAGCTTATTTTATAAAGGCTGAGTTGTAGGAGAAGGTGTTCTCTGAGTTGTAGGCCTTGTTGCATGGCTGAGGTAGGGCTAGTTAGCCTGAGCTGTAGGAACCTTATAGGGTTCTGAGTTGTAGGAACCTTTCAGGGTTCTGAGTTGTAGGATCCGAGGATCTGAGATAAAGGAGGAAGTTAGGCTGAATCTAGTACACTGTTAGATAGGTGAAGGGGGAAGTGGATGTACCCAGACCTTGGGGAACCACTATAAATCTGTGTGCAATCTGTGATGTGTACATGTTTGTGATTGTTGTGCTGTGTTAGATGCAGAGTTTTCTGAATTTTATTATAACCTGAAGTTATATTCTTCCTTAAGTTAAAACAAGCATTAGAACCTATTCACCCCCCCCCCCTCTAGGTGTTTAGGTGGTCTTGAAAGTAAAACTATCACTTTGGTTTATCAATAGTAAGATGATGATTTGCTAGAGTCCGAACTAGATGAAGCCATGCAAGAAGTAATCCAAATCATGAAGGGTAAGGCTAATTACAAAAGGCCTTACCAGCCGACAGATCAAAGATTTAACTATTCGGACCTGTTCTGTGAGTTTCATAAAGAAAGCGGGCATTTAACTGAAAACTGCCGAGCGCTTCGTCAACTGGTATAACAGATGCTGAGGCGGGGTAAGTTGCACAATCTATTCCCGAAGGGTGACCACTCTGATCCATCAACTTCAAAGGGTAAAGAAGTAGCAGACATTCCTTGCTTCTAAAAGGGAGTGAGCAAAATCAGCAATTACCCTAACCTCGTTATAGATGAGACCTTCGATGCCAATTACGAGGGTAGCCTTGGAAGACTATTCTAAGCTGAAAAAGGACACTGTAGTTCTAAAAGCTCCTCACAATCATGACCGGTTGCTCTTACTTTACTCTTCAAACATTTTCTCTTTTAAAACACTTCAAAGTGTTCTCTCATTCATTTCAATAAATTTTTACGTTAGATATCCCATACTGACACTTTTCCCTTTTTGGAGTGCCTCCTCCTCTCATTTTTCTCTTTGCCAAAGAGATTGATGAACCAATGAGATATCGCCGAGTCTTTCTTAGGGCCCCCTCGAGATTAGACTCTGGCGTAAGACCATAATGACCACATATAGTGGGGAGTGTTCGCGTATGTGTAGTGGGATCCGCCCAACTCTCGTGCGGAGGACTACGGGACTTCGGATCCTAGCTGGTATCTAACACACAGTGCGCATCAAGGGAGGTCCCAGTATATTAGCTCTATTGTGCTTCGCTAGGGATACATTATAGTTACGATGATCTTTGCTTGACAAGCAATATCGATCAAGTGTAGCCTTGTCTCTTCGATCATCTCACAGCCATAATGGCCGAACACTCTATGGTGTTGGAACATGGTTTCACACTCCTTAGGTTTGAGAATATCAACTCCCTGCTTGTATTTGATGAGATTGGTTATGTGATAGAGTGTGCAGGCTGACAGGTGAAAGGAAAGGAGAAGAGCTTCAAAAGGTTACTACCGCCCGGCGATAACCTTATCGCAGCGCGGTAACCATCTCGATCGACGCATATCGGTTCGATGGTCGACGGCCCAATTATCAGCTAAGGAAGGATCGTCGACAATCAAAAGCTACCGCCCGGCGACAGGACGCTACCGCCGGCGGTATCCGGTCGACGTGCATCAAGGGGACGATCGTCGACGATGGTACCTACCGCTCAGGCGATAGTCTTATCGCAGGAGGTAGAATTATTTGGCGAAATGGCGCTATCGCTCTGACTGGGCGCGGTAACCATTACCGCCCGGCGATAGCTCTCTTGAAACGGCAGTTTCCTTAATGAGCAGTTATAGTTGCCATTTCGGGAGACGTGTGGAGACAGCTGGCAGGCGTTACGCGCGAACTTACCGCCCGGCGATAGAGTTATCGCAGGCGGTAGTCTATTGTCTCCAAGACGTATAAAAAGCAGCGCCGTTTCCTCAAGACCTAAGCCTCCAGAGATTATTGACGAAGTGCTCCAGGAATACCAAGTTCGGCCGTCTTCCTACGACCGTTCTACTCATCTTCGTCTAAGAAAAAGCAAGGCTTCTTCCTCCCGTTCGAGATCGAAGAACTCCGGCGATCAAGGCTTCGCATCGTCTACGTCTAGCGACCGGGTGCTTTCCATCGAAGATCACAAGCACCGGCCGTAGATTTATCCGGAGAACTTCTCAAGAGGGAGAACCTAAACTTTAACGAATATATTTTGTAATCTTTTTGTATCTTTTTCTTCTTCTATTGTTGTAAGTGGTAAGGGAAATCGACCGGGGAAGGTCATCGGAATCCGGGTTGGATTCCGTGGAAAATCGTCCCGGGATTTGGGGCGTCTAGATCGGGGATCTAGCGGTGCTCTAAGACCCTTCCGGGTGTGGAGGTGAAGAGCGGCTCTAAGACCTTTAGGGGAGAAAGTGAGAGAGCCAACCGGTCCGGGTTTTGGGTCGGTATAGAAAACCCAAAGTTTTCTTCTCTTCGTCTTTGATCTTCGACGTCATGAAGATCGTACTGTAAAACATTCATCTTGTACTTGTATGAAATTGATTGTTATTGAATTTAATACTTGTGTTTTAAATCTTCACTTGTGGTGTGGTTTACGTTAAGATTCCGTTTATTCAAGCGAAATTTATAAAACCTTATTCACCCCCCCCCCCTCTAAGGTTGGCCTCCGGATCCAACAAGTGGTATCAGAGCGGGTTACTTCGAATAGGCTTAACCACCTGAAGTAAGATGGCCAACCCAGTGCATGCTTTCACTGAGGGACAAGGTGTGAGTCGTCCTCCACTCTTTATGGGCAGTGACTATAGTCACTGGAGGACAAGGATGAAAATCTTTCTGATGACGCACATCATGGACGTATGGGCCATGATAGAGACTAAGTACACCACACCCACTACCACGGTTGGAGAAGTCGTTCTTGAAAAACTGCGCGATAAGTGGGACGATGCGGACAAGCTTAGATGTACTAATAACGCCAAGGCTATGAATTCTCTATTCTGTGCGTTAGATAAGACGGAATTTAATAGAATATGTAACTGCGAAACTGCCTTTGATATTTGGCGACTTCTTGAACTTACTCATGAGGGTACCTCGCAGGTGAAAGAATCAAAGTTGTTTCGGCTTGAATCCGAGTATGAACAGTTCCGGATGGAGATCGATGAAGATGTTGACAGCATGTACACAAGGTTCACCAAGATCGTCAACGCATCAAGATCTCTTGGAAAGAACTTTCCAAATGGTGATCTAGTGAGGAAGATACTGCGATCTCTACCTCCCCGCTTCAACCCCAAGGTGACTGCTATCGCTGAATCTCATGAAATCAGCGCCTTGGAGATTGAGAGTCTTATCAGAAACCTGAAGACTCATGAAGTGGAACTGAAGATACAAGCCGAGGAATATCCCAAGGAAATGAAGAAAAAGGGATTGGCTTTGAAGGCTTCAAAAGAGAGGAAAACATCTGATTTCTCTGAAGAAGATGAAGAGGAAAGTCTCTATGTAAGGGAATTCAAAAAATTCATGAAGAACCCCAGAAAACAAGGGAAGTTCAAACGGTTTCTGAAGAAGGGAGTTGAAGAGGGTAGGAAGTGGAACAAGTCGGTAAAGGAGACCGATAGCGATGATGAAAAGTATCAGCCTGAATGCTTTCATTGTCACAAGCTGGGACATCTAAAAAGAGACTGTCCAAGACTCCAGAAGGAAGAGAAAGGAAAGGACAACAAGTATAAAGGGAAGAAGAAAGTACTGAAGGCTCTGACCTGGGATGAGGATGGATCGGAAGATTCGAGTAGCACCGACTCGGGAAGTGACAACGAAGCAAATCTGTGCCTCATGGGAAAAGGTCAAGAGTAATCTGAATCTGATGCTGAGTCCAGTGTCCAAAGCGACACTGAGGTAACTCCTCCTACTTACTCTGAATTACTTGAGATTTATGATCATGTAATTGGTAGGTTAGAAGAAGTAACATCTAAGAAAAATTCCTTAAGAGCTGAAAATAAACGTCTAAACAAGAGTTTAGAAAAGCTGAAGAAAGAAGTAATTAAAATTGGGAAAGAGAAGGTGGAATGCCTTGAATGTCCTCACTTGGTAGCATCCATCGAGGAGGGTAAAGCAAGTCTCTCCAAGACATCCTTGAGACTAGTATCTCTCAAAAATGAGAAGAATGTCTTGGAGAAGAAGCTTCATATCTCCCTTGCTAAAGTTGAGGAAGGAAAGAAACAGTTTGCTAATCGATGTGTGATGTTAGTAACTGAGAACACCGCTCTAAAAGCGAGGATCCATGATCTCAACTGTGCGGTTCAAAAATTTGGTGTAGGCCAAAAATCTCTAAACATGCTATTGGGCGCACAGTGTCATGGGTCTGGAAAGTTTGGCATCGGCTATGTAAGTCCATCATCACCATTGGAGGACTATAGCACTCTGTCCACGCCTAAGTCAACAAATAAGATCAAAAATCTGAATACATTATCTCCTTCCTCTAGCAAGAGATCGAGTGAGGTGATGAAAGTCATTTCCTCAGCTTATGCTCTATGTGCCAACTGTAATAAGTTCGGACATGCTTCAAGCTCTTGCGGGAGGAAAGGTGCTAAACAAAACGCGCAAGTCTGGCTACCAAAGTCTACTACCTACAAAATAGGTGGAACAACTTGGGTAACCAGATCTTTACTCTCATCTCCTTTTTAGGTATGTTGGCAGGCAAGGGACACAAAGAACGTGTGGTACTTGGACTCTGGATGCTCCAAGCACATGACGGGTGATAAAGATAAGTTCCTTAGCCTGGAAAAGAAGAGAGGTGGAGTGGTCACGTTTGGAGATAATGGTAAAGGAAGAATTCTGGGAATCGGCACAATAGGTAACAAGTTTTTCTCTATTTCAAATGTGCTGTTTGTTGATGGTTTAAAACATAACCTTATTTCTGTAAGTCAACTAGGAGATAAAGGTATAGATGTTATTTTTGAATCATCATCGAACACGTGCAAACTCATTGATGCTAAAACCTCTAATGTATTGCTTGTAGCCCATAGAAATCACAATGTGTACACAGTTAATTTTGATGATTTCTCTTCGTCCAATCTAAAATGCCTAGTAACTAAGAATGAAGAACTAGACCTTTGGCATAGGAGATTAGGACACTCGGGTAGCAAGCTAATTATTAAGTTATCTAGAAAGAAACTTGTTAGAGGAATTCCGTCTCTAAGCGGTAGTTTTAACGTTATGTGTGGGCCTTGTCAAAAGGGAAAATTTGTCAAAAACTCGTTTAAAAGTAAAACAGAGATTTCCACCTCTAAACCGTTAGAACTTCTGCACATGGATTTGTTTGGACCGCTTTCCACATGTAGCCTAGGAGGAAAGCGATATACATTCGTCATCATAGACGACTTTTCTCGTTATTGTTGGACAATATTTCTTGCCAACAAATCTGACACGTTTAGGGAATTCTCTACTTTATGCACGCGTACTCAAAATGAGAAAGAACTAAACATTAAGTGTATCAGATCAGATCACGGTGGAGAGTTTGAGAATGAGGATTTTTCGAAGTTGTGTGAGACTTTAGGGATTAAGCATGAATTCTTCGCTCCTCGCACGCCTCAACAGAATGGAGTGGTAGAAAGAAAGAATCGCACACTTCAAGAGCTAGCACGTACGATGCTCGCGGAGTTCAGCTTACCTCGATCGTTTTGGGCCGAAGCGGTCAACACGGCAAGCTACGTGATGAACCGTGTCATGCTTCGCCCACTTCTTAAGCGAACCCCTTACGAGCTCTACTTTGATAGAAAACCCTCCGTCTCGTACTTTAGAGTTTTTGGGTGCCCATGCTATATTCTGAACACTAAGGATCACTTAGGAAAATTCGATGAAAAATCTGATCTAGGCATATTCTTAGGATATTCTAGCAAAAGTCGAGCCTATAGGATTTATAATAAGAGAACCTTAGTGGTTGAAGAATCGGCTCATGTGCATTTTGATGAGAGTCCACCATCTAGTGAGCCTAGGATGTCCGAAGAAGAGGTTGAGGAGAGTGTTCCGGTTGAGAGTAACGAGGAGAGTGAGTCGCACGCATATGTGCCTCCTAAGGATCTAACGTTTACGAAACAACATCCTCGTGATCTAGTTATTGGAGAACCATCCCATGGAGTTAGAACTCGATCTGCTCTTCATGAGGCGTTCTCCAACTTATGCTTTCTATCGGATATTGAGCCCAAAAACGTGTCCGAGGCTCTTCAAGATGAATCATGGTTCCTTGCCATGAATGAGGAATTGTGCCAATTCGAGCGTAGCAAAGTTTGGATTCTAGTTGATCGTCCGGACAACCATCCCGTGATTGGTTTAAAGTGGGTGTTCAAGAATAAACTTGATGGTGAGTCTAGGATCACGAGGAATAAAGCTCGGTTGGTAGCACAAGGATATTCACAAATTGAGGGTGTGGATTTTGAGGAGTCTTTTGCACCGGTTGCTCGTCTTGAGTCCATTCGAATGTTTTTGGCATTCGCAAGCCATAAGAAAATAAAGTTGTTTCAAATGGACGTTAAGAGCGCATTTTTAAATGGTTATATAAAAGAAGAAGTGTATGTCGAGCAATCACCCGGTTTCCTAAATGCCGCCCACCCTCATCATGTGTACAGATTAGTAAAGGCCTTGTATGGATTGAAACAAGCACCTCGTGCTTGGTATGATAGGCTAACTACGTTCCTCTTAGATCATGGGTTCAAGATGGGTAGTGCGGACACAACTCTCTTTGTACAAGCCAAAAATTCGGATCTCGTTATCCTCCAAATTTACGTAGACGATATTATTTTTGGAGCGACTAATGAGAGGTTGGTTGAAGAGATTGTGGGTTTAATGAAATCTGAATTTGAAATGAGCCTTGTGGGAGAACTCAATTATTTTTTAGGATTTCAAATCTCTCAACGACAAGACGGAATTTTCATAAATCAATCCAAATATATAAAAGATATGCTTGTACGTTTTGGTTTTGAGTCTTTAAAACAAGTCAAAACTCCGATGAGTGCGTCCCTTAAATTAGGAAAAGACGAGAGTGGAATCTCTGTGGATCAAACAATGTTTCGGGGCATGATTGGATCTTTGTTATACTTGAGTGCGTCACGGCCCGATATCACGTTTGCGGTAGGTATGTGTGCCCGTTATCAAGCTGACCCTAGGGAGTCTCACTTTAAAGCGGTAAAACATATTTTTCGCTATCTCCTTGGCATGCAACACCTCGGGTTGTGGTACCCTCACTCGGATGATTTTACCCTTCATGGATATTCTGACTCCGATTATGCCGGTTGCTCTCTTGACCGCAAGAGCACTAGCGGTACTTGTCATTTTTTAGGCCCGGCACTTGTCTCGTGGTCAAGTCGTAAGCAAAACTCGGTGGCTCTTTCGACCGCCGAAGCCGAGTATATCGCCTTAGGAAGTTGCTGTGCACAGGCACTTTGGATGTCGCAAACTTTAGAAGACTTTGGTCTTTCTTTTCGCAACATTACACTTAGGTGCGACAACAAGAGTGCGATAGACTTAACGTATAATCCGGTGCATCACTCTCGGTCCAAACACATAGACGTTCGACATCACTTTATTCGCGACCACATTAAGAAAGAGAATGTGAGTGTCGTCTTTATTGGGACCGATGATCAACTCGCGGACATTCTTACTAAACCGCTTCCGGATGCTCGTTTTTCACTTCTACGACTCGAACTTGGGATTCTTGATTTATCGTCCTAATTTTTTGTTATATGTGTTTTTTTTTGTTTGTAGTTTTGTTTTTTTTGGGTTTCGTTTTTGTTCTGTTCAAAGTTGTAACACCAAAAACAAAAAAAAAACAAAAAAAAACAAAAAAAATATGTTCTGTTCGTTTTTTATTCCCTGCTCGTGTTGTTTTTGGTTGTTCCCTGTTTGTGGCTAAAATTGTTTTCAAAAATTAAAAAAAAAACTGACAAGTTGGTTTGGGGCTCATATGACCGAGTCGTGGTATATTTTCAAGTATATACAATGTTTGCTAATCTTCTTGTCAATTTGTACGGCACATTGGTATCCGGTCATGATGAGCGAAGTTAAATTTTTGTCTAGCTATTGAGTGCGAAAATTAATGTGGGTGTACGTTGTCTACGCCTCTAAGTATGTGTGAGGATTTATTTACGATAATGATTACACCACTCACACACCACTTGATCATGCACTCAACCTGAGATAATAAGCTGACATGCTATAAATCGTGACACTAAATTTAACATATCTGATATATCTTGAACAATCAATGTCATGAAATCAAATTGCGCGTGTCTATGCTAATTAAATTTTTGGGCCAAAACTAGAAACGCATATGTCCAATGTAAACAAGTTAAAGTGGATCTACCTATGTGGGTAGATTTCGATTGACTTAGGGTCTTGTTCTGCTTTGATTATGTATAAAATTGATGGCCTAACTCAAAATAAAATGATGGCCATCAAATCCCGCTTACAGACCCCCCAAGCACTACTCATCCCTCCTGATAAGTCTTCATAAGCGTTGTGAGGGTGAGCACCTTGGATTACAAAGTCGTTTCGATCTTGTGCATGGACTACACTTTATGATTTGTGCCCTTGATTTAATTTCTTTATGCCGCACTATGTCATGTGACGTGATTTTTCACTATATCTCTTTGGTGTTAGCATCGTTAGTTTGCTTGATATAAAATATGTCTGCATGATATCTCTATTGAATGTTTTGTCTCTTGATGCTACACGTGCACATGTCATTATCTTATTTAAATCTTCCGCGCATAAGAATTGGACCTCAACTACATTCGATGCTTTTCGCACAATACGTACTGGCACATTTTTTTCTCTCATGACGATATTTGTGTTTGCATATTTTTCTCTCTATTTATCTAAACCTTGCAAACATTCATGTCATACTTGATGTGTGCTATGTCTCGTGCATATAGTCCAATTTCTTCACTCTGATTAGCGTTTGCTCCTGATTTTGACCCTGTTTTACAATTCTCTGATTTCAAGTGCTTTGTGGGTCTATATTACGTTATCTCTCGCCTACAATTTTCATCCTCCTTGGTCGGTTGGCCTCGCCCATTCTTTTGATATTATCAAAGGGGGAGAAGGTATTGGAGGTAGTGTTCATGATAGGGGGAGCGTATTGAGGTGTGTGTGTGCTCATAGATAGGGGGAGCGTATTGAGGTGTGTGTGTGCTCATAGATAGGGGGAGCGTCCCACCAATAGGGGGAGTATGTAGTAGGATAGAACAGGATTGAACGGGATCGATATAGGTGTGTATTGCTTATTTGTTCAATATCATTTTACTCTGATACTCTACTTTATACTGTTCTACGTTGCTACATACATCTATTCTGGCACTCTATCTACTTGATTTTGGTTTATCATGAACGGGATTGATATTATCAAAAGGGGGAGTTTGTTGGAACATGGTTTCACACTCCTTAGGTTTGAGAATATCAACTCCCTGCTTGTATTTGATGAGATTGGTTGTGTGATAGAGTGTGCAGGCTGACAGGTGAAAGGAAAGGAGAAGAGCTTCAAAAGGTTACTACCGCCCGGCGATAACCTTATCGCAGTGCGGTAACCATCTCGATCGACGCATATCGGTTCGATGGTCGACGGCCCAATTATCAGCTAAGGAAGGATCGTCGACAATCAAAAGCTACCGCCCGGCGACAGGACGCTACCGCCGGCGGTATCCGGTCGACGTGCATCAAGGGGACGATCGTCGACGATGGTACCTACCGCTCAGGCGATAGTCTTATCGCAGGCGGTAGAATTATTTGGCGAAATGGCGCTATCGCTCTGACTGGGCGCGGTAACCATTACCGCCCGGCGATAGATCTCTTGAAACGGCAGTTTCCTTAATGAGCAGTTATAGTTGCCGTTTCGGGAGACGTGTGGAGACAGCTGGCAGGCGTTACGCGCGAACTTACCGCCCGGCGATAGAGTTATCGCAGGCGGTAGTCTATTGTCTCCAAGACGTATAAAAAGCAGCGCCGTTTCCTCAAGACCTAAGCCTCCAGAGATTATTGACGAAGTGCTCCAGGAATACCAAGTTCGGCCGTCTTCCTACGACCGTTCTACTCATCTTCGTCTAAGAAAAAGCAAGGCTTCTTCCTCCCGTTCGAGATCGAAGAACTCCGGCGATCAAGGCTTCGCATCGTCTACGTCTAGCGACCGGGTGCTTTCCATCGAAGATCACAAGCACCGGTCGTAGATTTATCCGGACAACTTCTCAAGAGGGAGAACCTAAACTTTAACGAATATATTTTGTAATCTTTTTGTATCTTTTTCTTCTTCTATTGTTGTAAGTGGTAAGGGAAATCGACCGGGGAAGGTCGTCGGAATCCGGGTTGGATTCCGTGGAAAATCGTCCCGGGATTTGGGGCGTCTAGATCGGGGATCTAGCGGTGCTCTAAGACCCTTCCCGGTGTGGAGGTGAAGAGCGGCTCTAAGACCTTTCGGGGAGAAAGCGAGAGAGCCAACCGGTCCGGGTTTTGGGTCGGTATAGAAAACCCAAAGTTTTCTTCTCTTCGTCTTTGATCTTCGACGTCATGAAGATCGTACTGTAAAACATTCATCTTGTACTTGTATGAAATTGATTGTTATTGAATTTAATACTTGTGTTTTAAATCTTCACTTGTGGTGTGGTTTAAGTTAAGATTCCGTTTATTCAAGCGAAATTTATAAAACCTTATTCACCCCCCCCCCCTCTAAGGTTGGCCTCCGGATCCAACATATGGTACTCTCTGAAAGTATTGATTTCAAGAACAACTAAGCACCTAGAGGGGCGGTGAATAGGTACAATTTAAAAACTTAGGCAACTAATAGATTTTCATAGCAATCTTATCTCAGTTATACTAGCACAGCGCTCATAGCACAAAACACAGCATACACAGCAATCACAGCACAGTACATAGTGATTTATAGTGGTTCCCCAATTGATGGGTACATCCACTTTCCCCCTTCACCTATCCAGCAATAAGCTAGATTCGGCCAAACTTCCTTCCACTATCTCAGATCCTCAGATCTTACAGCTCAGGGCTAAAATGGCTCCTACAACTCAAACTTTAGCAATTCCTACCACTCGAATCTCCAAGATCCTACAACTCAAGTTATTCCCATGAACTCTACCTCATAGTGAGTCCACACTCTTATAGCTCAGGCAATCCTGCCCTACCTCAGTGTGAATCCACACACCTACAACTCAGGCAATCTTGCCCTACCTCAGCCTTTATAACACATGCTTACAACTCAGGCCTTTGCCTTACCACTCAGATTCAATATGAATCTTACACAGATGTATTTAAGAAATGAATTACAGGAAACAAAGGAAAGTCTCTGTGTCTGTCTACCTGAACTGAGCAGATTTCAACCCTATCTTTGTCTTCACAGTAATAAGATAATATAGTGATCTTGAATTGATGCTCGGCTTGTTCTGGAATCGACTAGCAGATGAATCTGCTTATTCTTCTTTAGGAAAATCTCCCGATCTGGACTGAGCAGGTTTCAGTCCTTCCTCCTTCTTCTTTGATCCAGCGAATTGATCTTCATATTCTGGCTCGGCTTGGATCGATAAGATAATTTCAGCTAGGGCACGCCTAGGCTGATTCGCCTTCCTCAAAGATTAACTTTGAACTTGATGTAGCAGATGATGATCGCAACAGCTACCTCAGAAGCCCTTCTGATTTGAACTTGAAGTTCTTAGCTTCTACAACAATGGAGGATGAAGATGACCACTCCACTTCTCGTTTTCTCAGAAAGTAAATCAGAAAATTAATCCAATTCTTCTTAATCTTCTTCTATTTATAATCCCGTCAAAATAATGAGGTGATAGACACGTGTCCAGTTTATATTGTGGTAATAGCCTTAGCTTAAATAACTTGAGATCCACAATAGACTGACGGCGACGTTAATGTCGATTTGCATCGAGTTTGAACTTTGTTGACTTGTTGACTTTGCTGAGTCAACATCCTTCTAGACTTAGCCAAAATCAACTAACATTTCTGAAATTCTGCGTTCGACGAAATTTGGACTCATTCGACGAACCCTGAACTCAGCTCGACTAAGTAGTGAAGCTGAGATCGATGAATTCTCTCACCTGAGTTCTGCCTTCAAGTGAGAGCTAAGGTCTATGAAATCTAAACTCCGGTCAATGAAATAGTGAAGATGAGATCGACAAATTCAGATAGTTGAATCCTTCTTATAGCTGAAAACTGAGCTCGACAAAAACTGAATTGCATTTTACGAAAGCTAAGCTTAGCTCGACGAATGGTAGTCTCAGTTGTTCTGGACTTAGAAAATTTTTCAGCTTTGCTTGATGGTGTAGAGAGCGTTGAGTGAGCTTGCCTCACTCAACGATTCCGGACTTTGTCGAATTCTAGATTCTTCTCAGGAAGACTAGTCTTGGAGCCTTTTATCTTTGCGTTGAGTGAGTGAACTTCACTCAACGCTACTGCACTTAGTTGATCTTTCTGTCTCCTTAAGCTTTGGCATTGACAGAATTATCATGGCATTTAGTGATGAAGTTTCACTCAACGCTTCTGGACTTAGTCAATATTCTGACATCCACTGCTTAGACTTTGACAGAATAACCTTGATTCAACGCTATTAGCTATATGGCGTTGAGTGAGTTGAACTCACTCAACGCTTTTGGACTTAGCCAGATTTCTGCCTTTGCAATGTTGTAATTTTGACTACCTTCCTTCTCTCAGCACTTTTAGCTGAATGGCGTTGAGTGAGCTTGCCTCACTCAACTCTTTTGGACTTAGCTTCCAGCTTACTCATTTTGATCACCTCATTTCCCAGCTATCTTAGCGGTTCTTCTAAGCTGTCTCAGTGATCTCAACGCTTTTGGACTTAGAAATTTTTCTGAGTTTTCCAGCTCCACCTTGAGTCCACATGTCATTGTCTTTTTAACTAGCTGTCCAATTTTTGTGACAAAGACTAACATGTATGTATGCACTTAACCATTCATCAAATACAACTATGTCTATCTCATTGAATTGTTTGACATCATCAAATCAGGGCAATTGGGAACAATGGACCCAACAATCTCCCCCTATTTGAAGATGTCAAAACCACTGATGAATTACCTTAATTAATGAGATACACATCACATAGGCAATAAAACATATTTAAATTCAGTAAGATGAATTTTACCTACTCCCCCTGGATTGCTGCAGGGTGAGTTTACCTTAGAGGATTACCTCTCAGCTTGATCTTATCTTGCTTGATCAACTTATTTTCCCATGACTTTCTCCCCTTGTATTTCTGCCATGAAGGACCTTGATCTCTTCAAATAGTCATCTTAGCTTACCAAAGGTAAACATGACCTCTATCTCTCCCCCTTTTTGACCTCTTCAAATAGTCAGGAAGAAGTATCAGGTCTTTCTCTCCCTTTGAGAAAAACACCCTAGCTGATGTAGATGAAGTAAGGATAGCAGCTGCCAACAGGCCCCTTATCTAGGACTGTCTTGTATATCACTTGATACCACTTGACAGCACTTGAATACCACATGAAATTCAGTGTCACTGGAAATTCTCCACACCACTAGAAGAGACTTATTGAGAGTCACTAGTCCTGCAGCTGTTTATATCACTTGAAAAGAAGCATTTGCTCTCATCTTGAAAACCTTTAGTCCTGCAGCAACTGGACTTACTCCCCCTTAATAGGAGCATCTTCTCTCATCTTGTTTTCCACTAGGTCTGCAGCACCTGCAAAAAGAACAAACATGTACCAAACATAGAACTTTAGAATGTACCTGAAGCTATTCAAAGTTAAACATACCCAAATCAATTTTGAAGGTGTTGAACTTGGCTTCATCTAGTGGCTTAGTGAAGATATCAATCACTTGCTTGTCAGTAGATACAAATTCTAGACAAATGTCTTCTTTCTCAACATGCTCCCTAATAAAGTGATACTTAATTTCTATGTGCTTAGTCCTGCTATGTGAAACAGGATTCCAAGAAATCGAAATTGCACTAGTATAATCACAATATAGAGGAGTTCTACTTATCTTAATATCATAGTCTTCAAGCTGATATTGTATCCACAGCAATTGAGTACAGTAGCTGCCTGCTGTAATGTACTCTGACTCTACAATTGAGATAGCAACACTAGTCTGCTTCTTGTTGCTCCATGACACTAGTCTTCCACCTAGGAATTGACATGTACTAGTGGTACTTTTCTTGTCTTCCTTGCAGCCTACAAAATCTGCATCTGAAAATCTAGTTAGCACAAAATCTCTATTCCCGGGGTACCATAGACCAAGATCTGGTGTGCCCTTAAGATACCTTAAAATTCTTTTTGCAGCAGAATAATGAGATTCTTTAGGGCATGTCTGGTACCTAGCACAAACACATGTAGCATACATGATGTCAGACCTACTTGCCGTCAAGTATAGAAGGGAGCTAATTATCCCTCTATATAAAGACTCGTTAATAGGTTTCCCTGCCTCATCTTTGCCTATAGGAATACTTGCCCCCATTGGAGTTCTCATGGTGGAGGCATTCTCCATACCATATTTCTTAATCAACTCTCTTATGAACTTAGACTGAGATATGGACAAGCAATCATCAGTCTGTCTTACTTGGAGTCCCAAGAAGAACTTGAGTTCACCCATGCTGCTCATCTCAAACTTCCCTTGCATAAGTTTGGAAAACTTCCTGCAAAGGTTGTTCTCAGTAGATCCAAAAATAATTTCATCGACATATATATGGACTAGGGTGATTTTTCCATTAGATTCCCTTAGGAATAGGGTCTTGTCTATTTTCCCCCTTGAGAATTTGTTCTCAATGAGAAAGTTAGACAATGTTTCATATCATGCTCTAGGGGCTTGCTTCAACCCATATAGAGCATTCTTAAGCTTATAAACATAATTAGGAGAGTGAGGGTCTACAAAACCTGGTGGTTGATCCACATATACTTCCTCTTTTAAGTCATCATTCAAGAATGCTGACTTCACATCCATCTTGAAGACTTTGAATCCTTGATAGGCAGCAAAAGCAAGGAATAGCCTTATGGCTTCCAGCCTTGCTACAGGGGCAAAGGTCTGGTCAAAATCTATTTTCTCTTCTTTCATGTAACCTTTTGACACCAATCTGGCCTTATTTTTGACAATAATGCCATTCTCATTTATCTTGTTCCTGTAAATCCACTTTATTCCTATGATATTATGTCCCTTAGGTCTGGGAACCAGCTTCCATACTCTACACCTCTTGAACTAGTTCAGCTCTTCCTGCATAGATTCAATCCAGTAAGAGTCTGTGACAGCCTCTTCAAGCTTCTTTGGTTTTATTTGAGATAAGAAGCTTGAACATAAAGCAGTGTTGATGCTCTTTCTTCTAGTCTGGACTCCTTGTCTTCCATCACCAATTATTTGGTGTGCTGGATGGTCCCTCAGATGTCTCTCAGTTGGAGGCAATCTTGCTTTAGTTTGATGTTCTTCATTGCCTTTAGATAGTTATTCTGCATCCTCAGCTTGTTGTACTTCATTGAGTTCAGCTGGTTGTTCTTCATCTTCAACTTGTGAGTCTTGAGCTCCCCCTGGACAGCACCCATCTACTTCCTTATCTTATACTGCTGGTTCAACTTCCTTGATGGTCAGCTTGTCCATCACCTACTTTAACCCTACAGAGCTAGAAGAGCTGCTTGGCAGCTCACAATTAATTATGTTTGACTCATCAAAGACAACATGGATAGAATCTTCTACAACTTGACTATTCAAGTTGTAAATCCTATAATCCCTTCTATTGTTATTGTACCCAACAAAAATCCATTCTTGAGACTTGGCAGCAAACTTAGTCACATAGGACTTACCATTATTCAGTACATAACACTTGCTACCAAAGATCCTGAAATAGGATAAGTTTTGTTTTCTGCCTTTCAGAATCTCATAGGGAGTCTTCTTGTGGCTTTTGGAGATAGAAGCTATGTTGAGGACATTACATGCAGTGTTTATTGCCTCAGCCCAGAAATATTTTAGGAGAGATGTGTCACTTAATAGGGTCCTACCAGCCTCTATGAGGGTTCTGTTTTTCCTCTCAGCAATTCTATTTTGCTGGGGTCTTCTAGGTTAGGAGAACTCTTGATGAATCTCAAGCCCTTCACAGAACCTTGTCATGCACTTAGACTGGAACTCAGACCCATGGTCACTTCTGATTTTAACCAAAGTACTGTTAAGTTCATTCTGAATTTTCTTAACAAAAGTCTGGAAGACATCAGGGGTTTCAAATTTCTTCCTTATGAAGAACACCCAGGAAAATTTGGAAAAGTCATCAACAACCAGAAGGGTATAGACTTTCCTACCTAGACTATGAACTGGCATATGACCAAATAGATCCATATGCAAGAGGTATAAACACCTCACTGAGTCTTTGGTAGCCAGGCTCTAGAAGGAGGTTCTGGTCTGCTTTCCCTTTTGGCATGCTGAGCAGAAGCCCTCCTTAAAGAATTTCACCTTAGGACCATTTCTCACTAGCTCTTTACCAAAGAGTTTGCCAATGGTCTTATAATTCAGGTGAGCTAGCCTCTTGTGCCACTGGACACAATGTGAGGCTTTCTCATCTGCAACAAGGAATATAAGAGAGTCCTTACTCTCACAATCAAAATTCAGATAATAAACATTTCCTCTCCTAGTGTCTGTCAAGATTACGCCTTAGTCACTTGACCTTCTAATTTGGCACTTATCCTTGAGGAAAGAAATCTCATATCCAAGATCACATAATTGGGTTATGCTCATCAGGTTGTGTTGCAAACCTTTCACATAAGCTACTTGTGTGATAATGATTATATCATTAGATATCTTACCAAACCCTTTGGTTATTCCTTTTTCTGAACCACCAAAGATGACTTTGGGTCCATTCTCAACTGGAGTGTACTCCTTCAGCATGCTACATGTTCCAGTCATGTTCTTGGAACATCCACTGTCCAAGTACCATATAGGGGTATGGCCACTTGGACTCACCTACATCAAATAAATCATCTAACCTTATGGCTTCAATTCTTATTGGGTCGTAGGTGCAAGTTAGACTGAAATTGAACATGCCTACCTGCAGCTCTTCTGACAGGTAAGCTGACATAATCTCTTTAGACAATCTTATTGTGCCAGCAATCTATAGCATAATGGCCCACTTTTCTATAGCACCAGCACTCATGAATATTGTACCTTCTTTTAAGAGCTGGCATAATCACATTTCTGTCAGCAGCTCTCAATCCAGCTGGTACATCAGTAGCCTTCTTCTTAAGTCTTCCAACCACAGCTTGCTTTGGAATTTGTTTGGCAGCAGAAGTACTTGGGATATCTTGAACCCAATCAGCAGCAGCCTTCATTTCAGAGTGCATGCTCCTGATGGATTCAGATATACCAAAGTCTGGTATGCTGACAGACTTTCCTTTAGCATGATTGTGGACTGGCAGATTTTGTGAATGGGCTGCAGCCTTATTCTTCAGTGTTGGGGCTGGTACACCAAACTCAAATAGTCTAGGATGGGCCATTTGGATTTCTTTATGGGCTGCCTTATAGGCACTAGCATCCTTGCCACTTGTACTACCATACTCCCAGTGACCATAAATGCTCTCATGGTCATACCTGTTAGATGGTAGAACCACTTTCCTGAAAGGAATTGGAGGCTTGGAGGCTAATGGTTGCACTGGAGCTTTTCCCTTCCTTTTGGAATTGGCAGCTCTAGTTCTCCCTTTGAAACCTAATCCCTTCTTACCCTTTTAGGAGGAGAAGGAATCTATCAAAGGTAGCATAGAACTTGGCTTTGAAAACTTAGCCACTAGCTCCCTCTCCTTTTGAAGCTTACCTTCAAGATTCCTACTGTGGTCATTCTTGAAGGTGATTGTGCCCATCTAAATTACAGTGATGTTCTTCAGCTAGCTGACTTCTTTTATCTTCAGGTTCAGCATGTTTGCTGAGTCTGAAGTAACCAGCTTCAAAGAGTCAATCTCCTTAGCCTTATGTTTGACTAGGATCCTGCTTCTCTTTAGTGCTTGTAGAAGTTCACCATAATCATAAATCAATTGATTGACATCTCCTTCAAATTCAGAGCCATCTTTATCTCTTGATGCAGATACCTCTGATTCTGAACTTGTAACATAATCAGACCCATCTTGGCCTACTGATAGATGCCTTAGAGATCAACTCAGACTGTTAAGTCTATCTTGAGTAAGCTCCCTCTAATACCACTTGAAAGTCTTGATTTCAAGAACAAATAAACACCTAGAGGAGGGGGGAATAGGTCCAATTTAAAAACTTAGGCAACTAATAGATTTTCACAGTAATCTTATCTCAGCTATACTAGCACAACACTCATAGCACAGAACACAGCATACACAACAATCACAGCACAGTACACAGTGATTTATAGTTGTTCTCCAATTGATGGGTACATCCACTTTCCCCCTTCACATATCCAGCAATAAGCTAGATTCGGCCAAACTTCCTTCCATTATCTCAGATCCTCAGATCTTATAGCTCAGGGCCCAACTGGCTCCTACAACTCAGACTTCAGCAAGTCCTACCACTCAGATCTCCAAGATCCTATAGCTAAAGTTCTTCCCAAGAACTCTACCTCAGAGTGAGTCCACACTCCTACATTTAAGGCAATCCTGCCCTACCTCAGTGTGAATCCACACACCTACAACTCAGGCAATCCTGCTTTTCCTCAGCCTTTAAAATATAGGCTTATAACTCAGGCCTTAGCCTTACCACTCAGATTCAATATGAATCTTACATAGATGTATTTAAGAAATGAATTACAGATAACATAAGAAATTCTATGTGTATGTCTACCTGGACTGAGCAGATTTTAGCCATATCTTCGTCTTCACATCAACAAGATAATATAGCGATCTTGAATTGATGCCCGGCTTGTTCTGGAATCGACTAGAAGATGAATCTGCTTCTTCTTCTTCTGGAAAATCTCTTGATATGGACTGAGCAGGTTTTAGTCCTTCTTCCTTCTTTGATCCAGCGAATTGATCTTCATATTCTTGCTCGGCTTGGATCGAGAAGATAACTTCAACTAGGGCACGGCTAGGCTGATTCATCTTCCTCAGAGATTAACTCTGAACTTGTTGAAGAAAATGAGGATCGCAACAGATACCTTAGAAGCCCTTCTGATTTGAACTTGAAGTTCTAGGCTTCTGCAACAATGGCGGATGAAGACGACAACTCCGCTTCTAGTTTTCTCAGAAACTAAATCAGAAAATTAATCCAATTCTTCTTAATCTTCTTTTATTTATAATCCTGTCGAAATAACGAGATGATAGACACGTGTCCAGTTTATACGATGGTAGTAGCCTCAGCATAATTAACTTGAGATCCACTGTAGACTAACGGTGACGTTAATGTTGATTTGTGTCATAACCCGCATTTTATCCGAGGAAAAAGGACTATCAGAGTAAGAGAAAACACATGTCATGATGCCACGTCGAACAGGGGATAACTGTTGACGCTCAGGTAAAACCATCTACTTTACTTTATGAAAATTCATAAGTTTAATGATTAGGAAAATTAGTTATATTTTTAAAGGCCGTATCCCTCGGCTCGGTGGATCTCCTAGTCCACAATTTAAAACTATACTTAAATGTTGCGAAAAATACTTTATTCAGGTTTGACTCCCTAAGAGAGTGCATAAGTGTCCCTAGAGGACAAATTATTTTATGCAAGTCCCTACATTTAATTTATACTATATATATAAAAAAATGATATTTTTACGTTGTTTGGAAAATAGTGTTTGAGTTTTATAAAACATGCTGATCTTGTGATATACTTATAATAATAATTTTAGGTTTAAAATTAACTAGCATTCTAGCATAAATCATCCCCCGAGCAAGTAGACTATCTCCAAAAAAGATAGCAGCAAAAAGTAACATATCTAGTATCAAGGTAAAACTACCAGTGGGCGCCAACAAACTAACACGAACCCACTGGCAAGTATGTATGTCTGTAAGAAAGAAACACAAAACTACCTCACAAAATAAAGAACTGATCTTTATAGCACCAGAGACCACCAGCAACTGCACAGCACCACTAACTGTCAGAGTAGCTACTATCCAGAACCTGAGGCATTCAAAGAAGAAAGAATACCTCAGCAAACAAAACAAGAAAACTGCACGAAAGTGTCAATCAGGAGATAAGTGAAAGAGGAAAACAAAGCAGTAACAGTCACAACTGCCCAAGGCAAGACAAAAAAAAATTGCACTAGGTGCGAGGAAACAGCATCGACCCTGCCCAAAAACTAAAATCATGCAGAGTTTACTAGGCTACCATGAGCCCAAAATGCTGCAATCTATCAAGGAAGAAACGTCGAACACCCTAAGCTGTGAGAGATGGTAGTAGCAAAATAAACAACGTGGATCCAGGTTGGAGGCAAACTCAGTCCCCCATCCACCATTTCCAAGCCAACAAAGCTCAAGGGTCTACATGTGAAAGCACTAAGGACCTTCCACCCCCATGCCCAGCCCGTACCTGGAGCAAGATAGAAGAAAAGGGTGGCTACGGTTAAATTACACAACACCACCCCCATTAAGAGCTTCAAACCACCACTACTAACCACGACCCACGATTCGGCCTTTAGTAAAGAAAAACATAGCCGACAAGGAACCTCAGAATCAAGGAATTCACTCGGGAGTGAAAATCAAGATAAGGGAAAAGTGTTGAAATGACTCAACACGGCTTGGCGCTGAGTGGGCCCCACTCACTCAGTGCCTAATCAGACCTTGGCGTTGAGTGAGTTAGCCTCACTCAGCGCCAGAACAACCATGGCGTTGAGTGAGGTTCACTCACTCAATTCCCTCCGCAAGAACAGCTCTGGCGTTGAGTGAGCTAGCCTCATTCAATGCCAAAACAGCTATGGCGTTGAGTGAGGTTCACTCACTCAACACCTCCCGCAAGAAAATTCTGGCGTTGAGTGAGCTTACCTCACTCAACGCCAAAACAGCTATGGTGTTGAGTGAGTTTCACTCACTCAATGCCCTGGCACTTAACTGAAAACAGGGACTGTGGCGTTGAGTGAGTTAGCCTCACTCAACGCCAAAATAGCACTGGCGTTGAGTGAGGTTCACTCACTCAATGCCCTGCCACTTAGCCGCAAAAGAAGACTGCGGCGTTAAGTGAGTCCACCTCACTCAACGCCAAAACAGCAATGGAGTTGAGTGAGGTCGACTCACTCAACACCAGAGGACCTGGCCGCAAAGAAGGGTTGTGGCGTTGAGTGAGTCTACCTCACTCAACGCCAAAGAAGAAATGGCGTTGAGTGAGGTTCACTCACTCAACGCCATAAGACTTGGCCGCAAACATGCCTACGGCATTGAGTGAGTTCACCTCACTAAACGCCAAAACCGAAATGGTGTTGAGTGAGGTCAACTCACTCAACGCCAAAGTACTTAGCCTCAGAAAAGGCTGTGGCGTTTAGTGAGCCCACCTCACTCAATGCCAAAGTACTTGGCCGTATAGAAAGATACGGTATTGAGTGAGTTCACCTCACTCAACGCCAAAACCGAAATGGTCTTGAGTGAGGTCGACTCACTCAACGCCAAAGTACTTAGCCTCAAAAAAGGCTGCGGCATTGAGTGAGCCCACCTCACTCAACGCAAAAGTACTTGGCCTCACAGAAAACCGTGGCGTTGAGTGAGTTCACCTCACTGAACGCAAAAACGGAAATGGCGTTGAGTGAGGTCGACTCACTCAACGCCAAAGTACTTAGCTGCTAGTAGGGGCTGCGGCGTTGAGTGAGTCCACCTCACTCAACGCCTTAGTACTTAGCCAAATAAAATAAACCTGACTTCTGCTATGGCGTTGAGTGTGTGCACCACACGCAATGCCATACTAGCAATGGCTTTGAGTGTGTGCACCACACTCAACGCCGAAACCAGAGAGCTCCAGACTTGGATCCTACCAGATCATACAGCAGGTACCCCCCCCCCCCCCCCTCACTCTCTCTCTCCCTCGGCTCCACCCGCAAAGCATCAAACAAGACTTTAATCTGGAGTCTAAATGGCGGAAATACGCCAGTGTGTTGAGCACAAACGGCATAAGGAGAGGGGCTCATAAGGGGAAACTAAAACCCTAATTTAGCAAAGTAAAAGAGCAAGCTTGGCTTCTAACCTAGGGCTAACCGGGTAGATAAAAGGGTAAAGATCCAAACAGCAAGTGCAAGAACTACTTGCCTCGATTTCCGACGAAGCTTGGTCGGCTTTCCCTTATCTTCACACGGCACCAGCAGCAGCAACACCCTAACAGCAAAAATCCCGAACTTTAATGGCGGAAAAAGGCCAAAACCAGAATTTCGGGCCTCCTAAACACTCCACAAAAATCAAATATCTTACCGTAGAAAAGTAGATCTTAGCGAGAGCAATCCAAATCCGCTTTTGGAATCGAATTCCATCCACAAACACTTCCAAAATCGACGTCTGAAGGGTAGCAGGTCGGCGGTTTCTCCGCTGCTTTTCCGCGTACAGGAGAGGCGAGTTCGGTCTCAGGAAGAAGAAGAAGAGTGGGCTCTCCATCTACTGATTAAGGCTTTAAAATAAAAAGACACGCCTATTCGGCCCTAACCGCTGCCTAAACTGCCGGTTCACTTAAGTTAAGAAATTTCTAATTTGTTTTTACTAATAGCACACCCAAAACGACTCGAAAACCGAACTACCTCGGAATTCGATGAAATTCGCACCGTAGCTAAATACCCATGCTACGAACACAACGGCAAAGTCGAAATTAACTTTTGATGAACAGAACTCGAGTTATACCCACCCAAATTCAAAACACAAACATCCCCCGAATGGCCACACCGGGTCACCCAAAATGACCCGGCTTGGTAGGGAGATCTTGCCAATAGACTACAAAATAGGCCACTCAGTTCTGAGAAGGTAAGACCACACTCCACAGATGACACAAGCCAAGAAAACGCGTCTACGTAACGCCAAACGGGAATTAAATAATCGCAGAAAAATTGGGGGCGTTATAATTTGCATCGAGTCTGAACTTTGTTGACTTGTTGACTTTGCTGAGTCAGCATCCTTCTGGACTTAGCCAAAATCAACTAACATTTTTGAAATTCTGTGTTCGGCGAAATTTGAACTCAGTTCAACGAACCCTGTACTCATCTTGACTAAACAATGAAGCTGAGATCGATGAATTCTCTCAGTTGAGTTCTGCCTTCAGGTGAGAGCTGAGGACGACGAAATCTGAACTCCGGTTGACGAAACAGTGAAGCTGAGATCGACAAATTTTGATGGTTAAATCCTTCTTAAAGATGAAAACTGAGCTCAAAGAAATCTTAACTGCGTTCAACGAAAGCTAAGCTCAGCTAGACGAATGGTAGTCTTAGCTGTTCTGGACTTAGAAATTTCTTCAGCTTTGCTTGATAGTGCTGAGAGCGTTGAGTGAACTTGCCTCACTCAATGATTCTAGACTTAGCTGAATTCTTGATTCTTCTCAGGATGACTAGTCTCAGAGCCTTTTCTCTTGGCGTTGAGTGAGTAAACTTCATTCAACGCTACTGCACTTAGTTGATCTTTCTATCTTCTTAAGCTTTACCGTTGATAGACTTAGCATGGTGTTGAGTGATGAAGCTTCACTCAATGCTTCTAGACTTTGTCAATATTCTGGCATCCACTGCTTAGATTTTGACAGAATAACCTTGATTCAACGTTATTAGATGTATGGTGTTGAGTGAGTTGAAGTCACTCAATGCTTTTAGACTTAGCCAGATTTCTGCCTTTGCAATGTTGTCATCTTTGACTGTCTGCCTTCTCTCAACACTTTTAGCTGAATAGCATTGAGTGAGCTAGCCTCACTCAACACTTTTGGACTTAGCTTCCAGCTTACTCATTTTATTCACCTCATTTCTTAGTTGTCTCAGCGATTCTTCTCAGCGGTCTCAATGCTTTTGGACTTAGGCATTTTTCTCAGTTTTCCAGCTCCATCTTGAGTCCACCTATCATTGTCTTTTTAACTAGCTGTCCAATCATTGTGACAAAGACTAATATGTATGTATGAACTTAACCATTCATCAAATACAACTATGTCTTTCTCATTGACATGTTTGACATCATTAAATCAGTGTCATTGGGATCAATGGACCCAACACTCTCAATATGTTCTTTCGTGGGGCCCACAACTCCACTGATCACTCCACAGACAAGAAATAGGCTACCTTGTGCACCTAGTCTAATTGATCAGCCATGTTTGTAACCCAAGGCAAGAGAGCAGTGCATCTACCGTTCCTTCTCAGGATTTGCGCATTTTTCTCTTTTGTGCCCTTCAAAGGGACCGCAGTTACTCCGCTTTAGGTAGAACAACACTCTTGATGACCTTTCTTAGGCAAGTGATGCATAAGACCCACGGGTGCACTCTTGTGGCAACATCCATTCTTTCTTGGTCATCATCAAGTGTCGATCTTCCTTTGTCAATTGCCTTCTTGCAGGTTAACAGGTTAAATCCAACCTATCCAAAGGATTTTGCAACATCTTTGTTGCCTATATCATATGATGGTTAACAAAGCTCTCTATTACTCTTATTGGATATTTCTGAAACCAATTAATGATCAGAGAATCTGGTTCTCTTTGTTAACGAGTTATTCAGCTGAAGTCTAGACGGTGCTTTCATTTTGCTGATCTGAATTTTATATTAAATATATCATATTTGATCATGCGAGACGATCATTATCGTTGTTTGATCTCTGTTTAGTTAATAGCAGAGTTTGTCAGGTATCTATTTTGCTATCCAATTATATCTTATCATATCAACATCCAACATTCGCAAGTTCCATCCAGGTGCTTGCAGCTTAGTTTTCTTTCATATCTCTGTCTAACTCTTCTCTT
This sequence comes from Platanthera zijinensis, assembly GCA_039513925.1. Classification (NCBI taxonomy): domain Eukaryota; kingdom Viridiplantae; phylum Streptophyta; class Magnoliopsida; order Asparagales; family Orchidaceae; genus Platanthera; species Platanthera zijinensis. Next base: position 191,032,491 of record CM077082.1, read on the forward strand.
GCAAAGATTAGCAGATATTTTCAAGTTATCTTTAGGTACTTGTAGCTTACTTTTCTATCATATCTGTGTCTAACTCTTCTCATACAAATTTATATGATGAGTGAAAGTCTTTGATTTCAAGGGTAGCTAATCAGCTAGAGGGGGTGAATAGGTTATTAAGGTTTTTTGTTTTCTTTAGACCTTTAACAGATTTAGGACCTATTGTGATTGATTAGTTCTGCTTTCAAGAAAATCACACACAGCACACCAAAGTTTTATAGTGGTTTCCCAGTGTATGGGTACATCCACTGTCACTCCTGCTTTTCTAACAGCATGTTAGACAAGGCACTTCTCCAATAACTCAGCTCCTCAGAGCTTACAACACAATCCTGCAGTATCACTCAGTCTCCTCAAAGACTTACAACTCGGGCACAAAGCCCTATCACTTAGTGATCACCAAATCACCTACCTCGGGCTCAAAAGCCCTACAACTCAGGCTGGGAGGACATCCCTACCACTCAGATTCAAGAATGGATCTTACTACTCAGGCCCACGACCCTACCTCGGATCCAAAGGATCCTACTGCTCAGATCTATACCAAATCCTACACTCAGCTTTTATAAACTAAGCTTACAACACAGATCTCAACAGATACAACACTCATCCTTTATAATTTAGGCTTACAACTCAGATCTTGAAAAGATCCTACAAAGATGAAGTAGTTGTTGATGTTGATTAGACTCCAGAGAATTATTCTCTGAGTCTACTGCTTCCTGAGCCAAGTGAATCTCAACTCTATCTTCTTCTTAGCAACAAGGTTGATGTTCTTCAAGAACTTGCTGCTTGTGCTGGATTTGACTCAGAAATGAGTTTCTGATCTTGATGATGAAGGGGGAAGATCAAGAATGATGGTCTTCAATCAGCTAACCTGTTTTGGCAGAAATCAGGTTGCTCTGCCTCTCCTTCTATTCTGAGAAAACCCAGATTAAATATCTTCTTCACAGATCATGAGATTGATCTTCTGATTTGTCTTTGCTTGGATCATGAAGCCACTACAGTTAGGGCTTGCCTTTGTTGTTTCTTCTTCCTCGGAGAATATCCCTGATCGTGTTGTTGTTGATATTGATCGCCGCAGCTAACTCAGAAAACCTTCATATTCGTCGAAATGACCTTCTTGTCTCTACAACAATGGCAGGGGAAGAAGACGAAGTCCCACTACTTGAAAGATTTGGTTTATAGAGCCTAAACACCTAGAGGGGGGTGAATAGGTTATAATCTTTTTTAACAACTTAGGCAATTAAAATATTAATCACAGCACAACTATCACAGCACAACTATCACAGCACAGAGTATAGCAATCACAGAAAAATCACAACACAACACACAATGGTTTATAGTGGTTCCCCAATTCGTGGGTATGTCCACTCTCCTCCTTCACCTATCCAGTAGAGTGCTGGATTCGGCCAAACTTCCTTCCACTATCTCAGATACAAAGATCTTACAACTCAGAACCCAACTGGTTCCTACAGCTCAGACTTCTTCAAGTCCTACAACTAAGATTCTTCCGAAGAATCCTACCTCAGGAAAACTTCCCTACCTCGGCCCTTAACACCATGCCTACAACTCAGATCTCAAAGATCCTACCTCAGGCATTCAGCCCTTAACACCAGGCCTACAACTCATATCACAAAGATCCTACCTCAGGCACCCATCCCTACCTCAGCCTTTATATTTAAACTTACAACTCAGAGAGACAACTCTCCTACACTCAGATCTACAAGAGATCTTACAGAAAAATTGATTGTTTAAAACAAAAAATTCTTCACCTAGATAGAAAGAGAGTGAGGTGAAGAATTTCTTGATTGGTTCTTGATTGAACTGACTTCTTAAGATCCAACCTATCTTAGCTTCTTGAATCTGAACAAAGTAAGGTTGATCTTCTAATGAAGTTGGAGATGATCTTCAATCCAGCTTCCTTCTTTTAATTCAGAATTGGATCTGAATTCTTCTTGTAGACTTATTTATAATCTGCCTTCTTCTTGATCTCAACTGATAGGAAGTGTTGAGTCTTTTCTTCTTCTCCTTGTTCTCTATATCTTCTATTTTTGATAGCACAGGTCTTTATATAGATCCTATCTGAGGTTATCGGTTGATCCGGTTTATAACCTCCTTCTGACAGCTCTGACAAATGTGACAGCTTTGTTAGTTATGACAGCTGTCAAGTCTTTAGTCTTGACACTTGATACTCCATTGTACTCTATCTCAGCAGGAAAGTGTTGAGACAATACTCCAAATATGTCAACACAAATAGACCATGTGTCGACACAAGTCTTGATGATGTCGACACAGCTCCCACAATGTCGACACAACCATTCTTTATCTTCTCGACACAGCTTCTGTTGACTGTGTCGACACAAGTCCTGTGTGTCGACACAATTGCTTCTATTCTCGACATAGTTGGTGTCGACAGAATTCTTGTGTGTCGACACAAGTCCTATGTGTCAACATAATTGCTTCTAGTCTTGACATAGTTGGTGTCGACAAAATTATTGAGTGTGTGTCGAGACAAGTCCTTTGTGTCGACACAATTGCTGTAGACTGAACTTCTATGTGTCGACAGAACTTCTGTGTCGTCGTGTCTGTTCTTCTCTGAATCTGTCTATATATATAGACTTCCTCCTTGGTAACCGACTGATCCGGTTTCTAACTAACTTCTGACAAGTCTGACAGCTTCAGTAAACCGGTTGTAACCCACAGCTGTCAAGTCTTCAAACAGATCTTGGGCCTTTGTCTTTGTCAGCAAAGTGTCGAGACTATCTGTTAGAAAGTGTCGAGACCATCTTTCAAGATGTGTCGACACAAGTGACTTAAGTGTCGACACTACCTCTGGTGATGTCGACAAAGCTGTCTTGATGTCGACTTAGCTTCTTGACACTGTATCTTGAGAATATGTCGACACAGATGTTGTCGACTCAGTCTTCTGGTGTCAACACAAATGTTGTCGACTAGCAATTCTGTGTGTCGACACAGCCTCTCAGTGTCGACACAGTTGATGTCGACTAAACTTCTGTGAGTCGACACTGCTTCCCGGTGTCGACACAAATGTTGTCGACTCTTTTTCTCTGTGTCGACACAGCCTTCTTCAAGTGTCGACACAATTATTCTGAAGTGTCGACACAGCTTTTTCTGGTGTCGACATATGGACTTAGAATATTTTTCCTGTATTTTAGTACATTCTTAACCTGCACATGTCAACTCAAAATAACATCAAATACACCTTGATGTATATCATTGAGCTAAGTTAGGCTTCTTCAAATCAGGTACACATTTTCCAATGTACTCAACAATCTCCCCCTATTTGGAGAAGTCATAACCCTTTTAGATAATGATATACATCATTTATGAAAATTTAATATGATAATGTACAAGAGCATAATACAACAGGAATCTTTTATAAACAAAACATTAACCACAGATTCATCTCAGAATAAAGATGATCATGAAGAAATGATTACAGAACAAGGTTTTGTTTATTCATTTAGAAATGTTTGTTACAGCTTGTTTACATTGATTGGATTAACAAACAGATCATTACAAAATATTTGAAAGAACTGATAAACTTAAACTAAGACTGATCAGGCTCCTGGATGACAATTCTTTTTCCTGATTGAATGTGAGCCTTCACAGTAAGTTCAGCAACATCAGCAGGTTTTTTTCCTTTCAGTTCAGCTTTCTTTTGAGCTTCCTCCTTGAGCCTTTGCCTTTCAAAGTAATGAAAGGGCTTGGGAAAATACTTGCTCGTCTCCTGAGCATCAGGTGGTAGCCTCCCCATCTTAGCCTTTCTTCTGAACTGTACTATGGCCTCCTGCCTGGCCTCATACTTTTGCCATTCAATTTCATTATACCACTTTCCTCTTTCATGCACTTGATCCTTCACAGCCTTCCAAGCAGTTAGTATAATGTTCCTTAAGGTGGGGCTCCACTGCTCAAAATCAGGTCTTTGTTCAGCTTGCTCTCTAAATCTCTTCTTGGATAATTGAGCATCTTGTTGATCTTTCAAATTGGCTCTTGGCTGATCTACTTTTTCAATAATTACATTTGTAACCTCCTTTGGAGGACTGTACATGGCATGTACTTGCTGACGAATCAATTCAAAATCAGCAGGGGGGTATATGACTTGGGCAACCTCAGGTTGATTGCCTTCAAGTAGACCTTATTGTATTCTTGACTCAGCAATTGCATCATCATCACACAATGGTGGATATCCCAATGTGGCTCTGACACTGTTGGTAACCCACTTGGCATGTTCTGAGCCAGCATGAGTGAGTACCCTCTCCCCCTTTAGGACTTCTCTAGCAATATGATCCCTAAGATCATTCTTTTGAAACCTTATCTGGCCATCAAGATAATTCACACCCTCTTTAAAGAATGGTTTTAATGTTTGAAGCTTAGCAGATATTTCTTTCTGTGAGGTGGTTATTGCAGTTTGAACTGAATCTAGGGCATCTTTGAGCTTTTGATCAAAGTCTTCCATATCTTTATTCCTTGCAGCAGTCAGCTTTGTTGCAGTATCTTTTAACTCAGTGAGAATTTCATTATAAGATTCAGTCAGATTGTCATTCATTCTCAGCTGATTTTCTAGAACATATCCTTGTTTCAATGCAATGTCATCCACCTTACCAAGGATAGTTTGGTGCTGTTGAGCTAGATATACCACAACATTACCTCCCTTGTGGAAGCAATCTGTCATCTCCTTTTTATTCAGATTTACCTCAAATCTGATTGACTTGATTTCTTGGGAAAGATCAAACTGAAGTGACTTATTACTTTCATCTACATATTTTTCCAAGGCTCTTCTTTGCTCATCCATCTTCACTTGCAAATTCACCATGAACTTATTATAATCAAACTCAGTAGGAGATTGGTGACTTGCAGTCCGGAGAGCTTGCTTATAGATTTGACTTCTTCTCTTGAAGACCACGAGCTTCCTTTTCTTAGCCTCCCTGGCTTCTTCTGTCTCAGATTCTGAAGAACTTTCTGATAGTTTTACTTTCAAGACAACCTAAACACCTAGAGGGGGGGTGAATAGGTTCTAATTTCTTGTCTATAAATCTAGGCAGAATTCAATTACAATTTAAAACATCTAGCACAGCATTCACAGACAACTAAGCATCACAGATTGCACAATGTTTTATAGTGGTTCCCCAAGGTCTGGGTACATCCACTTTCCCCCTTCACCTATCTAGCAATATGCTAGATTCGGCCAAACTTCCACTATTCTCAGATCCTCAGATCCTACAGCTCAGAACCTGGATAGGTTCCTACAACTCAGGCTCAACAGCCCTACCTCAGCCTTGCCTCAAGGCCTACCACTCAGAGAATAACCTTCTCCTACACTCAGGCAAATAGCCCTACCACTCAGAGATTACCTCTCCTACACTCAGCCTTTATAACACAGGCTTACAACTCAGATCTGTGTAAACAGATCCTACAGAAATTTAGAAAAGATATTTTGATGTCTTGCCTTTGTTGAGAGAGAAGAGGACAAGACACTTCTTGATCAGCTGATGAAATCAACTGAATCTGAGCTTTCTTCAAAGCTTCTTGAATCTGAACTTAGCTGAGTTGATTTCCAAACAGCTTCTTGAGAAACCACTGATGGCTTCCTTCTTCTTCTTCAAGATGACTGGATCTCCCTCTATCCAACACCTTTACTGATACTTCAGACTTCTTCTTCTTAGACCTTCTGATAAAGATCTTCTTTTTCACTTTCTTGAATTGAAACTTCAACAGGATCGTAATCCTTCTGTTTCTTCTTCTTAGATCTTCTTCTATTATTTTTCTTAGCTTAGCTGCATATATAATTCCTTCTGAATGTGTCTATTTATAGACTTTCTTCATGGTAACCGGCTGATCCGGTTTCTAACTGTTTTCTGACAGGTCTGACAGCTTCAATTAAACGGTGGCAACCCATAGCTGTCAAGTCTTCAAACAGTTCTTGTACCTTAGCCTTGGACAGCAAAATGTCGAGACAGTCAGTTAGAAAGTGTCGAGACCAATCTGTCTATCTGTGTCGACACAAGTGACTTTGGTGTCGACACAGTCTTTGATGATGTCGACTAAGTTGCCTTTAAGTCGACACAGCTTCTTCAGAAAATAACTTGGTCTAGACTCTGTAGTGTGTCGACACAAGTCCTGTGTGTCGACACAGTTGTTGTAGATTCAGAACTTAGTATGTGTCGACTCAGCCTTCTGGTATCGACACAGCAATCTTCAATTCTGCCAAAATGTGTCGACTCAGTCTTCTGGTGTCGACACAAGCATAGTCGACTTCTGCCAATATGTGTCGACTCAATCTCAATGTGTCGACATATCCACCCAGTGTCGACTATCTTTCTCTGGTCGACTATCTTTCACTAGTCGACTATCTTCTTCTGTGTCGACTATCTTTCACTAGTCGATTATCTTCTTCTATGTCGACTATCTTTCACTAGTCGACTATCTTCTTCTGTGTCGACTATCTTTAACTAGTCGACTATCTTCTTCTGTGTCGACTATCTTTCACTAGTCGACTATCTTCTTCTGTGTCGACTATCTTTCTCTGTATCGACACTGATATTCTGAAGTGTCGACACAAATATTCTGAAGTGTCGACACAATTTCTTCAGGTGTCGACATGTGGACTTAGAATATTTTTCTGCATTATTTAATACTTCTTCACCTGCACATGTCAACTCAAAACAACATCAAATACACCTTGATGTATATCATTGAGCTAAGTTGGGCTTCTTCAAATCAGGTACACATTTTCCAATGTACCCAACAATCTCCCCCTATTTGGAGAAGTCATAACCCTATAGCCAATGATATACACCATTTATAAAAAGTATAAACTGATGATATATGACATAACAGGAATACTTAATATAAACAAAACATAAAAACAATCCATCACAGAATGAACATTATATGATACCAACCAACATTTTGTTTATAACTTGATAATGTTTGAATACAGAGATTTACATTTAATGATTTAATCAAAACATTACAAAGTACTTTGAAAGAACTAAAAATTAAGACTGATCAGGCTCTTTAATGACAATCCCTTTGCCAGATAGAACTTGAGCCTTCACAGGAGCTTCAGAATCTTCAGCTGGCTTCTTGCCTTTTAGATCAGCCTTCTTCTTTGCTTCTTCCTTGAGCCTTTGCCTTTCAAAATAATGAAAGGGCTTTGGGAAGTACTTGCTTGGCTCCTGAGCATCTGGAGGCAGCCTACCCAGCTTGGCTTTTCTTCTAAACTGTACAATGGCCTCTTGCCTGGCTTCATACTTCTGCCATTCCATCTCATTGTACCACTTGCCTCTTTCCTGCACTTGGTCTTTGACAGCCTTCCATGCAGTGAGTATTATATTTCTGGAAGTAGGACTCCACTGCTCAAAGTCTGGCTTAAGTTCAGCCTGCTCTCTAAACCTTTTCTTAGATAGAAGAGCATCTTGTTGGTCTTTCAAAGTAGCCTCAGGCTTATCAACCTTCCCAATAACAATATTAGTAACCTCCTTTGGAGGACTATACATCCCTTGAACCTGCTGATCAATCATATCATAATCTGGAGGGGGTAAATGACTTGGGCAACCTCAGGTTGATTGCCTTCAAGTAGACTTGTTTGTATTCCTGACTCAGCCACCATAGCATCATCACACAATGGGGGATATCCCAATGTGGCTCGAATACTATTGGTCACCCATTTGGTGTGTTATGAGCCTGCATGAACTAGCATCCTCTCCCCCTTTATGGCTTCTCTAGAAACATGATCTCTGAGATCTTCCTTTTGAAATCTGATTTGGCCATCCAGATAATTCACACCCTCTTTAAAAAATGGTTTTAACTTTAGAAGCTTGTCAGATATTTCCTTTTGAGAGGTAGTGATTGCAGTCTTAACAGAAGCAATAGCAGCTTGAAAGTTCTTATCAAATTCTTCCATTTCTTTTGCTCTATCTGCAGGCAGGCCTGGAACAATCTTCTTCAATTCCTCAATGATCTCATGATGAGATTCAGTTAAATTCTCATTCATCCTTATCTGATTTTCCAAGACATAGCTTTGCTTTAAAGCAATGTCATCTACCTTAGGGATGATAGTCTGTTGTTGTTTTACCAGATATACCACAGCATTACCTCCCTTATGGAAGCAATCTATCATTTCCTTCTTATGCATATTGACCTCAAACCTAATTGATTTTATATCTTGAGCTAAGTTAAATTGCAGGGACTTGTTGTTCTCATCAACATATTTTTCTATAGCCACTCTGTGTTCATCCAATTTCACTTGTAAATCTACCAAGAACTTGTTATAATCAAAGTCAGAAGGAGTGTGATGTGCTATAGACTGTAGAGCCTGCTAATAGCTCTTGCTCCTTCTCTGGAAGACCATAAGTTTTCTCTTTTTAGCCACCCTGGCTTCTTCAGTCTCTGAATCAGAAGTAATATCAATTTGAACTCTTCCTTTGGGAGGAGGAGAAACAGCTGCTTCAGTGCCATGTTGTACAGTCTCAACATGCACTGGCTCCCCCTCAATTTCTTGCTCCACTTCCAGACTATCAGTAATTATTTCATCATTTGGAAATAACTCCTCTAGAGTATATTCCTTCTAGGCTTGATCATTTGCAGTATTCAAATTTGGAGATTGATCAATTTGAGCATCTTCTTGCACTTGCTCCCCCTGGACCTGTGCAGAAATAGAAATATTAGAAATCTCTTTTGTAGGAAAATACACCAGCTCCCCCTGCACCTGTACCTGGTCATGAGTAGATACAGTTTGTGTAGGTGAATAAACTTGTTGAGCTGGTATACTTACTTCTTCTTCTTGAACTGCAGGTATTGTGGCATCCGGAACTTGTGTAGATGCAGGCTGATCTTCAACCTCTAGTCTTACTTGCTCTTCTTGTGGATGCCCAGTACTGGTAGCATGACCTGGGGATTTCTCAGGTGAATCCTGCCTTTCCACTTCAGGCATCTATTTGGTCAGCACCCTATCCCATCTGGAGAACAATCTCATGTCCATCCTTCTCATGTGATTAATTTTAGTTCCAGGTTGTTGTTGCATAACCTCAAGAATCTCCTTACTTAGGTATATACTCATTATCCTAGCCAGATTTGGCTTCTTGATTCCTTCCTTAATCTTCTCAAAGATTACAGATGACCAATCCGTAGGAATTGTATTAACAATCCTGGTCATTAGGCTGAACATATAGGCAGAAATCCTATCATGTCCACCTGGCTTGCACAGAATAACTTTTCCAACTACTTCTGACAGAAAGTTGCCTTGTTGATTCATTCCTTTCCGATTGAACGCAGCTCTAATTTTCATGGTGGATTCCAATCCACACCATTGAAGAGCATCCCTAGATTTAGAAGCAGGGACATCCTCTTCATTCTCAATTGTAGGTAATTGCAGAATTATTCTTAACTTTCTTGGTGTAATCTCCACAGGTGACCCATGAACTGTGGATTTTATCTCATGACTTTCAGAGTTTACAGATGCAGAGGTAAAGAACTCGTGCACCTCCTTCTTCCATATCTTTGATGGTTCGGAGACCAGAAATTCTAAACCTGAGTCGGAGAGGAGAGAGATAACCCCAAGAACATCTGGAGGGGCAGCTGCAAAGGCCTGGCGCACCAACTCATATCCTTCATTCACATTGTCTTCAATCTTCGGCGCCATTGATCAGTCGAGAAAGCTTGAAAGATGAGAGAAAGAGAGAGAGAGGGAGAATGTCGACACAGGGTTTCGAAAACCTTGTAAGCGTGTCGACAGAATGAGTTTTTGACCTATTTATACCTTCTGTTTAAAGAAGATCGAAAGTTGCCAAAAACAGACTATAAGTGTCGACACAGATGGATTGTGTCGACACAAGCTTCTATTGCCTCGACTACAAGTTCGTCTACTATGTGTCGACACCAATTTGCGGTTATGTCGACACCAGAGATATATAGTAGAGCATCAGAAATTCTGTGTCGACTCTTAGTATAAGTGTCGACACAAAATCTGTAAGTGTCGACACCACTATCCTGGTGAAGTCGACACTACATTCCTGGATAAGTCGATAATAAGATTCTTAAGTGTCGACACATATTTTCTGTGTCGACACAATATCTCTGACTTGTCGACATTACTACCCTGAGTCGACACATTATTACTGAATGTGTCGACACCATCTCACTTAGCCAATTTCTGTTTGTTCATCACAACTTATAAGTACAACAAAGTACTTTATACTACTTCAATGTGTCTTAATATCACTTGAATGTCTTGTTACCACTTCAACTTTATTGTTGATGATTTTGTGATTACACTAATCAATGGTTAACATACCTAATTCAATTTTGAATTTATTGAATTTTGTCTCATCTAGGGGCTTAGTAAACACATCTGCTATTTGATAATCTGTTTTAACAAATTCCAATGAGATGTCTTCTTTTTCTACATGTTCTCTAAGAAAATGGTATTTTATTTCTATATGCTTAGTTCTACTATGAGAAACAGGATTATTAGCAATAGAAATTGCACTCTTAGAATCACACAAAAGAGGTGTTCTACTTACTTGAATACCATAATCCTTTAGCTGATGCTGCATCCATAATAGCTGTGCACAGCAGCTTCCAGCAGCAACATACTCTGACTCAGCTGTGGAAATTGCCACACTAGTCTGCTTCTTACTACTCCATGATATTAGTCTTCCTCCCAGGAATTGACAAGTACCTGTAGTACTCTTCCTATCCTCTCTACATCCTGCAAAATCTGCATCTGAATAGCCTGTTAGTTGAAAATCTCTATTCCTAGGGTACCAAAGACCTAGATTAGGTGTGCCCTTAAGATATCTCAGAATCCTTTTGACTGCAGTATAATGAGATTCTTTAGGGCAGGCTTGGTACCTAGCACAGGCACATGTAGCATACATAATATCTGGTCTACTAGCAGTGAGATATAGTAGTGAGCCAACTATTCCTCTATACAAAGTCTCATCAACAGGTTTTCCTGCATCATCTTTGCATATAGGCATACTTGTTCCCATAGGAGTTCTCATGGTGGAGGATGACTCCATACCATATTTCTTAATCAATTCTTTGGTGAACTTAGACTGGGATATGGACAAGCCATCATCAGTCTGTCTTACTTGGAATCCCAAGAAGAACTTCAGTTCCCCCATACTGCTCATCTCAAACTTCCCTTGCATAAGTTTGACAAACTTTTTACAAAGGTTGTTTTCAGTAGATCCAAAGATTATGTCATCAACATAGATCTGAACTAAGATGATCTTGCCTTTGGATTCCCTAAGGAATAGAGTTTTGTCAATTTTTCCTCTTGAGAATTTATTCTCAATAAGGAAAGTAGACAGGGTTTCATACCAAGCCCTTGGAGCTTGCTTTAACCCATACAGAGCTTTCCTAAGCTTATAAACAAAATCAGGTTTAAGAGGATCTACAAAACCTGATGGCTGCTCTATATATACTTCTTCTTTAAGATCACCATTCAGAAATGCTGACTTCACATCCATCTGGTATACTTTGAAGTCTTGATAGGCTGCATAGGCAAGGAATATTCTGATTGCCTCCAGCCTTGCTACTGGGCCAAAGGTTTGATCAAAGTCAATCCCTTCTTCCTGCCTGTATCCTTTTGCAATAAATCTTGCTTTATTCTTTACTATTATTCCACTTTCATCTAGCTTGTTCCTATAGATCCATTTTGTGCCAATTATGTTGTGGCCTTTTGGTTTAGGAACAAGCTCCCAGACATTGCACCTTCTGAATTGATTCAGCTCCTCTTGCATAGCATCAATCCAGTGCTGGTCTTGGATAGCTTCTTCAAACTTCTTAGGCTCCATTTATGACAGGAAACTTGAATGTAGAACTGTGTTTTGATTTCTGCTTCTAGTTTGCACCCCCTGTCTTGGATCACCTATTATCTGATCAGCTGGATGATCTCTTAAATGTCTTGTAGCTGGAGGAAGATTCCCTTCTGGTTGAACATTTCCAGCTCCTTCATTTAGCTGAATCTCTTGGTTTTCATCAGCTTCTATAGTGTCTTGTTCTCCCCCTGGACAGAAGCCTTCATTTTCCAGTGCCCCATCTTCCTTTGATACTTCAGTAATGGAGAGCTTGTCCATACTTTTGCTTATACCTGTTGAGTCATTTGATCTACAAGACAACTCATAGTTGATTAATCTTGTTTCATCAAACACAACATGCACAGATTCTTCAACAACTTGAGTAATCAAGTTGAAGACTCTATAGGCCTTGCTATTTGTGTTGTAACCAACAAATATCCCATCCTGGGATTTGGCAGCAAACTTAGTCAAATATGACTTGCCATTGTTAAGTATATAACACTTGCAACCAAAGATCCTAAAGTAAGATAGATTTGGTTTTCTGCCTTTCACAATCTCATAGGGAGTCATTTTGTGGCTTTTGGTGATAGTAGACCTATTGATTACATGACAAGCAGTGTTAACTGCCTCAGCCCAAAAATATTTTGGGTGAGAGGTGTCACTCAACAGAGTTCTACCTGCTTCAATTAATGTTCTATTCTTTCTTTCAGCAATTCCATTTTGCTGAGGTGTTCTAGGCGAGGAGAACTCTTAGAAAATCTCAAAGTCTTTACACAATTTTGTTATGCTTTCAGATTGAAACTCAGTACCATGGTCACTTCTGATTTTGACCACTGTACTATTCAGTTCATTCTGAATTTGCTTTACAAAATTAAGTAATACACCTGGGGTTTCAGATTTTTGTCTCAGAAAGAACACCCATGTAAATCTAGAATAGTCATCTACAACCACAAAAGTGTAGACCTTCCTACCTAGACTATGAACTGGCATAGGACCAAAAAGATCCATATGCAAGAGGTATAAACACCTCACAGAATCCTTGTTTTCAAGGCTTTGAAAGGAGGATTTTGTCTGCTTGCCCTTTTGACACGCTGAGCATATCCCTTCCTTTATACACTTAACTTGAGGTCCATTCCTCACTAACTCTTTGCTAAAGAGTTGGCCAATTGTCTTGTAGTTTAGATGAGCCAATCTCTTGTGCCACTTGACACAATGAGAGGCATTGTCATCAGCTACAAGACAGATGGGAGAAGCCTTATTCTCACATTCAAAATTAAGACAATATACATTTCTCTTCCTATACCCAGTCAATATGATCTTTTGATCACTTGACCTTTTGATATGACATCCATCTTTAACAAATGAAATGTCATATCCTAAATCACTTAGCTGGCTTATGCTTATTAGATTATGTTTCAAACCTTTTACATAAGCCACTTGAGTGATAGTGATAAGGTTAGAAGAAATGTTACCAAACCCTTTGATGACTCCTTTTTCAGATCCACCAAAGATCACTTTAGGTCCATCTTTGACAGATGAATACTCCTTCAGCAGCCCCTTTGTTCCAGTCATGTTCCTGGAACAACCACTATCCAAGTACCATATAGGGGCATGGTTACTTGGATTCACCTGCAACACAGAATTACTTACCCTTAGAACCCAAGTAAGTCTTGGGTCCTTGGTTCAGGTTAGCATTAATAAAGCTACCATAACCTCTTCTAACAGGTAGACTATTGTTCTTTATAGCACTTGGGTTATACCAACAGTCTAGTGCAAAATGGCCTCTCTTGCCACAGCACCAACATTCAAACTTATTGTATCTAGATCTAGATACATCCTTGTCAGAAGAATTTCTGTTCATTGCTGGTGCTGCAGCAACTTCACCTACTGATTTCTTAAAACCATTGGGTTTATGACCATAGGTAGGCCTGCTTGCATTTACACCCTTGTTCTTCAGAACATTAGTCTTAATATAACCTTAAATATCTTCATGATCACATTTGTTAGAAGGCACTTTCACCTTACTAAACTTTATGGGGACTGAAAGATTTAGTGGCTGAACAGGAGCTTTGCCTTTCCTCTTGAATCTGCCAGCCCTGGAGTTACCTTTAAATCCTAATCCAGCCTTACCCTTTTGAGTGACAAATTCATCTATCAAGGGTAAGACAGATTTTGGCTTAGAGTAACTAGTCACTAAATCCCTTTCAATTCTAAGTCTGGCCTCCAGACTCTTCACTTGATCATTAGTATAATTAATTGTGCCCATCTGAATAATAGTTATATTCTTCAGCTTGGCAATCTCATTTAATTTTTGATCAATAACTTTCTCTAACTCAGTTGTAGCAACCCTTAGTTCAGCAATTTCCTGAGCCTGAGATTTAACCAGGTTCTTGCTTTTCTTAAGGGCCTGCAACAAATCCCCATACTTGTCTATCAATTGATAGACATCTCCTTCAAATTCAGATGCATCTACATCACTTGATGCAGATGTAGCTGATTCTTCACTTGTACAACAAACAGATGTAATAGAAGGACATTGTACCTTATTAGGACCAGACTGATTCTGGCATATGTCCTCTTCTGATCCTGCCATTAGCCCCATACACTGATGATCCTTTTGTTCATTGATGGAGTCTAGCAACTGCAGAAATTCCTCTTCTTCAGACACAGCATATAGTCTAATATATGCTTCAGCTTCAGATTCTGACTCTGAAGTTGACTGGTCTGTTAGACTCCTATCTTTCTTTGCAACAAAAGATTTCTCCTTCTTACCTTTCTGATGAGTCTTCTTCTTGTCTGAAGACTCCTTTCTCTTATCAGGACAGTCAACCACTACATGTCCAGGCCTATTGCAACAATAACAGACAATCTTTGAAGTAGTGGCTTTACTGGGCTTTAATCTGCTCTTCTCTTTCCTTGATGACCTTTTCTTCTGATAATAGTCATCATCTTGCTGTGATGTGGAAGGCCTAGACTTCCATTACTTCTTTTTCAAGAACCTCTGGAATTGCCTTGTGAATGCAGCAAAGTCTGCATCTGAATCACAGCTTTCTGAACCCTTATCTGAATTTTCAGAACTATCTTCTGCAACTTCCTTAGGAGGAGATGGAGATTTCCTCCTATTCTTTCTGGTGGCTTCTGCATTGAATGCCACAGTCTTTTCTCTATGCACTCCTCTTGAATTCTTTTCCTCCTCCTTCCTCACCATAAGTTGCATTTCATATGATAGCAACTTTCCAAACAAGGTGGGAGGAGATATCTCTGCCAATTTAGCCACTTCTCTTATGGCACAGATCTTTGTGTCCCAATCCTTTGTTAAGGATCTCAAGAATTTGTCATTCAGTTCATAAGTACTGAAGACTCTTCCATAGGACATAAGCTCATTCACAATTCTATAGAATTTCTTGTAGCACTCAATTATGCTATCAGATTTTCCTTGTCTAAAACTTTCATACTCCTGATTGAGCATAGATTTCCTGTCCTGCCTTACTTCTTCAAATCCCTCCATGTAGACAATCAATGTGTCCCACATCTCTTTGGAGGTCTTGCAGTGAATCAGATTCTGAAATGTTGAATCATCTATGGCACTAACAATAATGTTCTGAGCTCTTTTATCCATGGTTGCCAAGATGATTTCATCCTTGGTCATTTCTGAATAACTCTTTGGAGTTTGGATATTTGCATCAAGAACTGATACCTTCATTGGAATGAAGGGGCCTTCCTATACTGTGATGTAAATCCTTGGGTCAGATGCCTCCATGAACAGTCTGACTCTTTCTTTCCAAATTCCAAAAAAAATTTTCTTGCATATGGGTAATTTCATAGACCCTAGCTCCTTATGATTCTCACCAGAACCCATCTTTTTGAATCTTGATTCTGCCTATCAGATCTACCTCAGACTGTTAAGTCCTTTTTGAGGAACCTCCCTCTGATACCACTTGATAGTTTTACTTTCAAGACAACCTAAACACCTAGAGGGGGGTGAATAGGTTCTAATTTCTTGTCTATAAATCTAGACAGAATTCAATTACAATTTAAAACATCTAGCACAGCATTCACAGACAACTAAGCATCACATATTGCACAATGTTTTATAGTGGATCCCCAAGGTCTGGGTACATCCACTTTCCCCCTTCACCTATCTAGCAATATGCTAGATTCGGCCAAACTTCCACTATTCTCAGATCCTCAGATCCTACAGCTCAGAACCTGGATAGGTTCCTACAACTCAGGCTCAACAGCCCTACCTCAGCCTTGCCTCAAGGCCTACCACTCAGAGAATAACATTCTCCTACACTCAGGCAAATAGCCCTACCACTCAGAGATTACCTCTCCTACACTCAGCCTTTATAACACAGGCTTACAACTCAGATCTGTGTAAACAGATCCTACAGAAATTTAGAAAAGATATTTTGATGTCTTGCCTTTGTTGAGAGAGAAGAGGACAAGACACTTCTTGAACAGCTGATGAAATCAACTGAATCTGAGCTTTCTTCAAAGCTTCTTGAATCTGAACTTAGCTGAGTTGATTTCCAAACAGCTTCTTGAGAAACCACTGATGGCTTCCTTCTTCTTCTTCAAGATGACTGGATCTCCCTCTATCCAACACCTTTACTGATACTTCAGACTTCTTCTTCTTAGACCTTCTGATGAAGATCTTCTTTTTCACTTTCTTGAATTGAAACTTCAACGGGATCGTAATCCTTCTGTTTCTTCTTCTTAGATCTTCTTCTATTATTTTTCTTAGCTTAGCTGCATATATAATTCCTTCTGAATGTGTCTATTTATAGACTTTCTTCATGGTAACCGGCTGATCCGGTTTCTAACTGTTTTCTGACAGGTCTGACAGCTTCAGTTAAACGGTGGCAACCCACAGCTGTCAAGTCTTCAAACAGTTCTTGTACCTTAGCCTTGGACAGCAAAATGTCGAGACAGTCAGTTAGAAAGTGTCGAGACCAATCTGTCTATCTGTGTCGACACAAGTGACTTTGGTGTCGACACAGTCTTTGATGATGTCGACTAAGTTGCCTTTAAGTCGACACAGCTTCTTCAGAAAATAACTTGGTCTAGACTCTGCAGTGTGTCGACACAAGTCCTGTGTGTCGACACAGTTGTTGTAGATTCAGAACTTAGTATGTGTCGACTCAGCCTTCTGGTGTCGACACAGCAATCTTCAATTCTGCCAAAATGTGTCGACTCAGTCTTCTGGTGTCGACACAAGCATAGTCGACTTCTGCCAATATGTGTCGACTCAATCTCAAGGTGTCGACACATCCACCCAGTGTCGACTATCTTTCTCTGGACGACTATCTTTCACTAGTCGACTATCTTCTTCTGTGTCGACTATCTTTCACTAGTCGACTATCTTCTTCTATGTCGACTATCTTCTTCTGTGTCGACTATCTTTCACTAGTCGACTATCTTCTTCTGTGTCGACTATGTTTCACTAGTCGACTATCTTCTTCTGTGTCGACTATCTTTCTCTGTGTCAACACTGATATTCTGAAGTGTCGACACAAATATTCTGAAGTGTCGACACAATTTCTTCAGGTGTCGACATGTGGACTTAGAATATTTTTCTGCATTATTTAATACTTCTTCACCTGCACATGTCAACTCAAAACAACATCAAATACACCTTGATGTATATCATTGAGCTAAGTTGGGCTTCTTCAAATCAGGTACACATTTTCCAATGTACCCAACACTTTCAATATGAACTCTTTTAGGAGGTGTTGTAGGAACTTCTGTCTCAGTGACATGTTGTTCTTCCTCAATATTCACTCGCTCCCCCTCAACATCTTGCTCCTCCTCAATCCTATCAATATCAATTCCATCATCAGGAAACAACTCATCTAGAGTGAATTACTTTTGTGCTTGAGCGGAAGATGAGTCATCAAGGCCAAAGTGTTCAAATCTTCTGATAAGTGTACTCTTTCTTCCACTTGTACTTGTTCAGAAATTGACTCCCCCTGCAACTGTTTAGGATTAGAAATGTGCTGGGCAGGAGAATGAACTGGCTCCCCCTGCACCTGTGCAGGTAATGTTTCTTTCTGGACTTGAGTAGACCCAGTCTGGTCCTCAGCCTGCTCTCTAACTTGTTCTCCTTGAAGTTGTTCAGTGCCCTGATCATGTCCAAGTGATGTCTCAAGTGTGTCCTGCTTGTCCACATCAGGCACCTCTTTGGACAGAACTTTATCCCACCTAGAGAATAATCTCATGTCCATTTTTCTCATATGATTAATCTTAGACCCAGGAATCTGTTGCATGACCTCTGGAATGAGCCCAGTCAGGTATAGACTCATGATTCTAGCCAAGTTTGGCTTCTTTATTCCTTCTTTGATTTTATCAAACACAACTGCAGACCAGTCTGTGTTAATCTTGTAGAGTATCCTTGTCATGAGAGTGAACATCATGGCAGATATCCTATCATGGTCTCCTGGTTTACACAAAATTACTTTTCCCACTATCTCAGATAGAAACTTTCCTGGTTGATTCATTCCCTTTCGGTGATGGCTGCTCCAATCTTTATGGTTGGATCCAATCCACACCAATGGAGAGCCTCCCTTGTCTTTGAGGCTGAGACCTCTTCTTCATCTTGAATGCTAGGTAGATGAAGAATCTTTCGTATACTTTTGAGAGTAATTTTAACCTTAGTCCCATGAACTGTAGATTTTATCTTGAGACTAGTGGAATCCAAAGTTGCAGTAGTATAGAATTCGACAATTTCTTTCTTCCAAATCTTTGAAGGTTCAGAAACAAGGTATTCCAATCCATTGTCAGCAAGAAGAGAAATCAGCTGTTTGATTTCTGGCGCGGCATTGTCGAATGCAGCCCTAACCAACTCATATCCCTCATTGATGTTGTCTTCAACCTTTGGCGCCATTGGAAAGATGAGAAAGCTTGAGAGAAGAGAAGAGATATTGTCGACACAGGGTTTTAGTCTCGAAAACCTTGTGAGCGTGTCGACAGAATACGTTCACGACCTATTTATACCCTCTAATGAAAGAAGGTCAAAAGTCGGGCAAAAACAGTCTAAATGTGTCGACACAGTCGGAATGTGTTGACACAAACTTCTATTGACTCGACATCAATGTTGACTACTTTGTGTCGACACCAATTGATGATATGTCGACACAAGAGATACTAAGTAGTACATCAGAAATTATGTGTCGACCCTTAGTATAAGAGTCGACACAAAATCTGTAAGTGTCGACACCATTATACTGGATGTGTCGACACTACATTTCTGGATGAGTCGACTCTTGACCCCTAGGTGTCGACACATTTTCTCATGTGTCGACACAATTTCCCTGATAAGTCGACATGACTTCTCTGTGTCGACACTTTATCACAGAATGTGTCGACACCATTTTACTTAGTTAATTTTATGGTAAATTAACCTATGGCCAGCATTCCTAATTCAATTTTAAATTTATTGAATTTAGTTTCATCCAGTGGCTTAGTAAATACATCTGTAATTTGATAATCTGTTTTAATAAATTCCAATGAGATGTCCCCTTTTTCTACATGTTCTCTAAGAAAATGGTATATAATCTCTATGTGCTTAGTTCTACTATGAGAAACAGGATTGTTTGCAATAGATATAGCACTCTTAGAATCACACAATAAAGGTGTTCTACTTACTTGAATACCATAGTCCTTTAGCTGATGTTGAATCCACAATAGTTGTGCACAGCAGCTTCCTGCAGCCACATATTCAGACTCAACAGTGGATATTGCCACACTAGTCTGCTTCTTACTGCTCCAGGATATCAACCTTCCTCCCAAGAATTTACATATACCTGTAGTACTCTTTCTATCTTCTCTACAGCCTGCAAAATCTGCATCTGAATAACCTGTTAGTAGAAAATCTCCATTCCTAGGGTACCAAAGGCCTAGATTAGGTGTGCCCTTAAGATATCTCAAGATCCTTTTGACTGTAGTATAATGTGATTCTTTAGGTCAAGCTTGGTACCTAGCACAGACACATGTAGCATACATAATGTCTTGTCTACTAGCAGTGAGATATAATAGAGAGCCAATTATTCCTCTATATAAAGACTCATCTACAGGCTTACCTGCATTATCTTTGCATATTGAAATATTTGTTCCCATAGGAGTTCTCATGGTGGAGGATGATTCCATACCATACTTCTTAATTAATTCCTTGGTGAACTTAGACTGGGATTTGGACAAGCCATCTTCAGTCTGTCTTACTTGGAGTCCCAAGAAGAACTTAAGTTCCCCCATACTGCTCATTTCAAACTTCCCTTGCATAAGTTTGGCAAATTTTTTGCAAAGGTTGTTCTCTGTAGACCCAAAAATTATGTATTCTACATATATCTGGACTAAGATTATCTTACCTTTTGATTCCCTTAAGAATAGAGTTTTGTCTATTTTACCTCTTGAGAATTTGTTCTCAATAAGGAAAGTAGACAGGGTTTCATACCAAGCCCTTGGGGCTTGCTTTAACCCATACAATGCTTTCCTAAGTCTATAGACATAACCAGGTTTAAGAAAATCTACAAAATCTGATGGTTGCTCTACATATACTTCTTCTTTTAGATCACCATTCAAGAATGCTGATTTCACATCCATTTGGTATACTTTGAATCCTTGATATGCTGCATAGGCAAGGAACATTCTGATTGCCTCTAGTCTTGCTACTGGGGCAAATGTTTGATCAAAGTCAATCCCTTCTTCCTGTATGTATCCTTTAGCAACCAATCTTGCTTTGTTCTTCACAATTACTCCACTCTCATCCAACTTGTTCCTAAAGATCTACTTTGTGCCAATGATGTTGTGGTCTCTTGGTTTATGAACTAACTCCCAGACTTTGCACCTTCTGAATTGATTAAGCTCCTCTTGCATAGCATTAATCCAGTGTTGGTCTTGGATGGCTTCTTCAAATTTCTTAGGCTCCAGTTAAGATAGAAAACTTGAGTGCAGGACTGTGCTCAGATTTCTGCTTCTAATCTGCACTCCTTGTCTTGGATCACCTATAATTTGATTTGCTGGATGGTCTTTTAGATGTCTTGTAGCTGGAGGTAGATTTCTTTCAGGTTGAACGTCTCCAGCTCCTTCATTATGTTGCACCTCTTGGTTGTCATCAGCTTCTATTGAGTCTTGTACTCCCCCTGGACAGTAGCCTTCATTTTCCAATACTTCATCTGCATTTGATGCTTCTGCATTGGAAAGCTTGTCCATCCTTTTGCTTATACCTGTTGGATTATTTGATCTACAAGGCAACTCACTGTTGATTAATCTTGTTTCATCAAATACAATATGTACAGATTCTTCTACAACTTGAGTAGTCAAGTTGTAGACTCTATAAGCCTTACTATTGATGTTGTACCCAACAAATATCCCATCTTAGGATTTGGCAGCAAACTTAGTTAGATAAGACTTTCCATTGTTAAGTATATAGCACTTGCAACCAAAGATCCTAAAGTAGGATAGATTTGGTTTTCTACCTTTCATAATTTCATAGGGAGTCTTTTTGTGGCTCTTGGTGATAGAAGCCCTATTGATCACATGACATGCAGTGTTTACTGCCTCAGCCCAGAAATATTCTTGAAGAGAAGTGTCACTCAATAGAGTTCTACCAGCTTCAATCAATGTCCTATTATTTTTTTCAGCAATACCATTTTGCTGTGGTGTTCTAGGTGATGAGAATTCTTGGAAAATCCCAAAGTCTTCACATAATTTTGTCATACTTTCAGATTGAAATTCAGTGCCATGGTCACTTCTGATTTTGACCACTGTACTGTTCAGTTCATTCTGAATTTGTTTCACAAAACTAAGTAAGACACTTGGGGTTTCTGATTTTTGTCTCAGAAAGAGCACCCATGTATATCTAGAATAGTCATCTACAACCACAAAAGTGTAGACCTTCCTACCTAGACTATGAACTGGCATAGGACCAAAAAGATCCATATGTAAGAGGTATAAACATCTCATTGAATCCTTGTTTTCAAGGCTATGAAAGGAGGATTTTGTCTGTTTGCCCTTTTGACAAGCTGAGCATATCCCTTCATTTATACACTTAACTTGAGGACCATTCCTCATTAACTCTTTGCTAAAGAGTTGGCCAATTATCTTGTAGTTAAGATGGGCCAGCCTCTTGTGCCATTTGACACAATGAGATGCATTATCATCAGCTACAAGACAGATAGGAGAAACCTTGTTCTCACATACAAAATCAAGACAATAAACATTTCTCTTTCTATACCCAGTCAATATGACCTTTTGATCACTTGACCTTTTGATATGACATCCATCCTTAACAAATGAAATGTCATATCCAAGATCACTCAGCTGACTTATGCTTATCAGATTATGTTTCAAACCTTTTACATAAGCCACTTGAGTGATGGTAATTTAGTTTGAAGAAATGTTACCAAACCCTTTGATGATCCCTCTTTCAGATCCACCAAAGATAACTTTAGGCCCATCCTTGACAGATGTGTACTCCTTCAGCAGCCCCTTTATTCCAGTCATGTTCCTGGAATAACCACTGTCCAAGTACCATATAGGGGCATGGCAACTTGGACTTTCCTGCAATACAGAATTACTTTCCCTTAGAACCCAAGTAATTCTTGGGTCCTTGGTTCACGTTAGCACCATTCACATCAAAACTACTAGCAGCTCTTCTAACTGGTAGACTATTGTTCTTCCTTACACTTGTGTTATGCCAGCAGTCTAAGGCAAAATGGCCTCTCTTGCCACAGCACCAACATTCATATTTGTTGTATCTAAGTCTAGATATACCCTTGGCAGAAAAATTTATGTCCAGTGCTGGTGCTGTTGCAGCTTCACCCATTGATTTCTTATAACTATTGGGTTTATGATCATGGGCAGACCTATTGGCATTAACACCCTTGTTTTTCAGAACATCAGACTTAATATGACCATGAATATTTTCAAGATCATATTTGTTAGAAGGAACTTGTACCTTTCTAAACATAACAGGGACTTTAAGGTTTAGTGGCTGGATAGGAGCTTTGCCTTTTCTCTTGAATTGGGCAACCCTGGTGTTACCTTTGAAGCCTAATCCTGCCTTACCCTTTTGAGCCACAAACTCATCTATTATAGGTAAGACAGATTTTGGCTTAGAGTAACTAGCCACTAAATCTTTCTCTATTATCAGTCTGGCCTCCAGACTTTTAACTTGATCATTGTTATATTTGATTGTGCCCATCTGAATAATAGTTATATTTTTCAGTTTGGCAATCTCATTTAACTTTTGATCCAATACTTTTTCAATCTCATATGCAGCCACCTTAAGATCAGCAATTTCCTGAGCCTGAGTTTTGACTAGGTTCTTTCTTTTCTTAAGAGCCTACAATAAGTCCCCATACTTATCTATTAACTGATGAACATCTCCTTTAGATTCAGATCCATCTACATCACTTGATGCAGATGTAGTTGATTCAGCACTAGTACTACAAACTGATTTTATAGAAGGACAATGTACCTTACTGGGACCAGACTGATTATAGCACATGTCTTCTTCTGATCCAGCCATCAGTCCCATACATTGATGATCTTCTTGTTCATAGATGGAGTTTAGCAATTGCATAAACTCATCTTCTTCATTAGCTGCATACAGTCCAATGTATGCTTCAGCTTCAGATTATGACTCTGAGGAGGATTGATCTGTAAGACTCTTCTCCTTCTTAGCAACAAAGGATTTCTCCTTCTTATCCTTTTGTTGAGTCTTCTTTCTGTCTATTGACTCCTTCCTCTTTTTTGGACACTCAGCCACCACATGTTCAGGCCTATTGCAGCAATAGCAAACAATTTTTGATGTAGTAGCTTTGCTGGGCTTAGTTCTGCTCCTCTCCTTTCTTGATGATTTTCTCTTCTGATAGTAATCATCAACTGGCTGTGATGTGAAGGGCCTTGACTTCCACTGCTTCTTCTTCAAGAACCTCTGAAACTGCCTTGTAAAGGCAGCAAAATCTGCATCTGAATCACTACTTTCTGAGTTCTGATTGTCTGAATTTTCTGAGTTAACTTCAGCAACTTCCTTAGGAGGTGATGGAGATATCCTCCTATTCTTTCTAGTGGCTTCAGCCTTGAAGGCCACAGACCTTTCTCTATGTTCTCCTTTTGAATTCTTTTCTTCCTCCTTCCTAGCCATTAGTTGTATTTCATGATAGCAACTTTCCAAACAAGGTTGGAGGAGAAATGTCTGCCAGTTTGGCCACTTCTCTTATGGCATAAATATTGGTGTCCCAATCCTTTGTCAAGGATCTTAGGAATTTGTCATTCAGTTCATAGGTACTGAAGACCCTTCCATAGGACATTAGTTCATTCACTATCCTGTAGAATTTCTTGTAGCATTCAGTTATGCTATCAGACTTCCCTTGTCTGAAACTCTCATATTCTTGGTTGAGCATAGACTTTCTATCTTGTCTAACTTCTTCAGAACCCTCCATGTAGACAATCAAAGTGTCACACATTTCCTTGGAGGTTTTGCAGTGAATCAGATTTTGAAATGTGGCATCATCTATAGCACTTACAATAATGTTCTGTGCTCTTTTGTCTAGTGTTGCTAGGATGATCTCATCCTTGGTCATTTCAGAATAACTCTTTGGAGTTTGAATATTTGCATCAAGAACTGATACCTTCATTGGAATGAAGGGGCCTTCCTGTACTGTGATATATATCCTTGGATCAGAAGCCTCCATAAACAACCTAACCCTTTCTTTCCAGATTCCAAAAATCTCTTATCTGCAGATGGGTAATTTCATTGACCCTAGTTCCTTGTGATTCTCTCCAGAACCCATTTTCTTGATTCTTGATTCTGCCTTAGGGATCTAACTCAGACTGTTAAGTCCTTCTTTGAGTAACCTCCCTCTGATACCACTTGATAGTTATACTTTCAAGACCACCTAAACACCTAGAGGGGGGGTGAATAGGTTCTAATGCTTATTTTAACTTAAGGCAGAATATAATTACTGGTTATAAGAGAATTCAGCAAACACTGCAGCAAATACAACACAGCAATCACAAATATACACACATCACAGATTGCACACAGATTTATAGTGGTTCCCCAAGATCTGGGTACATCCACTTTCCCCTCTTCACCTATCTAGCAGTGTGCTAGAATCGGCCTAACTTCCACCTTTATCTCAGATCCTCAGATCCTACAGCTCAAAACCTTGAAAGGTCCCTACAACTCAGAACCCTGAAAGGTTCCACAGCTCAGGCTAATAAGCCCTACCTCAGCCTTGCCACAAGGCCTACAACTCAGAGAAATACCTTCTCCTACACTTAGGCATAAACAGCACTACCACTCAGAGAACAAATCTCCTACACTCAGCCTTTATAACATAGGCTTACAACTCAGATCTATAAAAATAGATCCTACAGAATTTGAAAAAGAGTTTACAATATCTTTCTCTTGTTGAGAGAGAAGGGACAAGACAACACTTGATCAGCTGATGGATGAAATCAACTGAATCTTAGCTTTCTTCAAAGCTTCTTGAATCTGAACTTAGTTGAGTTGATTTCCTGACAGCTTCTTGAGAAACCTGTGACAGCTTCCTTCTTGTCTTCAAAATGGCTGGATCCCTCTCTATCCAACACCTTTGATGATACTTCAGAATTCTTGAAAGAATTCTACTTAGACTGATCCTGAGTGGATGTACACGTCAGAATGTCTTCTTAAATCTTCTCACGAAGATCTTCTTCTGTGCCTTGCACTTTCTTGATGAGAGATCTTATCTCCCAATAGATGATTAATGTGTCGTCGTGTCTATTCTTCTCTGAATCTGTCTATATATATAGACTTCCTCCTTGGTAACCGGCTGATCCGGTTTCTAACTAACTTCTGACAAGTCTGACAGCTTCAGTAAACCGGTTGTAACCCACAGCTGTCAAGTCTTCAAACATATCTTGGGCCTTTGTCTTTGTCAGCAAAGTGTCGAGACTATCTGTTAGAAAGTGTCGAGACCATCTGTCAATATGTGTCGACACAAGTGGCTTAAGTGTCGACACTGCCTCTGGTGATGTCGACAAAGCTGTCTTGATGTCGACTTAGCTTCTTGACACTGTATCTTGAGAATGTGTCGACACAGATGTTGTCGACTCTGCCTCTGTGTGTCGACTCAGTCTTCTGGTG
Source organism: Platanthera zijinensis (assembly GCA_039513925.1). Classification (NCBI taxonomy): domain Eukaryota; kingdom Viridiplantae; phylum Streptophyta; class Magnoliopsida; order Asparagales; family Orchidaceae; genus Platanthera; species Platanthera zijinensis. The sequence goes on from CM077082.1 coordinate 191,058,492, forward strand.
TCAACACAAATGTTGTCGACTAGCAATTCTGTGTGTCGACACAGCCTCTCAGTGTCGACATAGTTGATGTCGACTAAACTTCTTTGAGTCGACACTGCTTCCCGGTGTCGACACAAATGTTGTCGACTCTTTTTCTCTGTGTCGACACAGCCTTCTTCAAGTGTCGACACAATTATTCTGAAGTGTCGACACAGCTTCTTCTGGTGTCGACATATGGACTTAGAATATTTTTCCTGTATTTTAGTACATTCTTAACCTGCACATGTCAACTCAAAATAACATCAAATACACCTTGATGTATATCATTGAGCTAAGTTAGGCTTCTTTAAATAAGGTACACATTTTCCAATGTACCCAACACTTTGTATGCTATGAGTGGCATGCATAATTAGAACAGCGTGCGCGAAGCGCGTGCTGGGAGTAATATATATGGGGCGTATAACGCGCAATTGTGGAGTGCGTGCAATGAGTGTGCATAGCACAATGCGTGCAGTGTTCACACGGGGCGCAATGTGTGTGATGTGCGCGCAAGGCGCAACGTTAACTGTGCATGTGAGGCGTTGCACGAGGTATGTTGTGTGCATTCGTCGCTTTATGTTAGCAAAACGTTTAGTAAATAGTTTGTTGGAACCCTTGTTTTATTTGGGCTAGGTCCACTCTTAGGTTGTTGACTCATATGTATAGCAAGGGTCAAAGTGTAGGTCTAAGTTAGTCTCAGTAGAGCAGACTTCATAAAGACCAGCTGTGGACTTCATTTCAAAGACAAAGACTCAGAAGAATCTATGGATTTCATATCAGTTTGACTTTCGTCGAACTCAGCTCGACGATCGTCGATCTCCGATCGACGATATTAGAGATTAGTCTCTGAATTGAGCTCAACGATCTACGAGCTCAGGTCGACATTTTCTCTTTTATTCTCGGATATCTCAGAGCGCAGATAGTTGATCTCAGCTCGACGATCTCAGAACTCAGATCGACAATTTCCAGTTTCCGCTCGACGATTTTCTATCTCAGTTCTGCGATTATATATCTCTGTTTGACTACCTTTTTTCTCAGTTGTCTTGAAGATTTCTTTCTTATTTTGTCAAGGCTATTTATGGCATCAAATCTCTGGTAGTTAATGTTGATGTTATCAAGGCTTATAGCCGTTTCTTTTGAACCATTAACTACAGGTTTTCACAGAGTTATTATATTGTCTTATATGCCAAGACAGTTGGGGAATTCATTTATTGCAGAAATAGTTGCCGTTTTCTCTCCTCAATTCCTGCAGAATAATTAAAAAGGAATGTTTTTGAAATTCTAGTTAGTGAGTTTTTATTATCCTACTCAGAGAAGAAGGCAGTGGAATCCCTTTTTGCTAAGAAAAGTCTACAGAGTAAGATACACAGAGAAAGATAGAAATTCATTCCTGCTAACATCCTGAAGCAGATCTTCATCAATCTTTTTCTCATTCTGTCAGTGCTCTGAAGAAGAAGCAAGAAGAATAACTTTTACAAATCAAGAGTCTTCTTGTTCTTCTCTTTCAGGACCTTGCTGAGACATTCAAACTCCATCTGTCTAAAGCTCCTGGTCCAAGTCTCTTTATTGAAGACCTACTCACCCTGTGCAAAACTTCCCAGCTTGAACCCTTCTACATCTCAGGGGGAGCTTTGACAACATCTCTGAATCCACAGTCTTCTCATTGTTTTAAGAAAAGAAGACTTCCATCAAATCTCTCATCCCCACCTCTATACAGGGTTTTAATTCCCTTCAAAATTATTCTGGTTCACAAGTCTCCTTCCAAAAGACTTGGGTTGGTTTTTGGGCACCTGATCAAAAGCTCATTGGTGGCAGTCACCTGATCAAAACCTGTAGTGGATTCCTACCAAGGGTGGTAGAAGAGTGGATGTACCCAGTTGGGGAACCACTATAAAAATTCTTGTGTTTCTGGTTGTGCTTGTTGTGTTCTTGTAAGCTTGTGCTGTGGTTAGATTAGCTTAGTTTATTTGCCTTTATCTTTTCTGTAAAAAGATTATTTTATAACTCTATTCCCCCCCCCCCCATAGAGTTATTCATAGTTTGTCACCCCCTTTTTCTTTCAATTGGTATCAGAGGGAGGTTGACTATTCTTATACAGGCTAACACATTAACCAACCAAGACCTCCAGATAAGCTCTGAATAATTATTTTTGTGTTTTTAACTTACCTGATACCATGGCACAAAATAAGGAATACACTAGCACCAGACCTCCAGTGTATAACTTGTCAAAGTTCACTATCTGTAAGACAAGAATCAAATTATACATGAACTCTATTGATGAAGATATTTTTAATTCTATCTTAACAGGACCACCATCTCCAGAATTTTAAACTCCCTTCACATCATCAAATCTGAGTGCTATCACACCCCCTGGCTTGACAGATGCTCAGAAGAAAGCCAAGATTGCAGATGCCAAAGCCATGAACATTTTGGCTCAGACTATGTCAGATGACATCTTTTAGAAGGTGGCTGAGTGCACCTCTACAAAAGCAATCTGGGATTCACTCAACAAGATGGTTTCTGGCTCAGTGGATAAGAGAAAAGATAGAAAATCAACTCTTATCTCACAATATGAGAATTTCAAGAAATATGAAGCTGAATCTGTTGGTGACATGTACAACAGACTAAGCTCCATCATCAGTGTGCTGAAGACATTGGATAAAGACATCTCTCTCACAGAGGTGAATGATAAGATCCTAATGTGCTTCCCAAGCTCATAGGACACCAGGATGTGGCCAATCAAGGAGGCCAGAAGTTTGAATGAGATTTCAACTGAATCTCTCCTAGGAAAGCTCAAATCTTATGAGCAGTTAATCAAGTCCAGAGAAGCTGTAGAACAAAGGACTCCTCCTCCAGCAAGGAAAGAACAATCCATTGCATTCAAGGCTGCTGAAGAGACTGAAGCTCTAATAGTCAATGAAGAGATAATGAGTCTCTTTACCAAGAGATTCTTTAAAATAGCAAGGAAGGACTTCAGGAGGATGTCATCCAGAAATGATAGCAAACACAGGTATGACAAAAACCCCACTAAAGAAGTAGTGTGTTTTGGATGCAGGAAACCAGGACACTTCATGTTTAACATCTCATTTCCAACAAGACCCCTAAGAGTGGTTTTGGTCATGACTAGGTCATGACAAAGCCCTAGGAAGCCCAAGAAGACCAAGTGAGCTTAGGCATGAAGGTGGAAATCACCTTGGTCTACAAATAGTAGAATTCTAAACAATAGTTTAGGATGACCATAGGACTTATCCATGACTCCATGACCCCACCACAACATCACTAACTTATTATAGGGTCCACTAGAACCTTAAGGGTCCATTAGAGTCAACCCAAAGTGGCCAATTTGACCTAGGACCACCATAGGCCTAAATTGGGCATGGTGCCCTAACTAAGGGCAGTTGGCCTCAAATGTGCCAAACAAACCTTGCCCAGGTCTTCCTAGACCTAAATTAGTGTCAATGGGTCACCAAGGACACATTGGGTTCAGTCCTAGAGGCCAAGGTTACCCAAGTCAACTCTACCTTAAGGTTAGGTCAAATTAGCCCAAATTAGCTAACTAAAGTCCAAGCCTACCCTCCCCCACTTTAGCTGACCTAACCTTGTCATTATCATGATTAGTTGGGTGCTAATAGGCTGAAGAGGGAGTAAATTTCAGTTAGGATGGGCAGGAGAGAGAAAACTCCATTAATGGAGGAGAGAGAAAGAAAGGGGAGAAGGCCATTCATGGCTTAGGGCAGCCAAGTGTAAGACCCCCTTTTTTTTTTCTTTTCTCAACCACCGGGGTCTTAGCCCAGAATTGCCGCTTTGCGGTGGCACCGACATCTCGGGAAGGTAACCACTACAAAACGCCAATTCTGCCGGCCCTTTTCGATCACAAGAGAGAGAAGCATTTATACAAAAGTGTAAACAAGTCCACAGAAAACATGTAAATAAAAGAGAATCATATCCAGTCCATCAATACATAACATCAAGAAGATAGATAAATGGGCTCGAGCCCAGTACATCAGAGTCCTCACTACAAGTCTCTCATCGCGGAAGCTAAGAAAATGCTAATCACTCACGGAGCTGGTCGCAGGTGCACCGGTGCTAGACTGTCCCACCTCCATGCACACCGTACTCCGCTGGTGCTGGTCCCTGTCTCCCATCCGGAGCTCCTGTAATGTTTGGTTCGAAAACCATTAGTCATAAAGACTAAGCCCTATCATCCCCTACCCCTCCCACCACGGCTCCTAAGCACCGGGCGGAGAGGAGGAAAGGGAAGCTACAAAGTGGAGAATAGACAAGCAGGTGACGGTGGACCTAACTAGCAAGTTATATCAGGTGAACAGTATAAATATTGTAATAGGTAGAACGATTAATAAATAGCAAACTGTATTAAAGACTGCTAGAGAATAGTAAGAAAGCAACAAGTAAGTAAGTATGTAAGTAACCTTAACTTATATGAATGCCCATACAAACTTATAAGTTAAGGGATCTTCTGTAAAGCTCCCATCGTATAAAAAGTCCCATACCGATTTATACGTTGGGGTGTCGGTTGTATGCAAATATGAGTGTTGTGATATGCTATGCCATGATTCATGCAAGTGCAACCCACGCACACGACTCCATGCGCACAGACCTTTAGTTCCCCCTATTCGGGAGGCTAGCTTCACCCCCAGGAACCTCCGTAGTGGCAAACGGAGATAGTGGGTCAGGCCCCCCACTCCTAGGCGGGTAACCACACTACCAGGCCTAGCCCTTCCGTACGCCCCTAGAAGAACACAACCTAGAGTATCCGCGTACTGCTGCTGGATGTACCCTCCAGACTTTTCGCCGAGTCATCGTACCGCTGTCGGTGTGATCGATCGCCTAGTACCGATGACCCACCACTTTTCTCCGTACTCCAACCCTCGAGCCCGCGACCCCCCGGACAGTACTGTCCGTGCATCTACCTTCAGAGCTACTGTCTGATGGCAAGTAATCCTATAGTTCTACTTTCCTAGCTACCGGGGAGTGAGTGTGTGCAATCCTAGTTATACTAGTTGCTCTTTTAATTTATTACTCCTATGGTTTACGTTAGCCCAGGACTGCCCCCGGTATTCCCCGTGAAGGGCTCTCAAGGGGCACTAGGAACCAAGACGGTGCATTACGGCCCGAAGTTCCCTTTCGCAAGGCACTTATTATTATTGGTTGTCTACCCTTTACCCAATCCCCTTTTAGTTGCTTTAGTTCTAACCCTAGAGTATTAAGACTCTTCCTCTTCTTTCCGGGACGGACGATCTTTCGTCGTCCCCGTACTCCCTTACCCTAACCAGTCCCACATTCTACTTATCCTGACTTCTAATAATGAACTCAACCTTAACTTGCCCTACCAACCATCGATTATCAGAATTCCGTGGTTTTACTAAATGCAGACCATCCTAAACTATATGAGGTACACAAGGGGAGGTACTCCAAATTATCTTCCAAATCTCCTATAAAATTTACTGGAGATCTATCATGACTTAATTAGCTTAAATCCAGAAATTTATAATTTTCCTAATTAATCTGATATTTATTTTATTTTTCTCAAGGATTGGCCATGGGTAATTTTTAACATGAACTACATGATATTCTTAAGTTATGGCCACCCAAAAATTGTGATCACTAAATAACTGTAAGGTATCATCAAATACTAATCTGCAGGATTTTACAAAAGATATTTAGCCTCTAATTAATTTATCCATTATAATCTCATTATTCCCTTTTAAAGAAGGAAGTACTGAAATTACTCATCATAAAATTATAGAAAAATTACTGACTAATAGTATGATACAGAAAAGATCATTGTGCAAAGAATCATAATTTTACCAGTTTGCTAAGCACTAAAATAGATTTAATCCAATATCCATGATAAATAATACTTAATGAAGCAAGCCTTAGAATTAAGCTTCTAAAAATCCCATAAAAATTCACAGAGTTTTAAAATCATAATAAAGGTTCTCTGCCTAAATTTCATCAATTTCCAGGAATTTTGTACTCCATAATAAATTTTCTAAGCAAATCATACAACTACTAAATCATTAAGGAAGTACCCAAAATAGTGATCATAAAATTCATAGAAGAATATCCAGAGCTTGTACTACCCCTATAATCAACTCTACCCATTTCTCATCACTTTTTAATGTGATTTGGTATCATTTCCTATCTCTACAAGTTTTGCGCCCTAAACTAGGGTTAGATTTTTAGATATTCCAACGATCTCCAAATCTACTAAGATTTCATCCAGAGAACAATATTAGCCCTATGGTTCTCATCACCCAATCTCGGGTCAATCCGAGGTCATTTGACCACATGACCTTCACAAACCACCAAGACCCATTCTTAGGGTTTGGCCTTGGTCCTTAGGGTAAACTTACCCCGATCCACCTCCAACACCATGAGGGGGTGCTAGAGAATATTACTAGCTATTGGTAAAAATCTCAGCCTCTGTTGAGGTGATTTGACCACTCAAACTTCAAAAGTGCACTTTTAACCTAAGACCTCTTATTAGGGCAAAACTTTGGGTTGATCATCTCTGATCCAAACCATCTCCAAATGAGATGAAAAATTATACAGAACCTTATGGTGAACCCAGGGACCACTCACCAAAATTTGGGAGGGTTTGGAAATTATTTAATAATCTAATTAAAATCGGCTAAGATTATTGAATTTTTCTAAAAACTATAGAAAAATATTCTCCAAAAATTCTCATTTTTGGATAGCACCTAGATATATGTAAGATTAGATCACACCCCAAATTTCAAGTCATTTGGATGGCTGGATTGGAGTGGGGAATTTTTCTAAGGTCAAGGCAGCCCTCTGGATAGACCTCACCAAAAAGGGTGCTGTGGTCTAACCAGGATCCCAAATCGAGTGAAATTAATTTTGAATTAAACTAGACTTCAAGGGCTACATTTCCTATGTTGATCATTTTTCCCGTAGGAGCCTCTAGGTATTTTTCCCAAATTATTTAACATGACAGATATCTCACTCAAAAATGGATTTAAAAACTAGAATTTAATTTTCATGCCACTGTTCATCTTCTTCAACAGCCCGAAACAGAGGCATAAAACCTAATATCCTGTAGCTTTTTCAAGCTATTTCCCGGCCACCCAGCCATCTCCCTGGCCGGCCACCACCACCACAACCTCCGTTGAGGCGAGGGCTATCGTCGGGCGGCGGCATAGCCGCCGGAGAGGCGGTTTCCGGCGAACCCGCCACCATGAAATTTTCGGAAAACCACCAATACGCTCACCCGATCTGGCTCTTTTGAGCCCGATATCTCTCCTAACGATTCCTAAGATCTATCCGCAGAAGAAGAGGGAGGGGAGGACCTTGTTCGCGGGTTGAAGGCGTGCAGAGCGTCGGGAAGCCATTTGCGCGGTGGTGGCGTCGCCGGAAATTCTTCAACAGCAAGGAGGAAGTCTGAACAGTTGAGGGAGTGTAACCTTTTCCTCTTGCTCTCAGGAATCTTTTATAGATGAGCAAATGGGGAGGGGAAAGGGTGAAACGTTGGAGATGAAACGTTGGCGGCCATTAATAACCCTCTTATGACGTTTCGGTTATGACGAATGGCAGTTGAAAAGTTGGGAATGAAGAGGAGCTTGCCAGGTGGCAATTTCCTATTGGACCCACTTTTCCTTAATTATTAACATAATTAAGGTAAGGAACGACCCATAAATACTCTTGATTTTTCATCCCCACAGCCAGAATTTATTAAGGCGTCGGTTACCGAAACTTCCAGTCTGACTGACGTTTCGGCCTTGGTCACGGGCGTGTCGCTTGGGTCACGGGCGTGACAGGCCCGGTTAGCAGTTCTGGGTTCGACGATCGTCGAACTAAGATCGACGATCATCGAAGGGTGGTCACGGGAGTGTCACTTGGGTCACGGGCGTGACAGGTCTGGAGACCAATTCTGGTTCGACGATCGTCGAATTGGGATCGACGATCGTCGAGCGTGTCACGCCCTATGTCATGGGCGTGACATGGCGGGTCACGGGCGTGACATGCCCGTATGGCCAAATTTGGTTCGACGATCGTCGAATTGGGCTCGACGATCGTCGAGCGTGTCACGCCCTTTGTCACGGGCGTGACCTAGCGGGTCACGGGCGTGACGGGCCCGTGTGGCCGAATTTGGTTCGACGATCGTCGAATTGGGTTCGACGATCGTCGAGCGTGTCACGCCCTTTGTCATGGGCGTGACCTAGCGGGTCACGGGCGTGACGGGCCCGTGTGGCCGAAATTGGTTCGGCGATCGTCGAATTGGGTTCGACGATCGTCGAGCGTGTCACGCCCTTTGTCACGGGCGTGACGGGTTGGTCACGGGCGTGACCAACCCGTGACCCGATTTCTTAGCCGATTTATTTCAAGTTTTTGGGTTCCCTAGGGTTCTACCACAACCAACCGACTCCTAGGGGTCTAGCCGGAAATGGGATGTTACAAATCCCAATAAACAAAACAAAGATTTCGTCCCCGAAATCAAGGTTAAGCCTACGGGACTCAAATCGGGAAAATAAGCTTGTAACATCCCATGAGAACCGAATGATTACCTCCCTACGTTACGTTTGTTTGTGCGGTTTCGAATCTAAGGTTAATTTGCCCACTTAACTAGGTATATAAACCCCAATAAACAAAAGATTAGCCCCTATTCTTGAAATTTCAATTCCATTGGTTTAAAACAGGAAGGCAAATTGATTGTCCAGAGGGGTTTTGAGGTATACCTGACGGAAAAGTTCCGGATATTTTTGCCGCATCAAGTCCTATGGCTCCCATGTATGCTCCTCCTGCCCATGATTGTTCCACAGAACCTTGACTAACGGGACCTTCTTTCGCCGCAAGACCCGCACTGCTGTATCGTCGATCCTGATAGGCTCCACGTTGACCGACCGATCCGAGGCCACCGGGCCATCTGCCGAGGGAATCAGCTGCTCAGGGCATAGCAGAGCCCTCCGAAGTGAGGAGACGTGGAAGACGTCATGCAATCCCGCTAACTCCGGCGGTAGTTCCAGTCTATAGGCTAAGGGGCCGATCCGCTCCAGGATCCTGTAGGGCCCCATATATCTTGGACTGAGCTTCCTCCGCCCGCGAACCCGCGAGACTCCGTGCATCGGCCGTATCTTCAAGAAAACTCGGTCCCCCACCTGGAACTCCACTTGACGATGCCTCGCATCGTAGTATTTCGCCTGTCTACTCTGGGCTTCCAACATCCTGTCTCGGATCAATCTAATCTGAGCATCTGTATCTCCCACAAACTCCGAGCCCAGTGCCTGCGGATCCTCATCCTGAACCCATGATAGTGGGGTTCTGCACCTTCTTCCGTACAACGCTTCATATGGAGCCATGCCTATGCTGGACTGATGAGCGTTGTTGTACGAAAACTCGACCAGTGGCAGCAATCTATCCCAAGGCTCGCCACGGTCCAAAATACACAGTCGTAACAGATCCTCCAGTGTACGGTTTGTGCGCTCTGTCTGTCCGTCGGTCTGAGGGTGGAAAGCTGTGCTGAAAGTCAACCGAGAACCCAGATGGGCCTGGACTGATCTCCATTCCCTGGATGTAAACCGCCCATCCCGATCTGAAACGATAGTCTTGGGCACCCCATGATAACGCACAAACTGCTCGATGAACCTCCGCACCAATACACTGACCGGTGTGTCCTTCGCCACTGGGATGAATCTGGCCACCTTTGTCAGCCTGTCCACTATCACCCAGATCGAGTCGTTCCCCGCACGGGATCTAGGTAGCCCATGTATAAAGTCCATGGCTATATCCTCAAACTTCCACTCCGGCACTGGAAGCGGCTGCAGCAATCCTGCCGGGTTCCTACACTCCGCCTTCACGAGCTGGCAGGCCTCACAATGCGTCACAAAATATGTAATATCTTTCTTCATACCCGGCCAGTACATCGTCCTCTTTAAATCCTTTACCATCTTGGTGATCCCCGGGTGTACCGAATACCGGCTGCAGTGAGCTTGCGTCAAAATGTCCTCCCGGATCCGTCCTCCTGCTGGTATGTAGACTCTGCCCCGGAAACACAGAAGCCCATCCCTCAAAGTGTAATCTCCTGTCGTGCCTTCCTCCAAGGCCCGGAATATCGGCTCAGCTCTCTCGTCCAGCATCTGCCCATCTCTGATGCGGTCTCGGATGTCATCTGTAGTAGCCATCGACCCCAGGTACTCCATGTACAGCTCCGGGTCATCCTCAGATACTAGCGAAATCTGCATCTCCTCGAATGATCTAATCAACTCCAAGGCCATCAGCTGCGGGCCTACTCCAGTCGTATTCGCACTCCGGCTCAGAGCATCCGCAACCACGTTTGCCTTCCCCGGATGGTAGTGCATGGTATACTGGTAGTCCGAAAGAAACTCCACCCAGCGTCTCTGCCTGATGTTTAACTCCTTCTGGGTGTCGACGTACTTCAGATTCTTGTGGTCGGAGAAGATATCACAATGTACCCCGTAGAGATAGTGCCGCCAGATCTTAAGGGCAAAAATGACTGCCCCCATCTCCAAATCGTGCACGGGGTAGTTCTGCTCGTGCTGCTTCAACTGACGGGAGGCATAGGCTATTACGTGCCCATTCTGCATAAGGACGGCACCCATACCCTGATAGGAAGCATCTGCATATACCTAGAATCCCTCCCTCCCTGATGGGTGAGCAAGGATGGGGGCCGAGGTGAGACGATTCTTCAGCTCCTGGAAGGCAGATTCGCATCGCGGCGTCCAGGTAAAAGGGGACTCCTTCTTCGTCAGAGACGTAAGAGGAAGGGCAATCTGAGAGAACCCCTTTACGAACTTCCGGTAGTAACCGGCAAGTCCCAAGAAACTCCGAACATCCGTGGCCGACTTTAGTGGCGGCCAATCCCGTACTGCCTGGATCTTTGCCGGATCCACTGCCAAACCTGCTCCACTGATGACATGGCCCAGAAAGGCCACCTCCTTTAGCCAGAACTGGCACTTGCTGTACTTGGCATACATCTCGTGCTCACACAGCTTTTCCAAGGTCAAGGCTAGATGTCTCGCGTGCTCCTCCTCCGTCCTTGAATAGATGAGGATGTCGTCGATGAATACAATGACGAAGACATCCAGGTACTCTTCGAACACCCGATTCATCAAAGTCATGAATGCGGAGGGTGCATTCGTGAGCCCGAACGGCATCACGGTAAACTCGTACAAGCCGTATCTGCTGCTGAACGCCGTCTTCGGGATGTCCTCCTCCCGAATGCGAAGCTGGTAGTATCCTGATCTCAGATCCAGCTTTGAGAACCAATGGGCTCCCTCCAGCTGGTCAAAAAGCTCATCTATCCGTGGTAAGGGATAAGTGTTCCGGACTGTCAACCTGTTCAGAGCCCGGTAGTCTATGCACAGTCGGAGGGTCCCGTCTTTCTTCTTAACGAACAGCACCGGAGCTCCCCATGGTGAAGAGCTAGGCCGAACGAACCCGGCCTCCACTAACTCCTGAAGCTGACTCCGGAATTCCACCAACTCCTTTGGGGCCATTCGATAGGGAGCTCTGGATACCGGCTTAGCCCCCGGTATGAGCTGAATCTGAAAGTCCCTCTCTCGGTGCGGGGTAACCCTGGTAGCTTCTCTGGAAACACGTCGGCGAAGTCCCGCACCACTGGAATATCTACAATGGAGTCCTTGGCTACGACCGCCTCAAAGAGGATCTGATAAACCTCTTCCCCCTGCAGGTGGGCCTTAACGGCCTGCACAGACGATAGTAAAGTACGGGGTGCTGATATAATACCTTCGATAACAATGAAGGAGTCGCCGTGCCGCACGGTGATCCTTTTCGCCACGCAATCGATCTGGGCATGGTTCCAATACAGCCAGGTCATGCCCAGAATCAAATCGTAATCTGGCATCCTCAAGACCGTCGCTGGTGCCTCAAACGCCTTTCCGCCGATCCTCGCTTCCATATTACAATGAGTAGAGGTCAATATCTCTGATCCATCGGGTAGGCGCACCCTCAGCATCTTCCCGGTGCATAGCTCCACTCCTGCCAGTCCTTTCACAAAATCCTCCGACACGAATGATTGCGACGCACCGGTGTCAAAGAGGGTGTGAGCGGGCTTGCCGCTAACGAAAACTATGCCTGGGGTAATTAAATGTCTTAGTATTTTTGTTGCAGTTCATCTTCTCTTAAATTTCCAAGCAGGTTACGTCTAAAATAGTAGTTTATATGAAGAAAATTTAAAAGTGCTGCCATACCTGTGATAACCTGCTCCGGGTTCCGAGGCTGTGTCAGGTCTAGAGCATACACCTGCTCTCTCTCTTGCCTGCGGCCTCGATCCTGAAATCCTCGTCCTCGGTCCTGTCCTCGTCCGCCAAACTGTCTGGGGGGTGGAGCTCCCTGATGTGCTGGTGGGGGTGCTCGCCCCATAGGGCAGTTTCGCTTGATATGCCCCGGTTGGTTGCACTGATAGCATACCGGTGGTTGCCCTGCCGTCCTTGGCATCTCCAGCATCTGTATAGGCTGGGGAGCCAATATCCCCTAAGTCCTCTGCTCCTGCCCAAACTCCTGACGGGGCTGATCCCCGTTCCTTCTCTCTCCAATAACCTGGCCTCGAGGGCGGTCTCTACGTCCTCCAATCACTGTATCATCAGCCGGTCTCTTCCGGCTCCTCACTGTAAGCTGATCCGCCTCTCTCTTCTTAGCCATCTCCAGAATCCTGGCCAGACTCCCCTCTGAAACGAAAAGGAGGGCCTGCCTCATGTCATCCTGTAGCCCCTTATAAAACCTCCGGGCATAGCCAGCATCGTCTAACTGGTAAGCGTCCGCATAACGGGCCAGGTGAGTGAACTCCTGATAGTACTCCACCACAGTCCTGCTCCCCTGCCTCAACCGCAGGAACCTATCCTCCAGGTCATCTCTCGCCGACTGAGGTACAAAATGTCCCAAGAGCGCTGCTCTGAACTCCTCCCAAGTAATATCAGCACAATCCATCCCTGCAAAGGTGGTGTCCAGCTGAGATTTCCACCATCTCTTCCCGTGTGACTCTAAGCAGGAGACTGCCAAAGCAACTGCCTCCTCCGTGGGGCATCGAATCCCTGCCAGCATCTCGTAAATGGTGTCCAACCACTCCTCCGTATGTACTGCGGACTCCGTCCCCTGGTAGGATGGAGGGGATAGTCCCCGGAAGACAGTCATCCAATTGGCCCCGGGGTTCGGCTGTGGGGCTGGGGCTTGCTGAGCTGTGAAGGCCTCCAGGATGGCCGTCAGTGTTTGCCCCATCTCCGTCTGCTGGAACGGAACGGGTGCTGGCGGAGTCGGGACCACATCCGGAGCCTGAGGTGTCCCCTGCTGCGATGTAGGGTTCGTCGCAGGCTACAAGCAAAATTTCCATTTGTTAGCGAGCGAAATGAATGGAATTTAAAAAGAGTTATGATGGACTTTCACATGTGATTTCCTTTATGGGCACACCACTGCTTCCGCTGCTAGTTTGTCCGCAAACTAAGCTCGCACGGGGGTGGCCCAAGGTTTTTGTGGACTACTTCTCTTTCGATCGAGGTTCCCTCTGATACCACTTGTAAGACCCCCTTTTTTTTTCTTTTCTCAACCACCGGGGTCTTAGCCCAGAATTGCCGCTTTGCGGTGGCACCGACATCTCGGGAAGGCAACCACTACAAAACGCCAATTCTGCCGGCCCTTTTCGATCACAAGAGAGAGAAGCATTTATACAAAAGTGTAAACAAGTCCACAGAAAACATGTAAATAAAAGAGAATCATATCCAGTCCATCAATACATAACATCAAGAAGATAGATAAATGGGCTCGAGCCCAGTACATCAGAGTCCTCACTACAAGTCTCTCATCGCGGAAGCTAAGAAAATGCTAATCACTCACGGAGCTGGTCGCAGGTGCACCGGTGCTAGACTGTCCCACCTCCATGCACACCGTACTCTGCTGGTGCTGGTCCCTGTCTCCCATCCGGAGCTCCTGTAATGTTTGGTTCGAAAACCATTAGTCATAAAGACTAAGCCCTATCATCCCCTACCCCTCCCACCACGGCTCCTAAGCACCGGGCGGAGAGGAGGAAAGGGAAGCTACAAAGTGGAGAATAGACAAGCAGGTGACGGTGGACCTAACTAGCAAGTTATATCAGGTGAACAGTATAAATGTTGTAATAGGTAGAACGATTAATAAATAGCAAACTGTATTAAAGACTGCTAGAGAATAGTAAGAAAGCAACAAGTAAGTAAGTATGTAAGTAACCTTACTTATATGAATGCCCATACAAACTTATAAGTTAAGGGATCTTCTGCAAAGCTCCCATCGTATAAAAAGTCCCATACCAATTTATACGTTGGGGTGTCGGTTGTATGCAAATATGAGTGTTGTGATATGCTATGCCATGATTCATGCAAGTGCAACCCACGCACACGACTCCATGCGCACAGACCTTTAGTTCCCCCTATTCGGGAGGCTAGCTTCACCCCCAGGAACCTCCGTAGTGGCAAACGGAGATAGTGGGTCGGGCCCCCCACTCCTAGGCGGGTAACCACACTACCAGGCCTAGCCCTTCCGTACGCCCCTAGAAGAACACAACCTAGAGTATCCGCGTACTGCTGCTGGATGTACCCACCAGACTTTTCGTCGAGTCATCGTACCGCTGTCGGTGTGATCTATCGCCTAGTACCGATGACCCACCACTTTTCTCCGTACTCCAACCCTCGAGCCCGCGGCCCCCCGGACAGTACTGTCCGTGCATCTACCTTCAGAGCTACTGTCTGATGGCAAGTAATCCTATAGTTCTACTTTCCTAGCTACCGGGGAGTGAGTGTGTGCAATCCTAGTTATACTAGTTGCTCTTTTAATTTATTACTCCTATGGTTTACGTTAGCCCAGGACTGCCCCCGGTATTCCCCGTGAAGGGCTCTCAAGGGGCACTAGGAACCAAGACGGTGCATTACGGCCCGATGTTCCCTTTCGCAAGGCACTTATTATTATTGGTTGTCTACCCTTTACCCAATCCCCTTTTAGTTGCTTTAGTTCTAACTCTAGAGTATTAAGACTCTTCCTCTTCTTCCAGGGACGGACGATCTTTCGTCGTCCCCGTACTCCCTTACCCTAACCAGTCCCACATTCTACTTATCCTGACTTCTAATAATGAACTCAACCTTAACTTGCCTACCAACCATCGATTATCAGAATTCCGTGGTTTTACTAAATGCAGACCATCCTAAACTATATCAGGTACACAAGGGGAGGTACTCCAAATTATCTTCCAAATCTCCTATAAAATTTACTTGAGATCTATCATGACTTAATTAGCTTAAATCCAGAAATTTATAATTTTCCTAATTAATCTGATATTTATTTTATTTTTCTCAAAGATTGGCCATGGGTAATTTTTAACATGAACTACATGATATTCTTAAGTTATGGCCACCCAAAAATTGTGATCACTAAATAACTGTAAGGTATCATCAAATACTAATCTGCAGGATTTTACAAAAGATATTTAGCCTCTAATTAATTTATCCATTATAATCTCATTATTCCCTTTTAAAGAAGGAAGTACTGAAATTACTCATCATAAAATTATAGAAAAATTACTGACTAATAGTATGATACAGAAAAGATCATTGTGCAAAGAATCATAATTTTACCAGTTTGCTAAGCACTAAAATAGATTTAATCCAATATCCATGATAAATAATACTTAATGAAGCAAGCCTTAGAATTAAGCTTCTAAAAATCCCATAAAAATTCACAGAGTTTTAAAATCATAATAAAGGTTCTCTGCCTAAATTTCATCAATTTCCAGGAAGTTTATACTCCATAATAAATTTTCTAAGCAAATCATACAACTACTAAATCATTAAGGAAGTACCCAAAATAGTGATCATAAAATTCATAGAAGAATATCCAGAGCTTGTACTACCCCTATAATCAACTCTACCCATTTCTCATCACTTTTTAATGTGATTTGGTGTCATTTCCTATCTCTACAAGTTTTGCGCCCTAAACTAGGGTTAGATTTTTAGATATTCCAACGATCTCCAAATCTACTAAGATTTCATCCAGAGAACAATATTAGCCATATGGTTCTCATCACCCAATCTCGGGTCAATCCGAGGTCATTTGACCACATGACCTTCACAAACCACCAAGACCCATTCTTAGGGTTTGGCCTGGGTCCTTAGGGTAAACTTACCCCGATCCACCTCCAACTCCATGAGGGGGTGCTAGAGAATATTACTAGCCAGTGGTAAAAATCTCAGCCTCTGTTGAGGTGATTTGTCCACTCAAACTTCAAAAGTGCACTTTTAACCTAAGACCTCTTATTAGGGCAAAACTTTGGGTTGATCATCTCTGATCCAAACCATCTCCAAATGAGATGAAAAATTATACAAAACCTTATGGTGAACCCAGGGACCACTCACCAAAATTTGGGAGGGTTTGGAAATTATTTAATAATCTAATTAAAATCGGCTAGGATTATTTAATTTTTCTAAAAACTATAGAAAAATATTCTCCAAAAATTCTCATTTTTGGATAGCACCTAGATATATGTAAGATTAGATCACACCCCAAATTTCAAGTCATTTGGATGGCTGGATTGGAGTGGGGAATTTTTCTAAGGTCAAGGCAGCCCTCTGGATAGACCTCACCAAAAAGGGTGCTGTGGTCTAACCAGGATCCCAAATCGAGTGAAATTAATTTTGAATTAAACTAGACTTCAAGGGCTACATTTCCTATGTTGATCATTTTCCCGTAGGAGCCTCTAGGTATTTTTCCCAAATTATTTAACATGACAGATATCTCACTCAGAAATGGATTTAAAAACTAGAATTTAATTTTCATGCCACTGTTCGTCTTCTTCAACAGCCCGAAACAGAGGCATAAAACCTAATATCCTGTAGCTTTTCCAAGCTATTTCCCGGCCACCCAGCCATCTCCCTGGCCGGCCACCACCACCACCACCTCCGTTGAGGCGAGGGCTATCGTCGGGCGGCGGCACAGCCGCCGGAGAGGCGGTTTCCGGCGAACCCGCCACCATGAAATGCACAAGCAAGTGCAACACACCCACACGACTTTATGCGCACAGACCTTTAGTTCCCCCTGTTCGGGCAGCTAGCTTCACCCCCAGGAACCTCCGTTATGGCAAACGGAGACAGTGAGTCGGGCCCCCCACTCCTAGGCGGGTAACCACACTACCAGGCCTAGCCATTCCGTACGCCCCTAGAAGAACACAACCTAGAGTATCCGCGTACTTGTGCTGGCTGTACACACCAGGCTTTTCGCCGAGTCAACGTACCGCTGTCGGTGTGATCGATCGCCTAGTACCGATGACCCACCACTTTTATGCACATGCAATCATGACAATTATATTTGTATAAGTTCTCATATTACCAAGCCTCCAGCTCTCTAGGCTACCAAGCATATACCAAGTCCCCGAGCATCCCGCTCCCTGGACTTCCCAATTACAAACCAACCACCATCACTACTAGTAGGCCCTTAGACCACGGACCTACTCTACCATTCCATGCCATTTCTTCTTCCTAAGTGTACATGTGTAGGTGTGAGGTACAACTATTATTAGGGTTACTCTTGATCATTTTATTCCTAAGATTTAAGGTTAACCTTGGACTTCCCGAGGGTTACCCGGTGAAGGGCTCGCAGCGGTACTAGGAGCTATGATGGGGTGAATCCCAAAACTCCCTTTCCAAGGCACTTATTATACTTGATTGGTTCCCTTAACCCATTCCCTTCTCACATTACAGTGGGCCATTCCTAGGGTGGCTTTGACTCTTCCTCTTCTCGGGGAGGACGGTCTTCCGTCGAACCCGAACACTACCTATCGCAGTCAACCTCACCACATACCCATCCTAACTTCCAATAATGAACTTGATTTAACTCATCCTGTCCAAACCAGCAAACTATCAAAATCCCATCTCCAAGTTCATTACCCACTCTAGCTCAGTTTCTGCAGTTTTACTAAACGCAAACCGTCCTAATCTTTATGAGGTATGCAAGGGGTGGTACTCCCAACTGTCTTCCAAATCCCATATAATATTTACTGGAGGTCTACCATGACCTAATTAGTCTAAATCCAGAAAATAATAATTTTTCTATTTCATTTGGCATTTAATTTATTTATTCTAAGATCTCAAATGCCCTTGTATGAACATGAAGTGTACTAATGAGTCAATAATAAATCATAATAAAATCAGTAAAAATCATATGAGACATTTAAACAGCAATTCCAAGTTTTGAGAAATTCCAAAGATGTTTATGCCTATATTTCCTAATTTACCATTTTAGGCCACTTTTACTATATCATGAAGGAAGTACTGTAAATATTTATCCAAAAATCCCAAGAAAATTATATAAGCTATATAGTGATCTAAAACTATCATAAACCTAGTACCATAATTTTTCTCCATCATTTGAACTCTGAATTTATTTTAAAGTAAGATACTAATTTTTATAACTTAATGAAGGAGGTACTGTTTTTATCCATCTAAAATTCCAGAGAAAATTACTAGATGACTATCATAATTTGAAACACCCAATGATCAAATTTCATAATTTTCCAATTAATAATTGGGCACTATTTGTATTTTTGACTGTATATCACATTTAGCACATTAAAGAATAAAGTACCCAAAATAATCAGATAAAATTTCCAAGAAAATTACATAAGGAGTATCATGCTATAATATGCACTAATCCAAGATTTCATAACATTCCAGTGAACATAAATTCCAGAATCATCAAAGCAAATACCTAGGGCACAATTAGAGTTGTAAATAAAGTACTGTATAAATTTGCCCAAAAATCTCCACAAAATTATATTATGTCTACTTGGACCATAACATCACTCTACCCAAATTTTACTAGATATGTAGTTCAGTTGATAGCTTAATAATTCAAATAAAAGTTGGTGACCTAAACTAGGGTTAGGGTTTGAGGTGGGCTAAATGTCTCCAAATACAATAATATTTTCACCAGAGGACTTAAATAGCTCTATGGTCCTCTCCACCAAATTTCAAGTCAGTCCAAGGTCATTTGACCCCATGACCTTCACAACCCTACAAATCCCCATTAAGGTACCTACCCTAGGGTTCCAGGGCTGCCCTACACCAAACCACTCTAAACTCCCTGGGAGGGTGTGTCATGCCCTAAAAAGTCAGTGCCCAAAATATCAGCCTCTGTTGAGGTGATATGGCCACTCAAATACCAAGGGGGTGTTTGATCTTAAAATTATCCTACACGGATCAACCTAGGGTTGGACACAAACCTAACCAAAACATCTCCAAATGAGATGAAATTTTTACCAAAACCTTATGATGAACCCAGAGACCACTCACCAAAATTTGGGAGGGTTTGGAAGTCTTTTAGCCATCTAATTAAATTGAGCTAGGATTATTGAATTTTTCTAAAAACCATAGAAAAACCTTCTCCAAAAATTCTCATTTTTGGATAGCACGTAGGTATAGGTAAGATTAGGCCACACCCCAAGTTTCAAGTCATTTTGATGACTGGATCGGAGTGGGGAATTTTTCTAAGGTCAAGACAGCCCTATGGATAGACCTCACCAAAAAGTGTGCTGTGGTCTAACCAGGACTCCAAATCTAGTGAAAGCAATTTGTTTTAAAGTAGACTTCATGGGCTACATTTTCTATGTTGACCATTTTTCCTGTAGGAGTCTCTAGGTATTTTTCCCAAATTATTTAATGTGACAGATATTTTCATTCAGAAATTGTTTTAAAATAGAATCTAATTTCATGGCACTGTTCATCTTCTTCTACAGCCCGAAACCAGAGCCCTGAAAACTGATTTTCCTGTAGCTTTTCCAAAGCTATTTCCTGACCATCCAGCCATCTCCCTGGCCGGCCATCCAGCCATCTCCCTGGTCGGCCACCACCACCACCTCTGTTGAGGTGAGGGCTATCGTCGGGCGGCGGCACGGCCGCCGGAGAGGCGGTTTCCGGCGAACCCGCCACCATGAAATTTTGGAAAAACATGGAAACGCTCACCCGATCTGGCTCTTTTGAGCCCGATATCTCTCCTAATGATTTCTAAGATCTGTCCATAGAAGAAAGAGTAGAGGAGGACCTTATTCGCGGTTTGGAGGCGAGATGGACGTCGGACTGTCATGGCGCGGTGGTGGCGTCGTCGGAATTCTTCTATAGCAAGGTAGGAGGCTCGAAACTTCAGGTAAAGGCTGGGAAACTTCATCCTTGAGCCTAAGGGACCTTTTTAAAGCAGCAAAAAGGAGGGAGGAGAAAAGTTTAACGCTTGTGGCCATTAATATTTCGCTTAATAACGTTTCGGTTATGATGCAGGGAAGAGGAAAAGGTGGAAGATGAATTGGCTTATCCAGGTGGCGATTTCCTATTGGACCTCACTCTCTCTTTCTATTAAATAATTAAAGACAGAAACGGCTAATAAATATTCCTTATATACATTCCATAATCAGAATTGATTAAGACGTCGGTTACCGAAATTTAAAATCTGGCTGATGTTTCGGCCTTGGTCACGGGCGTGACACATAGGTCACGGGCGTGACAGGCCCGAATGGCCAGTTCTGGGTTCGACGATCGTCAAACTGAGATCGACGATCGTCGAAGGGTGGTCACGCCCTAGGTCACGGGCGTGACACGTGGGTCACGGGCGTGACAGGCCCGGGTGGCCAATTCTGGGTTTAACGACCGTCGAACTGAGGTCGTCGATCGTCGAAGGGTGGTCACGCCCTAGGTCACGGGCGTGACACATGGGTCACGGGCGTGACAGGGTCATGAGGCAAATTCCGCGCTCGGCGATCGTCGCGCTGAGATCAACAATCGCCGAAGGGTGTCACGCCCTTGGTCACGGGCGTGACACCTGGGTCACGGGCATGACAGGGCCGGGTTGAAAATTCTGCGCCCGATGATCGTCACCCTGAGATCGACGATCGTCGAAGGAGTCACGCCCTAGGTCACCGGCGTGACACCTGGGTCACGTGCGTGACAGGGCCGGGTTGAAAATTCTGCGCCCGACGATCATCTCCCTGAGATCGACGATCGTCGAAGGAGTCACGCCCTAGGTCACGGGCGTGACGGGTCGGTCATGGGCGTGACCAACCCGTAACCCGAAATCTTGGTCGATTTATTTCAATTTTTGGGCTTCCTAGGGTTCTGTCACAACCAACCGACTCCTAGGGGTCTAGCCGGAAATGGGATGTTACAAATCCCAATAAACAAAATAAAGATTTCGTCCCCGAAATCAAGGTTAAGCCTACGGGACTCTAATCGGGAAAAGAAGCTTGTAACATCCCATGAGAATTGAAAGATTACATATCTACGTTAGGTTTGCTGTGTGCAGTTTTGATTCCAAAACCAGTTCGTCCAATTGATATGGTGTATATCCCAATAAACAAAGGATTGGCCCCTATTCTTGAAATTTCAGTCTTGTTGGTTTAAAATAGGAACGCACATTGATTGTCCAGAGGGGTTGTGAGGTATACCTGACTGAAAAGTCCCGGTTATTTTTGCCGCATCACGTCCTGTGGCTCCCATGTACGCTCCTCCTGCCCATGATTGTTCCACAGAACCTTGACTAATGGAACCTTCTTCCGTTGCAAGACCCGCACTGCCGTGTCTTCGATCCCGATCGGCTCCAAATGAACTGACCGGTCAGAAGCTACCGGTCCATCGGTGGTAAAAATCTGCTGCTCCGGGCGCAGTAGAGCCCTCCTAAGCGAAGAAATGTGGAATACGCCGTGCAGAGATGCCAGCTCTGGTGGCAACTCCAGCCTGTAAGCTAGGGCCCCGATCCGCTGCTGGATCATGTAAGGGCCCATATACCTAGGGCTGAGCTTCCTCCTCCGACCACGCACCTGTGAAACTCCATGCATGGGCCGGATCTTCAAAACACTCGGTCCCCCACCTGATATCCACCTGACGATGTCGGGTGTCATAATACTTAGTATGTCTGCTCTGCGCTTCTAATATCCTGTCTCCGATTGGTCTCATCTGAGCCTCGGCATCTTCGACAAAATCCGATCCCAATGCCTTCGGATCCTCGTCTTGAATCCAAGAGAGCAGGGTCCTTCATCTCCTTCCATACGAGGCTTCGTAAGGCGCCATCATGATCCGGGACTTGTAGCTGTTCTTATAGGAGAGCTTGATCAAGTGTAGGAGCTTCTCCCATGGTTCCCCGTGGCCCAAAATGTATAGCCTCAGAAGGTCTTCCAGCGTCCTATCGGGGAAGTCCATGAATAAAATCCATCGCGATGTCCTCAAATTTCCACTCCGGGGGTACATCATCCTTCTGATGATACAACCTAGCGATTAAATCTTTAACTTCTCAGATATCCCGAATCCTGTTACCCGTCACCTAATTTCATGTGATAATAGTTAATTCTCGTAATTATTCCGTCTTATTACCATGTTATTATCTTGGTAACGCTACGGGTAATCATTCCAACCATGTTTGTTACGCCATTTTCCCTAAACTAGGTTCAAGGGAACCCAAGCCAATACTAGTTTGCCCAATAAACAAAAGTTTAGCCCCCAATAAACAAAAGATCAGCCCCTACCTATCTTGGGCTAAGTATCTTGACATTACCCTATTATATCTGTCCTAGCTAGGTGCACAATCCCTAGGGCATCAATCTTCGACTTGGGGTTCCACCCTGAAACTCGTTAATATACTCCATACTTTAAACTCTCTGAGTCGCATCTACGGCAACCTTATCCGGGTCAAAATGTTCCCAATCCCAAATGGGTATCTTCTGAACTCGAATTCCTATCCGACCCTCAGTGTTTGTCTCGGTGGTTGCCTCCAAGTAATTTTATTACCGATATTGAGGGTTAAGTCTACTTGTCTTTTACCATTCTGCTAATGTATTATTGGTCTCAATTCTCCTTAAAGTAGTCTACCGCTTTGAGTAATCCTTGATTGGGATAGTAGGGACACCTGAGTTTACGTCTTAGGTAGTCATCCTCATGCTAAACTCCTCCTTTATTCTTATTGGGTATCTCCGCACCTTAACCAAGTTCATACCCATGGTCTATTTTGAACTAGGGCACACTAAAAGTCGTCATGGTTAGTAGTGAGTCCTAATGGGCTGGGTCTAACTCGTAGACTAGAGAATTATGTGAAATGTTCTTTGCAGTCGGAGGTGTTCCCTGCTGGGGGCAGGGTAGGTCACAGGCTACAAAGAAGGATTCCAATTAATGATGAAGTGGACTTTTACATGTGATTTCCCTTATGGGCACACCACTGCTTCCGCTGCTTAGTTTGTCCCCAAACTAAACTCGAGCGGGGGTTACCCAGGGTTAGTGGGCTGCTACTTTTCCGATCGAGGTTTCCTCTGATACCACTTGTAAGACCCCCTTTTTTTTCTTTTTAAACCCCCGGGGTCTTAGCCCAGAACTGCCGCTTTGCGGTGGCACCGACTCACGAGAAGGCCGCCACTACAAAACGCCAATTCTGCCGGCCCTTTTCGATCGCAGAATAGTAGCATAATGAAGTAAAAGCAAGTCCACAAAACCACATGTATATAAATAAACCTCCACGAAGGGAGTGTCCACAATAATAATATATCAGAGTACAAAAGGAGGGCTTATGCCCGGTACATCATATCCTCACTACAAGTCACTCGCGGAAATAAAACTAAAACTAAGCATCACCGTAACTGTCACTGAACCGAGAGCACCCAAGCTAGACTGGCCTATCTCCACCGACTCCGTGCTCTGCTGGTGCTGCATCTCTGGGTGCTTCTTCCTTTTTGGCCTGCCGTCACCGCCTCGCAATCCACGTCTGCGTCTACGTCTTCGGCCTCCTGGCTGCTGAGCTGGTGGGATCCCACCCATCAAGGGGCATTTGACCCGTGTATGTCCCGGCTGGTGACAATGATAACACGGTCGTGGGGTTAACTCTTCCAGAAGCTGCAGAACCCGTGACCCTTCCATATGGTACACCTAAAATGTTGTGGTTCGAAAACCGTTAGTCGTAAAGACTAAGCCCTATCATCCCCTACCCCTTCCCCCATGGCTCCTAGGTTCCGAGCGGAGAGGAAGAAAGGTAAGGACATGAAGGTGGAGAGTAAGTCAAATAAACAGGTGACAGCGGACCTATGCTAGCAATTCTATAGTAAACAAGATAGAAACAGAAAGTAAGAAATGTAACCTTAACTTATGCGCGGAAGCGCATAAACCAAGGGATCTTTTGCAGGGCTTCCATCGTATAGAGTGTCCCATACCACTTATACGTTGGGGTGTCGGTTATCAAACAGCAAGAAGTAGCAAAAAGCACAAGAAATATAACCATTGATTTATAGGGATTACCCCTATAGACCAAGGGGTCGTTTTGCAGGGCCTATCGTATAAAACGTCCCATACCATTTTATACGTTAGGTGGCATGTTTATGCTATGATATACAATTATGCTATGAAATGCACAAGCAAGTGCAACACACCCACACGACTCTATGCGCACAGACCTTTAGTTCCCCCTGTTCGGGCAGCTAGCTTCACCCCCAGGAACCTCCGTTGTGGCAAACGGAGACAGTGAGTCGGGCCCCCACTCCTAGGCGGGTAACCACACTACCAGGCCTAGCCCTTCCATACGCCCCTAGAAGAACACAACCTAGAGTATCCGCGTACTTGTGCTGGCTGTACACACCAGGCTTTTCGCCGAGTCAACGTACCGCTGTCGGTGTGATCGATCGCCTAGTACCGATGACCCACCACTTTTATGCACATGCAATCATGACAATTATATTTTTACAAGTTCTCATATTACCAAGCCTCCAGCTCTCTAGGCTACCAAGCATATACCAAGCCCCCGAGCATCCCGCTCCCTGGACTTCCCAATTACAAACCAACCACCATCACTACTAGTAGGCCCTTAGACCACGAACCTACTCTACCATTCCATGCCATTTCTTCTTCCTAAGTGTACATGTGTAGGTGTGAGGTACAACTATTATTAGGGTTACTCTTGATCATTTTATTCCTAAGATTTAAGGTTAACCTTGGACTTCCCGAGGGTTACTCGGTGAAGGGCTCGCAGCGGTACTAGGAGCTATGATGGGGTGAATCCCAAAACTCCCTTTCCAAGGCACTTATTATACTTGATTGGTTCCCTTAACCCATTCCCTTCTCACATTACAGTGGGCCATTCCTAGGGTGGCTTTGACTCTTCCTCTTCTCGGGGAGGACGGTCTTCCGTCGAACCCGAACACTACCTATCGCTAGTCAACCTCACCACCTACCCATCCTAACTTCCAATAATGAACTTGATTTAACTCATCCTGTCCAAACCAGCAAACTATCAAAATCCCATCTCCAAGTTCATTACCCACTCTAGCTCAGCTTCTGCAGTTTTACTAAACGCAAACCGTCCTAATCTTTATGAGGTATGCAAGGGGTGGTACTCCCAACTATCTTCCAAATCCCATATAATATTTACTGGAGGTCTACCATGACCTAATTAGTCTAAATCCAGAAAATAATAATTTTCCTATTTCATTTGGCATTTAATTTATTTATTCTAAGATCCCAAATGCCCTTGTATGAACATGAAGTGCACGAATGAGTCAATAATAAATCATAATAAAATCAGTAAAAATCATATGAGACATTTAAACAGCAATTCCAAGTTTTGAGAAATTCCAAAGATGTTTATGCCTATATTTCCTAATTTACCATTTTAGGCCACTTTTACTATATCATGAAGGAAGTACTGTAAATATATATCCAAAAATCCCAAGAAAATTATATAAGCTATATAGTGATCTAAAACCATCATAAACCTAGTACCATAATTTTTCTCCATCATTTGAACTCTGAATTTATTTTAAAGTAAGATACTAATTTTAATAACTTAATGAAGGAGGTACTGTTTTTATCCATCTAAAATTCCAGAGAAAATTACTAGGTGACTATCATAATTTGAAACACCCAATGATCAAATTTCATAATTTTCCAATTAATAATTGGGCACTATTTGTATTTTTGACTGTATATCACATTTAGCACATTAAAGAATAAAGTACCCAAAATAATCAGATATAATTTCCAAGAAAATTACATAAGGAGTATCATGCTATAATATACACTAATCCAAGATTTCATAACATTCCAGTGAACATAAATTCCAGAATCATCAAAGCAAATACCTAGGGCACAATTAGAGTTGTAAATAAAGTACTGTATAAATTTGCCCAAAAATCTCCACAAAATTATATTATGTCTACTTGGACCATAACATCACTCTACCCAAATTTTACTAGATATGTAGTTCAGTTGATAGCTTAATAATTCAAATAAAGGTTGGTGACCTAAACTAGGGTTAGGGTTTGAGGTGGGCTAAATGTCTCCAAATACAATAATATTTTCACCAGAGGACTTAAATAGCACTATGGTCCTCTCCACCAAATTTCAAGTCAGTCCAAGGTCATTTGACCCCATGACCTTCACAACCCTACAAATCCCCATTAAGGTACCTACCCTAGGGTTCCAGGGCTGCCCTACACCAAACCACTCTAAACTCCCTGGGAGGGTGTGTCATGCCCTAAAAAGTCAGTGCCCAAAATATCAGCCTCCGTTGAGGTGATATGGCCACTCAAATACCAAGGGGGTGTTTGATCTTAAAATTATCCTACACGGATCAACCTAGGGATGGACACAAACCTAACCAAAACATCTCCAAATGAGATGAAATTTTTACCAAAACCTTATGATAAACCCAGGGACCACTCACCAAAATTTGGGAGGGTTTGGAAGTCCTTTAGCCATCTAATTAAATTGAGATAGGATTATTGAATTTTTCTAAAAACCATAGGAAAACCTTCTCCAAAAATTCTCATTTTTGGATAGCACCTAGATATAGGTAAGATTAGGCCACATCCCAAGTTTCAAGTCATTTTGATGACTGGATCGGAGTGGGGAATGTTTCTAAGGTCAAGACAGCCCTATGGATAGACCTCACCAAAAAGGGTGATGTGGTCTAACCAGGACTCCAAATCTAGTGAAATCAATTTTGTTTTAAAGTAGACTTCATGGGCTACATTTTCTATGTTGACCATTTTTGCTGTAGGAGCCTCTAGGTATTTTTCCCAAATTATTTAATGTGACAGATATTTTCATTCAGAAATTGTTTTAAAATAGAATCTAATTTCATGGCACTGTTCATCTTCTTCTACAGCCCGAAACCAGAGCCCTGAAAACTGATTTTCCTGTAGCTTTTCCAAAGCTATTTCCCGTCCATCCAGCCATCTCCCTGGCCGGCCACCACCACCACCTCTGTTGAGGTGAGGGCTATCGTCGGGCGGCGGCACGGCCGCCGGAGAGGCGGTTTCCGGCGAACCCGCCACCATGAAATTTTGGAAAAACATGGAAACGCTCACCCGATCCAGCTCTTTTGAGCCCGATATCTCTCCTAATGATTTCTAAGATCTGTCCATAGAATAAAGAGTAGAGGAGGACCTTATTCGCGGTTTGGAGGCGAGATGGACGTCGGACTGTCATGGCGTGGTGGTGGTGTCGTCGGAATTCTTCTCCAGCAAGGTAGGAGGCTCGAAACTTCAGGTAAGGGCTGGGAAACTTCATCCTTGAGCCTAAGGGACCTTTTTAAAGCAGCAAAAAGGAGGGAGGAGAAAAGTCTAACACTTGTGGCCATTAATATTTCGCTTAATAACGTTTCGGTTATGATGTAGGGAAGAGGAAAAGGTGGAAGATGAATTGGCTTATCCAGGTGGCGATTTCCTATTGGACCTCACTCTCTCTTTCTATTAAATAATTAAAGACAGAAACGGCTAATAAATATTCCTGATATACATTCCATAATCAGAATTGATTAAGACGTCGGTTACCGAAATTTAAAATCTGGCTGACGTTTCGGCCTTGGTCACGGGCATGACACATAGGTCACGGGCGTGACAGGCCTGAATGGCCAGTTCTGGGTTTGACGATCGTCGAACTGAGATCGACGATCGTCGAAGGGTGGTCACGCCCTAGGTCACGGGCGTGACACGTGGGTCACGGGCGTGATAGGCCCGGGTGGCCAATTCTGGGTTTAACGACCGTCGAACTGAGGTCGACGATCGTCGAAGGGTGGTCACGCCCTAGGTCACGGGCGTGACACATGGGTCACGGGCGTGACAGGGTCATGAGGCAAATTCCGCGCTCGGCGATCGTCGCGCTGAGATCAATGATCGCCGAAGGGGGTCACGCCCTTGGTCACGGGCGTGACACCTGGGTCACGGGCGTGACAGGGCCGGGTTGAAAATTCTGCGCCCGACGATCGTCTCCCTGAGATCGACGATCGTCAAAGGAGTCACGCCCTAGGTCACGGGCGTGACACCTGGGTCACGGGCGTGACAGGGCCGGGTTGAAAATTCTGCGCCCGACGATCGTCTCCCTGAGATCGACAATCGTCGAAGGAGTAACGCCCTAGGTCACGGGCGTGACGGGTCGGTCATGGGCGTGACCAACCCGTGAGCCGAAATCTTGGTCGATTTATTTCAATTTTTGGGCTTCCTAGGGTTCTGTCACAACCAACCGACTCCTAGGGGTCTAGCCGGAAATGGGATGTTACACCACTCGCCTTCAGGCCGCCGGAATGGTCATCCTCCTCTCCTTGTCTCATGGGTAGATCATAGGAATGCTTAGGTTCAAGGTTCGGGCTCAATTGAGCCCGAACCAATTCTCGATTTTCATGGTTTTGGGCCGAAAACTTCATTGCAGAACCGCCGGAATCCGCCCCTCCGGCGGCTGCCCCGCCGCCAATCGATAGCCACCACCTCAGCGGAGGTGTTGGTGGCGGTTGCTGGCCAAGGAGGTGGCCGGATGGTCGGTTGTGGAGGTTTGAAGTTGTCCCAGGTGAACGCAATCGGGACCGTTGGCTGGAGGTAGACGATAAGCCCAAGCCGCAGGATCCGCGCCAAGATTCGTGCCGCATTAGATTTCAAACTATAGGATTAAATATTCCATTTTATTTCATTATAACACTTTTTGTATTTAATGTCTTTAATTTTTAAAAATACTTAGAGGAAATTTCAGAGGAAACCGTCAACATAGAAATTGTAGCCTGATGAGTCTAGTTCACTGCAAAATTAATTTGAACCAATTTGGGTGCCTGGGTTGACAAGGGCACTCATTTTGGTGGGGTCTATACATATGGTTAGACAGAAATTGAAATGGCTGCCTACACCTAATCGTTGGTCCAAATGACTTGAAATTTTGGCAAGTAGTCACCCTAGACCATATCTAGACCTTGCCCAAAAATGGGAATTTTTGGGAACAAGTTTTTTATAATTTTGTAAATAATTCAATTTCTCTACGGTAAATTAATTTAGGGGACAAATGAACTCCAAACGCATCCAAATTTTGGTGGATGATGCATGGGGTCATTATCAACCTCTGGTTAAAATTTTATTACATTTGGAGGTGGTTTGAATTGAAATCTTGCAAACCCTAGTCTTGTCATAATAAGGGTAATTTTGTCCAAATGCTCTTTTGGTGTTTAAGTGGTCCAATCACCTCAACAGAGGCTTATTTTTGGGCCACTGATTTTATGTGGTTTGTAACACCCTCCTATTGGATTTGGGGTGGATTGGGATTGGGAAGCCCTAGAGACCTAGGGTAGGCCCCTTTATGGAGATTTCTATGGTTTGAAGGTCATGGGGTCAAATGACCTTGGAATGATTTGACACTTGGTGGAGGGATAATAGGGTAGCTATGGCCCTCTGGTTGAAATTTTAGTGAGTTTGAAAGCATTTGAACCCCTCAAAACCTTAACCCGAGCTTAGGGCACAAACCTTATAGTGATAGGAAATGCCACTAAAACTCACTGAACAGTGATGAGTTTTGGTTAGAGTAGGGTTTAAAGTTAGTACAAGCTTTGGAAATTTTGTTATGAATTTAAGATTATTATTTTTGATACTTCATTAATAATCTAGGAATTTGTATTATTCACTTGGAAATTTATTATGAAGTAACTACTTGCTAGAAATTGATGAACTTTAGCCAGAGGACTTTTTATTGTGTCTTAAAGCTCTGTGAATTTTTATGGGATTTTTGGAAGATTATTTCTAAGGGTTGCTTCATTAAGTATTTTTTTCCATGAAAACTTAATTAAATTTATTTTGGTGTCTAGCAAGCTTGTAAAATTATGATTTTGCACAATGACCCTTTTTATGCTATATTAAGATTTTGTAATATTTATATAATTTTCTGATGAATAATTTTGGTACTTCCTTCTTTACATATGATTAAGGGAATTATTTTGGATAAATTAATTAGAGGTCAAATATTTTCTAAAAAATTATGGAAATTAGTATCTGGTAATATATCTCTGTTATTTAGTGATCAAAATTTTTGGGTGCCCATTACTTGAGTAGATCATATAGTTCATGTTCAAAATTGCCCATGGCCAAACATTTGGGAAAATTCAATAAATATCAAATTAATTAGAAAAATTATGAATCTCTGGTTTTAGGCTAAACTTGTTATGATAGACCTCCGGTAAATTTTATAGGAGATTTGGAAGACAATTCAGAGTACCTCCTTTATAACATCTCATATAGTATATGGTGGTCTACATATAGTAACTACGGAAACTGAACTAGAGTGGGTAATGAATTTGAAGAGTTGGATCCTTAGTAGGTTGCTGGTTTGGGTAAATAAGGGAGTTCATAATTGGAAAACAGGATTAGTAGAGTGTGAGTCTGGCTAGTGTTAGAGGTGCTCGGGTTCGACGAAGGATCGTCTTCCCCGAGGAGAGGAAGAGTCAAAATCACCCTAGGATTAGCCTACCGTAATATGAGAAGGGAATGGGTAAAGGGAATCAACCGATAACAATAAGTTCCTTGCGAAAGGGAACGATGGGCTTCAGCTACCATTATAGTTCCTAGTGCCCTTTGAGAGCCCTTTACGAGGTATGTCGGGGGCAGTCCTAGGCTAACGTAAATTGTAGGAGTGATAAATCTTAAAGAGCAACTAGAATAATTAGGGGTTCACTGTCACACACCCCGGTGTCTTGGGAAGTTAGTTTGACTAGGATGTTCAAGCTGTAGGCTCGGTGGTTGTGGAAACGGGCGGGATAGCCCGGCGGGCCGGAGGCCCGGTTGATAATTGGAACGGACGGGATAGTCCGGGGAGCTTTGGCTCAATGGAAACAAATTAATATTGCATGTGCATAAGTTATAAGGTAGTGGGCCCTCGGTGTCAGTGGTCGATGCACCGACGCTAATACGTTGGCTCGGCAAGTGTGGTTAGCACTTCGCAAACAGAAGTCTGGTACGCCAGCCGGCAAGAATATGCAGGAGTCCGCTTCGTGCACCAAGCGTTGAGGCATACGGTAGGTCTGACCGGTAGTGCCTTACCGGTTAAGAGGTGGGCGAGGCCCAACCCACTGCTTCCGTCTGCCACTACGGAGGTATCCTGGGAGGTGAGGCTCCAGAAAGGGGGAACTAAAGGTCTGTGTACACAGAGTCGGGTGAGTGAGTTTCACTTGCATGTTCATATTAATACACACTAGCATGTCATAGCATACTGTTTCATTTAACCCCTGACACCTATTGTATAAGTGGAATGGGACGCTTATACAATAGGACTTACAAAACGACCCCTTGGTCTATAAGCTTGTGTGGGCAAGTTTATAAATTAAGGTCAAATTCTTTATATATATATTGCTGTTAATAACCACACCCCAACGTATAAATTGGTATGGGACTCTTTATACGATGGGAGCCTTGTAGAAGATCCCTTGGCTTATGTGCTTCCGCACATAAGTTAAGGTTACGTTTCCTACTTTCTGTTACTGTCATATTTGTTATAGAATTGCTAGCATAGGACCGCTGCCACCTATTTTTGATTACTCTCCACCTTCTTGTCCTTCCCTTTCTTCCTCTCCACTCGGTGCCTAGGAGCCATGGGGGAAGGGGTGGGGGATGATAGGACTTAGTCTTATAGACTAACAGTTTTCGGACCACATCATTTAGGGGATCGTGGAGCCTAGTATGGAGGAGCAGCCCCGGAGGTCGGCCCGTTTGGAGATAGGGCGGTCTAGCTCAGGAGTTCAGACAGCTGGGACTGTGAGTCCCTGACCTTAGTAGTGTTTTATTTTGCTTCCGCTTGAGTGACTATGTAGTGAGGATTTAATGTATCAGGCTTAAGCCTTTATTTTCAGTACATTTATATTTTGTGGACTCTCCCTTCATAGAGATATTATTACTCTGATGTGATTTTATTGTGGACTTTTGGTTAGAGTTTTTACCTCACTTGTGATTACTCTACCTTTGTTGCTTTTCTGTAATCAAATCGGCCGGCAGAATCGGCGTTTCGCGGTGATGACCCTTTAGGGAGTGAAGGTGTCACCACAAAGCGGCGATTCTGGGCCTAAGAACCCGGTGTTCAAAAAACAATGGGGTCTTACATCATGTTTGAATGTCCTTAAAATCAAAATAAGGAAAGAAGAAGAGAGAAGGAATCTAGAAGCAAGCATTATAGTAAGCCCTCTTCCAGCAAGCACAAAAATAAGGACAAAGGATTTGTGGCTGACACATGGAGTGACACAGAAGATGAATCCACATCTTCCAGCTCCAGTGATGAAGAAGAGGAGACAAAGGCAAAGGAATTTTGCCTCATGGCAATTGATGCCAGAAGTAGCAGATTAGATACAGATGAATTTGATAATGAAGAAAATCTGTCAGCTGAAGATCAGGTATTAGCATCTTATGATTTTGAATCTGATGAATTTAAATTTGAATTCAATAATTTATGCTTAGATTTGATAAGCTCTGAGAAGGAAATAAAACTTCTCAGAGAAAAATTAAATGATCAAGATAAAATCATTTCTGAAAATGCTAATTCATCTAATGAACTAAAATCTGCAAATGAACAAATTACCTTTCTGAAATCTGAACTTAGCAAAGCTAAGATATTAGAAGAATCATTAAATGGCAGAAGTTTAAAATTTCTAGATATAACCAGCACATTAAATGCTAGATCTAATAACTGCAAACAAGGATTAGGAGCTTCATCAAGTGAACCAACCTTAATCCAAAAGAATCATCTTTCTAAACCTGTAAATTTTATTTCTGACAAAGGAAAGAAAAACACTGAACAGGTTAATAAGGTTAATGAAGTTCTTGAACAAATTGAAACTAAGAACAAACTTAAAAACCAGAAGAATAATAAAAATAACAGTGTTCAACAGTTATCGTCGAACTCAAGTCGACGATATATGAACAGATCGTCGACCTTAGAATGACGATCTCTTAACGAAAATTTCAGTAATAATCATTCTTCAATCTACAATCGATGATACCAGTATGGTTCGTCGACCAGAGATCGACGATTTTGGTGCCCTGAGAATGAATATTTTCATTCTTCGAGCAGAGATCGAAGATCTCATCCAGCATCGTCGAGCTCAGGTCGACGATCCCAACAGAAATCGTCGATCCCAGATCCTAATAACAGAAACCTAAATTCTAATAGCAACTTTAATCCTTTTAATCAATGGATAATACCACCAAGAAGATATCATCCTAAAGGTTACAAGAATCAACCCGAATGTTCTTACATTTCCAGTTACAGTTATGTAAATCAACAAGGACCCAAGGTTACCTGGGTCAAGAACAACTAATTATCATCATTGCAGGTAAAGAGCTGTCCAGCATTTAATCAACAATGGTATCTAGACAGTGGTTTCTCCAAGCATATGACAGGCAACAAGGACAACTTAAGTGATTACAAGTCCAAGATGGGAACAAACGTTATCTTTTGTGATTCAAACTGTGGTCAGACCAAAGTCTATGGTAAAGTCAAGATTGGGGCAGTGACTTTCAGGAAAGTTGCTTATGTAAGTAGATTGAAGCATAACCTCATCTCAATAATTCAACTTTGTGATGAAGGTTATCAGGTAACTTTTAACTCTAACTCTTGTATTATTTCATCTAAAGAAAAGAAACCTGTTTTAATTGGCAATAGACAAGGAAACATATACTTAGTTAATTTTCATTTTGTTGCTTCAGACATATGTTTGCTTAATATAGTTAGTAGTCAGACTGACTTGTGGCATAAAAGATTAGGACATGTAAACTTGAAAAACATTGCTAGGCTATCTAAATACAACCCTGTTAGAGGCTTACCTTTTGGTTCCTACATGAAGGAAGGCCTATGCAGGGCTTGTCAATTAGGCAAGCAAACTAAATATAGTTTTAAGTCAATTAATACGAGTGATTCACCTAGAATATTGTACTTGCTACATATGGACCTTTTTGGCCCTATTGCTGTACAAAGCCTAGGAGGAAAATCTTATACCTTAGTGGTTGTAGATGACTTCTCCAAATTCACTTGGGTGTTCTTTCTGAGATCTAAGTCAGATACCTTTAAGGTTCTTACATATTTTCTCAAGACCATACAGATTGAGTACTCTACTCAAGTTGCATTGATCAGAAGTGATCATAGTACTGAGTTTGAATCTCTTTTTATGAATGAGTTCTGTGAGAAGGAAGGTATCAAGCACTATTTCTCAGCTCCTAGAACTCTTCAACAAAATGGGGTAGCTGAAAGAAAGAATAGAAGCCTAATTGAAGTTGTAGGCACATTACTTGCAGATACTAACATGCCTCCACTACTAGAAAAATAACTTTTAGCCACGGTTTTTTTGCCACGGGGGAAAATCGTGGCTAATAATGAAGTATTAGCCACGGTTTCTATTCCGTGGCTAATAAGCTAGTATTAGCCACGGATGACTAAACCGTGGCAAATAACCCGACTTTTTGCCACGATTTGTCTGTTTTGTGGCTAATAAACTAGTATTAGCCACAGAAGCCTAATCTGTGGCAAAACGTCGGGTTTTTTTAATCCCAAATCGCCAAATAAAAGATCAATTTAGGGTTTATATTGCCCATTCTCAATTAATGTTTGAAATAAAATTGGCTCACAGGCGGCGGCGGCGGTTGAGCGGCGGCGGTGGCCGGCCGGGCGGCAGCGGAGGCCGGCCTGCCAGGCGGCGGCGGCGGCCGGTCGAAGGGCAGCGGCGGCGGCCGGGCGGGCGGCGGCGGCGGTCTAGCGGGCGGCGGCGGGCGGGCGGGCGGCGGCGGCATGGCGGGCCGCGGCGGCGGCCGGGCGGGCGGCGGCGACGGCGTCCGGCCGGGCGGCAGCGGCGAACGGCCATGCGGCGGCGGCGACCGGGCGGCGGCTGCAGCAGCCGAGTGGCGGCGGCAGTCGGGCGGCGGCGGTAGTCGGGCAGCGGCGTGCTGCCAAATCTTTTTTATGTTACAGACCCTTTAGCCACGACAATTGAACCGTGGCAAATAAGGAGCTTTTAGCCACGGCAATTGAACCGTGGAAAATAACTTATTTGCCACGGATTCAGTGTGGCTAATACTATTAGCCATGCTTGTATTTCCCACACCCATTTGTCGTGGGTAGGTCGTGGCTAAAAGTTATTAGCCACGGTTTTGGACTTTTAGCAACGGCAATCTGCCGTGGCTAAAAGTCTGTATTCTAGTAGTGCTTTATCCTATTGGGCAGAAGCTTTGAGCACAGCAAATTATGTGCTGAACAGAAGTTTGATACATAAACTTAAGCACAAGACTCTCTATGAACTACTCATAGGGAAGAAACCTAAAAAAAATTACTTTAGAATTTTTGCTTGCATTTTTTACATACATAATAACAACAAAACTTATCTTAGAAAGTTTGAAGCCAAAGCTACAATGGGAATCTTTCAAGGATATTCCCAAGTTAGCAAGGCATATATGATTTTCAATAAATCATCTTTGAAAATTGAAGAATCTATGCATGTTTCATTTGATTAAGCTAACATTTTTTATAAGGAGAAAGATATTTCTACCAATAACCCTTTGCAGGTACCTCACTTGTGTGAGAAATTGAATGACTTAAAGCTTACTCCAAAGGTTGTATCACATCCTTCTCCACAAGTAATGAAGACAGTGAAGAAGAAACTACGAAAGCAGTTGAACTTCCTCCAACAGCAGAAGTAATTCCACAAGAAGAATTCACTCCAATTGTTGTTGCTGAACCAACTCCACCATCTGATTTTGTCACACTTAGGGATCACCCTAGATCTTAAGTAATTGTAGACATGTCAGTAGGTGTACATACAAGGCATCAACTCAACCATGATGTGATGCATGCATGTTTCCTCTCCCAAATTGAGCCTCAATCCATAACTGATGCTGAGCAAGATCCCCATTGGATCATTGCAATGCAAGAGGAACTCAATCAATTTGAGAGATGTAGAGTTTGAGACTTGGTTCCAAGGCCTAAAGGCTATCCATTAATTGGAACTAAGTGGGTTTTCAGGAATAAACTTGATGCACAAGGTGTGATTGCGAGAAACAAGGCTAGACTTATTGCTCAAGGATATAGGCAAGAGGAAGGCATTGACTATGATCAAACATTTTCCCCTATTGCCAGGCTAGAAGCTATAAGGATATTTCTGTCTTATGCTGCATTCAAGAAATTCAAGGTCTACCAAATGGATGTCAAGAGTGCATTCTTAAATGGAGAACTTAAAGAAGAGGTCTATGTTGAACAACCTCCAGGTTTTGTTTCTCCAACTCATCCCTCCTATGCTTTTAGATTGCATAAGGCTCTCTATGGTTTAAAGCAAGCTCCAAGAGCTTGGTATGAGACTTTAGCCAGCTTTCTTTTATAGCATAGTTTTTCTAAAGGCATGATAGATAGAACTCTTTTTATAAAATTGCATCATGATAAAATTTTAGTAGTACAAATTTATGTAGATGACATTATATTTGGTTCTACTGATCCCAAATTGTGCAAAAGATTTTCAGATCTAATGCATTCCAAATTTGAGATGAGTAGCGTGGGAGAGCTATCTTATTTCCTTGGTCTCTAAGTGAAACAATCTCCTGATGAAATCTTCATTTCCCAATCTAAATATGCTAATGAGCTTGTTAAGAAGTTTGGGATGGTTGATGTCTCTTCTATGAAGACTCCTATGGCTGCAAATGGTGTTGTAGACTCAGATGAACATGGAAAACTTGTTGATCAAACTAGGTATAGGGCCACTGTTGGATCCCTACTATATCTAACAGCAAGCAGACCTGATATCATGTTTGCTACATGTCTTTATGCTAGGTTCCAGGTGAACCCTAAAGAATCCCACCTTATTTTCATAAAAAGGATTTTAAGATATATAAAGGGTTTTCCAAATCTTGGACTCTGGTATCCAACAGAGTCAGCATTTGAGCTTACTGGATTTTCAAATGCTGACTATGCTGGATATAGAGTAGACAGAAAGAGCACTTCAGAAACTTGCCAGTTCTTGGGTGATAGACTTGTGTCTTGGTTTTGCAAGAAGCAGACTTCTGTATAAACATCAACTGCTAAAGCTGAGTACATAGCTGCTGGCAGTTGCTGTTCACAGATTTTGTGGATACAAAATCAACTCTTAGATTATGGTTTCAATCTAAATAATTCAATCATTTTCTGTGATAGTACAAGTGTTATATCTATTGCACATAATCCAGTGCATCATTCTAGAAAAAAACATATAGATATAAGACATCATTTCATTAGAGATAATGTAGACAAAAAGAAAATTAATCTTGCCTTTATCTCCACTGATTTTCAAAGAGCAGATATTTTCACCAAACGCTTGGATGAAAAGAAGCACTTGTTCTTCCTGAATCAGCTTGGAATGATCAATGGGAAGGATTAATTTAATTTTTCTATCTTAGGTCTTGGATCTGCTCCTAAATCGTCGAATGGAGATCGACGATCTTCGAACTGATCTTGAGCTAATTCGTCAAACGGAGATCGACGACAGCTCTGTGAAGTAAAAATCGTCGACCAGAGATCGACGAATATACTTCAGAAGATAAATCGTCGACCTAAGATCGACGATCTATTTCCCACTTCAATCTAAGACCGACGATAATATTAAATTAAAAATCTGTCGTCGACCTGAGATCGATGTTTTTCTTTACTTATTGTAGGATAGATCCCAACTCTTCACATCCCGAAAAACCTACTTAAGGGTTTATCGTCGTGCTCTATCCCGCGCTTTCCAATTTCCCCTCCTGCACTTGATCTTGTATTTTCCCTTGCAGGTTTCTAATGGCGATTCCGGCGGCTATCCTGTCAGCAATGAAATTTGACGCAGGGTTCGACATCGATTTTGACTCCTTTAGCCATTGCGACCAGATCTTCAAGGATATGTTGCAGCTCTGTGAAGTTCAAGGCCTGAGGAAGATTATGTCAAAGAGAATCAAGTTACCAGTCGCAGAGATTAAATGATGGGTCTTTACCTCTTCAACATCTGATCACCATTCAATGGTTGGATCTATAGCTGGAAATCAGGTTACTCTTACACCAGTCATTATTTCTGAATTGTTATATTTGGTGAATGGAGATGATAGTTTGGATCAAGACAGTTCTGAATATAGAACTATGCTGGGAAGGATGGGCCATCCTGATGGAGTGCCAGCAAAGCTGCAGAAGAAGAACTTATCTCTTCAATATAAGTTCTTGGCTGATATTGTCGGGAAAGTGCTGCTGGGAAAGCACTCGGCCCATGATAACATTAACAGGCAGTAGTTTGCTATTATGTCTGCTCTGGTTAATGGAAAATCAATCAACTGGGCTGAATTATTCTTTGATTAGATCAAGAGGAAGAAGTCTAAGAAAGAGGTTTGTCTTAGAAGGATTCTGGGAATCTTCCTGCAGGATAAAGCTCCAGAGCTAATGGTCTCCCAAACCATTTTCATCAATGCCAGTAAAAGGTTGGATTCCTCCCTATGTGACAAATGAGATAGGACCATTCCTAGGCCAGTTAGTGGCCCAAAGGCTTCTGAGGACACAAGAGCAGTAACAGATGCTCCCCTAACCCCAGAAGATATCCCTCCTCCTCCCTCTTCTCCTGTTCTCCCTTCTCCTCATGTTTCTCCTCTTGCTTCTCCTACTCATCCATCCTCTGTTCATCAGCCTACCCCTCCTCCATCTCCTCATCCTGATGTTGTACCATCCCCTCCAGCATCTCCTCCTTCTTCACAAATTCAAAATATTTCATCCCCAATCATTCCTCCATCCACTTCCACTCATATTCCATTTGATCCTATTCAAGTGGATCTTCCCTCTTCATCTCATCATCCTAATATTCCCTCCTCCTCCACTTTTCCTGAGTACACACACACAGATTTACCTTCTGCATTTTCTGTATGCTCCAATTGTGGACATCAGACTCCCTACACAGCCTCTGAGCCTGAACCTCTATACCTCAACATCTCAGATATAGCTAAAAATTTTCTGCAGTTCATTTCTCCCTCCTTAGAGCTTCTTATAGCCCAAGCTCTAGCTCCTCTAGCTGCCTCCATCATCACCCTTTATTCTAGGGTTGCTGCTCCTTCCTCTGTCCCTTCTTCTAGGGGCCTGGATACAGATGCCTCTGCAGCCAGGCAGGGGGAGATATCTATTGAAGAAGCTCCAGCAGCAGCAGTTTTGGCAGGTATGCAGAAATTTGTCTCTTCAGATGATCAGATTGCCTTCGATACTGAAGTTATTGATAATGATACTGATTCAGAAGAAATAGATCTTCCATAAGTTGTGACTGTTGGTGATTGTTGCATCAATCCCATAGTAGATATCTTTGAATTATTGAGTTCCTTCTGCACACTCTTTCTCAGTTGTCTTCCAAACCCTAAGCCATTTTCTTTGGCTATTGTGTGCTGCTCCCCTCCTATAAGTCCTGAAGTTGTCAGACAACTAAAGGAAAGTTTTACAGCTCCTCCAGTAAGACCGTCCGATGATCAGATGTCTAGATCTTCTGGGCCATCCTATGTTATGGATGACACCCCCATTCCAAGTCTTGATGATATCATTGCTCAAGATATTGCTATGGAAACTGAAGCAGCTCTTGCTAAAGGTATCCCTCCTCCAGCTGTTAAGGAAATTCCAAAGGAAGTAATTAGAGAGATTGATGCTCTGTATTATCATCCCCAAGGCTCATCTGATGATGATCAAATAGTTAGTTCAGATTCTGATGGCAGCAAAAAGAAAGTACCTAAGAAAAGCAAAGCTCCACCTAAGGAAGTTTCAAAGCCAAATCCTAATAATGACACTTCATACTACATTCTCCAGAAGATTACTCCTTATCAAGGTATGCCTCAATGGATGTGGCTATCTAAGAATGATAAAAAGGCTAGGAAGAAGAGAAGAAGGTACTCTCCTCCTCCTCAAAATATCAGGAGAGGTCCTCCTCATCCTCCTAATGCAGGAGCCTCGGGATATGTGACTCAGAGTTCAAATATCTCAAAATCTTCTAAACCATCTCCTCCTCAGCATCAGAAGAAAACTCCCTCTAGATCTCATAAGTATTCATCTTCTCAACCCAAAAGCAAGTTCAGTCAAGCTCCTCCTCCAAGATCTCTTTATTCAAGTCAGAAGCAACAAAATCCTCTATCAACAAACTTTCAAGCTCAATCTATTCAATTCAGAAGCTCTTCTTGGAAGCCATCACAGGATGCTGATCATGAGAAACCTTCCTCTCCTCCTGCTGATCCAGAGCTTGATCCAAATTTCAGAATTGCTAGACTCAATGAGCAAATTGGACTGTCTCAGATTAACAAAGCCAGAAAAGAAGGACAAGATCATTCTCAGTTTTCTACTATGTCCTCTTATAGAGAAAAGGAACTTGAAAAGCTGCAAGTAAGTAAGAAGATTCCAATTCTGCTGAATATATGTCACTTAATCCAGAAGCAGTTGTACCCAGAGCTTTCTCTCAGAAATTCCTTGGTGAGAAAGATTTAATAATGTCAAAGAAGGAAGTTGAAGACCCAAGTAGGAAGATTGCTTTTACCAAAACTTCTTCTGCTCCTCCTCCTGCTAATTCTTAAAATTTTCTCTGAACAGTTATTTTTTTATTTGCTTTACTGCTTTACTATTTTATCTGAACTAAATGTGCAATACATCGCTATATTATAGCTATTGTTAATTTAAAGTGAATCAGATATGTATGGCCTTGTATGCTTAGTTTTCTTTTCACTTTGAGTGACCTCACCCAAATAGAGGGAGATTGTCGGAACCCTTGTTTGATTTGGGCTAGGTCCACTCTTAGGTTGTTGACCCATATACATAGCCAGGGTCAAAGTATAGGTCTAAGTTAGTCTCAGTAGAGCAGACTTCATAAAGACCAGTTGTGGACTTCATTTCAAAGACCAAGACTCAGAAGAATCTGTGGATTTTATATCAGTTCGACTTTCGTCAAACTCAGCTTGACGATCGTCGATCTTCGATCGACGATATCAGAGATTAGTCTCTGAACTGAGCTCGGCGATCTACGAGCTTAGGTCGACGTTTTCTCTTTTATTCTCGGATATCTCAGAGCGCAAATAGTTGATCTCAGCTCGACGATCTCAGAACTCAGATCGACGATTTCCAGTCTCAGCTCGACGATTTTCTATCTCAGTTCTGTGATTATTTATCTTTGTTCGACTACCTTTTTGCTCAGTTTTCTTGAAGATTTCTTTCTTATTTTGTTAAGGCTATTTATGACATCAAATCTCTGGTAGTTAATGCTGATGTTATCAAGGCTTATAGTTGTTTATTTTGCAGCATTAACTACAGGTTTTCACAGAGTTATTATATTATCTTATATGCCAAGACAGTTGGGGAATTCATTTATTGCAGAAATAGTAGCTGTTTTCTCTCCTCGATTCCTGCAGAATAATTAAGAAGGAATGTTTTTGAAATTCTAGTCAGAGATTTTTTATTATCCTACTCAGAGAAGAAGGCAGTGGAATCCCTTTTTGCTAAGAAAAGTCTACAGAGAAAGATACAAAGAGAAAGACAGAAATTCATTCCTGCTAACATCCTGAAGCAGATCTTCATCAATCTTTATCTCATTCTGTCAGTGCTCTGAAGAAGAAGCAAGAAGAACAACTTTTACAAATCAAGAGTCTTCTTGTTCTTCTCTTCCAAGACCTTGCTGAGACATTCAAACTCCATCTTTTTAAAGCTCCTGGACCAAGTCTCTTTGTTGAAGACCTACTCACCCTGTGTAAATCTTCCCAGCCTAAACCCTTCTACATATCAAGGGGAGCTTTGAAAACATCTCTGAATCCATAGTCTTCTCATTGTTTTGAGAAAAGAAGACTTCCATCAAATCTCTCATCCCCACCTCTGTACAGGGTTTTAATTCCCTTCAAAATTATTCTGGTTCACAAATCTCCTTCCAAAAGTCTTGGGTTGGTTTTTGGGCACCTGATCAAAATCTCATTGGTGGCAGTCACCTGATCAAAACCTATAGTGGATTCCTACCAAGGGTGGTAGAAGAGTGGATGTACCCAGTTGGGGAATCACTATACAAATTCTTGTGTTGTCTGGTTGTGCTTGTTGTGTTCTTGTTGGCTTGTGTTGTGGTTAGATTAGCTTAGTTTATTTGCCTTTATCTTTTCTGTAAAAAGATTTTTTATAACTCTATTCCCCCCCCCCATAGAGTTATTCAGAGTTTGTCACCCCCTTTTTCTTTCATAGTTGGTTTACAAGGTAGTGAGACGTTGCTCGCAGGGGAGGCTGATGCAGTTGCAGTCCCTGCGATCGTGGAGCAGAGTTATGTTTGAAGGGGAAGTATGAGATACCTACAAGATTGGAGATGATGATTTTGCACATAATGGTGCACACAGGTTGTTGCAGAATAGCCGAATTTGATAGTTTAGATCTCCGCGATCATGTAAATGGGGGCTCTGACGTCGATGTAGATAAGTCATAATTATGCCTTTGTTATACATATGACAGTAGCTTGCGGAATGTAGGATTGTGGCCTTGTCGGAGAGTGTGACGACTTAATCTAATAGTCAGAGAGTATATGGATTCAATCCGATGGTAAGAGAATGTAAGGATTCGATCCGACTGTGGGGCCGAGCTTGGCCATCAGTGGATTACCGGAGAATATAAGTATTCGATCTGGGTGTCTTAGAATGCAAGGATTTAATTTTACTGCGCAACCGTGAGGGGGCATGCTCTGACGGTGACGGAGTGTAGGCTTGCAGTAGCGTTGAGAATATTGCTCGGAGTCAAGTGGTATAAGGAGCGCGCATCCTAGAGGAAGTTGTTGTAAGGAGCACGCTGCCCAGAGGCAGTTGTAAAGAGCGCGCTGCCCGGAGGCAGGTGCTGTAAGGAGCTCGCTGCCCAGAGGCAGTTGCTGTAAAGAGCATGCTTCCAGAGGTAGATGTTATTAGGAGTACTCTGCCAGGAGGTAGTTGTTGTAAGCAGCGCACTGCCCGGAGGCAGTTGGTGCTAGGAGCGTATTGCCCGGAGGCAGTTGCTATAAAGTGCACGTTGTGTGGAGGCAGCTACTGTAAAAAGCATGCTACCATGAAGCAATTGTTGCAAGGAGTGCACTTCCTGGAGGCAGTTGTCGTAAGGACCGTGCTGCCTGGAGGCAGTTGTTGTAAGGAGAGCGCTGCCCGGAGGCAGTTGTTATTTGGAGCGCGCTACATGGAGGCAGTTGCTATAAAGAGTGTGCTACCAAAAGTTAGTCTTTATAAAGAGTGAACTGCCCACAGGCATTTTCTATAAAGAGCGTGCTGCCCAAAGGCAATTGTTGTTAAGAGTGCGCTGCCCAGAGGT
Organism: Platanthera zijinensis; assembly: GCA_039513925.1. Lineage (NCBI taxonomy): Eukaryota > Viridiplantae > Streptophyta > Magnoliopsida > Asparagales > Orchidaceae > Platanthera > Platanthera zijinensis. Next base: position 191,102,081 of record CM077082.1, read on the forward strand.
AGTTGTTGTAGGGAGCATGCTCCATGGAGGCAGTTGTTGTAAGGAGCACGCTGCCTGGAGGTAGTTGCTGTAACGAGCGCGTTGCCCAGAGACAATTGTTGTTCGGAGCACGCTGCCCGGAGACAGTTGATGTTAGGAGGGTACTACCTGGAGATAGTTTTTGTTAGGAGCATGCTTCCCAGAGGCAGTTGTTGTAAAGAGCGCGCTGCTCGGAGGTAGTTGCTGTAAAGTGCGCGTTGCCCAAAGACAGATGTTGTAAGGAGCGCGATGTACTAAGGTAATTGATATAAAGAGCGTGTTGCCCGGAGGCAGTTTCTGTAAAGATCCCACTGCCCGGAGGCAGTTGCTGTAAAGAGCGTGCCAATCAAAGGCAGGTGTTGTTAATGTAAATGGATGTCTTTGCACTTGAGCGAAGTGAGTATGCATTTCAAACTGCACGGATGATGCTCGCCTTTTATTGGCCTGAAATGAGTAAACTTTAAAAGCTATTAGAGTTATAGTTATGAGACTTGTCTTGTTGAAATTCATATGAAGAATTCATAGGAAAGTAAAATTGGTAAACACTAAAATGGGCAGAGCCCCGCTGATAGATACAAAGACCTCTCTTGGGCTGGTCGACTTCAGGGTTGCCCCCCAGTATATTCTAGCAAGCAACTGGACAATTTCCTATTAGCAGACTTGGTTCCCAGCCTCGTAAGAATATCACCAGGAGGCCTTGTTCGACGAGATACTCGATTTCCTTCTTAAGCTTTAAGCAATCTTCTCTGTCATGTCCTCATCCCTGGTGGAATTCATAGTGTTTTGTCTGGTCCCCCATTTTTTAGCGAGGGGTCTGGGACTTACGGAGCGTTTCATTTCCTTAGATTGCATAAAGTACATTTGTCCTTGAGGTATTTAGGGGCGTGTGTTTTAGGTGATGCCAAAGTCGTGGGTTACCACAAAATTCACTGTACTTCCCCAGGTCTGATGAAGCTTCTTTATCCCTTCTCCTTTTTATGCCTCTATCGAACTATTTTTGATATGTCTCAATTTCTTCATCGGCAGCAATCTGGGCTTCGACTCGTCGTATTAGATCATGATAACTTGATATTGTTTCTTTCATTAATGTTGAATAGAAGTTGTCGGGGTGCAGTCCTCCTAAGATGAAGCCTCTTAAGAGCTCGGGGCTGACGCCCGGGATCAGTCGTGCCTCTGCAGTGAAATGACGGAAAAAATCTCTGAGGGTTTCCCCCTTACTTTGGCGGATCCCAGACAAGTGGGAGGGATCTTTGACTATCCGACGGTTGACGATGAATTGCTATGTAAATTGTTATGCCAGTTATGCGAAATTTTTGATCTCTCATTCTTTTAAGGAAAGGAATCATGTATGAGCTTGTCCATTTAGGGTCGCTGGAAAGGCTTTATATGGCAGAGGATCATAAGCATGTCACAGTTGCATCATGATTACAAAGTGTCTTACATGCTATGATGGGTCGTCTACTCTGTCGAATGCCTAGAACTTCTTCGCGCTTGAGCCTTTCATCGAGGCCTGCTACTTCAGGGCAGTTGCAGTGATCTTCAGCTTCAGGTTCTCTGGAAGGATGGGCTTCACGGCCTTGAATATCCACGCGGGGGGGGGGGGGGGGGGGTGCTCAAGCATGTTGACAGGCAAGTAAGGGGGAACCGTACCGACGTGCCCCAAAGGGTCATCCCTTCTACAGTGCAGGAAACTTCTCCCACGAAAGTATCTAGTAACGAGTACCACTGTGTTGAGGGTACTGTCTTCTGAGGATGCTGGGAACTCGCTTCCCACAGATGGTTCCAAACTATTGTGGCAAAACTCGACGTCCCGGTTGAACCGGATTAACTTGGACCATCTTAGCCCACAGAGCGGTCGAGCGTACACACAGTCACAGAGAAAGAAAATCTGACAAGGCAATTTTTTACGTGGAAAACTCATCATCTGGGTGAAAAACCTAGTGGCAGGATCTGTGCCGACCAAACCTCCACCAGATCTGAGTGTTGTTACAGGGATTTTCCAAGAACTCAAGGGCGACAAGCCGCCTCTCATTACAATTATTTGGGAGAGAGAGAAGAGCTCAGAGGGTGACAACCCACCATTCGCAGAGCTAACAATTTCTTTGTGTGATGCAGGGAGATATACGCTCTTTGTATTCCGTATTTCTCTGATAGTTCTTGTAAGCGGGAGCAGCTTGTTGCACTTGTTCTGATGTTTGGGGCTTGGAAGCTCGTATGACACATTGGGCACGTCCTATCCACTGTTGATTGTCTCTTATTATACTTAGAGCAGACGAGAATTGCTGACTTGCTGACGCTTGGTGGGCTCATTGCTGAGATGAAGGTGTTGAATACGTACAACAGTTTTGAGAGCGGAACACACGGAGGTGCGTTTAGAGCCGACTTGATGGCAGAGTGCACAGAAAGCTAGCTGATGGATAGCGCATGGTGTGTTTGCTGGAGGAGAGTGCGTGGGGAGCTCATTAATGGATATTGTGCGGGGCCTTTGCTAGAGGAGAGCGCTCAGAGCGCTTGTTGGTAGAGAGAGCACGGGGTGCTTGTTGGAGGAGAGCGCGTAGAGAGCTTGTTAATAGAGAACGCGTGGAGCACTTGTTGGAGGAGAGCGCGTGGAGCGCTTGTAGGAGGTGAGTGCACGAGATGCGTGTTGGGTCCATTGATCCCAATGTCCCAGATTTGAAGAAGGCCTAATGGACAATGTTATACACATGTTGAAATCTAACATGTGCTGCAAGTTCCATGGTTGCAGGATATATCATGTGCATTGATTGGACAGGTTGTCCAAGTGACCAAAACAGGTGATGTCTAGGAAAGTTGTGGAAAGGCAGAAAACTATCTAAGTCCACAGGCATATAGTGAAGTCAAGTCACTCAACACCAGATGACTAAAAGCTGTCAGTACAGCATGGTCAGTCAAAGCCAAGTGATTTAAAAGACAAAAAGGTGGCTTAGTCCACAGGCATTGAGTGGTCAAATCACTCAATGGCATACAGCAAGAAGTTGTGAGTAAGGCTCAACTTATCAAAGCCTAAGAAGAAACATGCAAAAATGTGGCTAAGTCCACAGGCGTTGAATGAAGTCTACTCACTCAATGACATACAGTAAAAAGTTGTATGGTAGGTTAAGGCAGTAAAAGCCTAAGAAGAAACAAGCAAAAAAGTGGCTAAGTCCACGGGCGTTGAGTGAGTATCACTCACTCAACTCCATACTCCATACTCGTTGAGTATTGCCCAGTAAGTCAAATCCACAGAAAAACTTTGTCGATATTTGACTTATTCCACAGGCGTTGAGTGAAGCTTACTCACTCCACGCCATGTGATAAAGAGCATTGACTGAACCACAGTCAGTCGGGGCCATTGTGATTTCACACAGAAAATTGGCCAAGTCCATAAGAGTTGAGTGAAGTTTATTCACTCAACGCCATGTGATTGAATATCTGTATAAGTGGTTTGGCGTTGAGTGAAGCTTACTCACTCAACGCCTAGTAACAAAAAAACTTTCTAAGTGGTTTGGTGTTGAGTGAAGCTTACTCACTCAACGCCAAGAAACAGAAAAGTTGTCTAAGTGTTTTGGTGTTGAGTGAAGCTTACTCACTCAACGACTATATTAATAATCTTGATTTTGGCTAAGTCCACAGATGATGACGTCAGCAAAGTCAACAAGTCACCAGAATTTGAATTCGTTGCGGGAAAGCTACAGTACGCGACAAATGTTGTTGTTTGCCTACAATTCATCAATTAATGCAAAATCAATAGTGCAACGGCAAACTCCTTGTGTGGGCCCCACTGCCCAAAGAGCCATTATGTGGCTAAGTACAAAAGGTAGAGACCTGATAGAAGAAAGAAGCTTTTGGAAAAATACAGCAGGACTTCATCTTTCTGATCGCCATTATTGCTAAGCTTGGAGAACAAGCTCAAGTTGCTTATCTAAGAGAAAGCAAGATAGTCTATGACTCACAGACAGTTAGTTGTTGAAGAAGATATTCAATAAAGCATCAAAAATATTCAACAGCAAGTTCAGAAATATCATTTTCTGAGTAAGCAGCGCTTAGTGGTTGTATCATCAGGCTCCAGAAAACTGCAAGAAAGGGCTGAGTTGTTTTCATCTCAAGTAGAAGCAAAGGGCCAACCCTAGATGCAGTTACTTCATAGGTCCAGCAGAGCATTTCCTGAAGATAAGATTCTGGAGCTGTGAAGAGGAAAGAGATGCGTTTTTAGTTAAGTTCAGAAAGGTGCAGATCAGCAGATCTGTAGAGTTGCTTCCAGCTCAAGACTCTTGTTGATCCAAGTGTGGACCTGAGAGTAGGATCACTTGTTGATCTGAGGTAGGATTTTGTAAAGAATCTGAGAGTAGGGATTTGGCCTGAGTAGTAGGATTCAAGTGTGAATCTGAGCTGTAGGATCTAGTTTGGATCCGAGGTAAGTGATCTTTTGATCACTAAGCTGTAGGGCTTTTATGCCTGAGGTAGGAGAGTCATTCTCTCTGAGTGTAGGACCTTTGTGCCTGAGTTGTAGGATCCATTGGATCTGAGGTAGGGCCCTTGTGCCTGAGCTGTAGGGGAGTCATTCTCTCTGAGGTAGGATCCATTGTGGATCTGAGGTAGGGTTGTCCTCCCAGCCTGAGTTGTAGGGCCTTGTGGCTTGAGATAGGCGATCTTTGGATCATTGAGTTGTAGGGCCTTATGCCTGAGCAGTAAGTCTTGGAAGAGACTGAGGGATCCTGAGGGATCGAGGTGTAAGCTCTTAAGAGCTAAGATTGGAGAAGTGTCTAGTCCAACATAATAAGTGGATAGGTGGGAGGGAAAGTGGATTAACCATAATTTAGAGAACCATTATAAATCTGGTGTGTTATCTGTGTTATTAGCTTGAAAGAATAACTAACATAATCACATCACTCGCCTGATTAATTAAGTATAAAATATAGCACAAAAGACCAATAACCTATTCACCCCCTCCCCCCCCCCCTCTAGGTAGTTTAGCTATCATTGAAAACAAAGACTTGCAACACTTGTCGACATAGAACGCACGAGTAGCTTATTGGAGGAGAGCATGTGGAGCGCTTGTAGGAGGTGAGTGGTGGGGCGATTGTCGGCAGAGAGCACACGAGGCACTTATTGGAGGAGAGCACACTGAGTGCTTGAAAGAGGTGAGCGCTTGTTGACAGAGAGCACGCGGAGCGCTTATTAGTAGATAGAGCGTAGGGTGCTTGTTGGAGGAGAGCGTGTGGAGCGCATGCAGGAGGTGAGTGCGTGGGGCGCTTGTTGGTAAAGACCACATGAGGCGCTTATTAGATGAGAGCGCGTGGAGCCCTTACAGGAGGGAAGAGGCGCACACAAGGAAGCGACGTGTGCTAGAGCGCACGAGAAGGCGAAGCGTGCAAGGAAGAGACGCACACAAGAGCACGTAAGGAAAAGTCACACGCGGGAGCGCACAAGGAAATGAAGAGCGTGAGAGCGTGCAAGGAGGCGGAGCACGCGAGTGCGCGCTAGGAGGGGGAGCGTGCTTGGGCGCGCAAGGAATAGACGCGCCCGAGGGCGCGTAAGGAGGCGGAGCGCGTAAGGAGGCGTGCAAGGAAGAGATGTGTGCAAGATCGCTCAAGGTAGCGGCGTGCGCGAAGGTGCGCGGGGAAGTGATGCTCGCAAGGAGGAGGCGTGCGCGAAGGCACTCAGGGAAAATATGTGCTCGAGAGCGCGCAAGGAAGCGACGCGCACGAGAGCACACAAGGAAGAGATGTGGATGATGGAGAAATTCCGGGCGTAGAAGAAAGATAAAGATCTTTGAAAGGAGCTTTAAAGACGAAGAAGATTTTCAAGGAGTGCTTAAAGAACTTCGAAGGGAGAGAAGAGAATGAAGAAGATGAAGGAGGAAGGAGAGAAAATCCGTCGGAGGATTTTCCTGCTTAGAAGAGAATGAGAATTAAGGATAATCTGACGCCCTATTTATAGGTTTCATGGGTGGTTATGGTGGTTGTGATGCTATCTACAGCCCATAATCATCATGATCATTATTTATAGGCATATTTCACGACGCATTTATGCGCATATTATTTTACAATTTTATTAGACGCAACCCAATTCTATTTTTGATTACGCATTTCCCCCACTACGAGAGGTCATGCGGGTGGTTATATGGGTGGTTACCCATGTAACTGACGACGATGATGGCGGTAGCGTGTTTAGATGGTGGAGAATTGACGACGGCCAAGAATTCGGCCGGTGGAGGCCGGCCAGAAACGAAATATGGTCGGCGATGGCAGCGGCATCCGAGGAAGAGAGGATCGACGGCGGCAGTGGACTCAGGTGATAGGAACGACGGCGGAGGGGCCGAGGAAGAGAGGAGCGACGATGGCCGCGGCCGCGAGAGAGAGGTTTGATGGCGGCGGCGACCGTAGGAGAGAGGAGCGACGTGTTGGAAGCGATAAAGTGGGCACCAAAATAACACAAACCAAAGTTTTATTTCTTAAACTTAATTCAAAACAAGAATACAACTTATCACGACACTCGATCACAACACTAGTTCAAGAGCTCCCACCCACTAAAATTTTACAAGAGCTTGCCAACAAAGATAGCCACTCTTCAGAGTTCGTTGAAGCTGCTATCAGCCTTTTGTATTTGTTGTCCGCCACCTTTGAATAAACTATCATATTTGCCAATAGGAGTCAGCCACCTTTGCTATTATTTTTTGTTCGCAGAAATCAAGTCTGCCATCTCTGCTTACCCTATATTTTTCTGTTCGCAGAAATCCAGTCCGCCACCTCTGCTAGGCTTCCACTGTTTAGGACTTCAGTCCGCAAGAAAAAGGATCAGGATCCTTTTTATATCATTTAATGGAGAGTATGTTCACAAGATATCAAGTGGACATGATTTTTTGACTTTAAAAAATATAAAAGAAGGAAAAATGATAAATCCGTCGGATCAAAAAGCAATCAATCCTGTCCGTGAAATGGATCCCCTCCATTTCTGACGAAATGGAGAGGATCCTGATATCAAGAAAGGACCCTGGCCGCAAACTTTACTTTTATAGTGCTATATTACATGCCTTCCGCGCGCTTTCTCTTGAATTTTATGGCCAGCCATATCACGCCTATTTATAGGCTTTTCCAAGCAATTAGTGCAGGCCACGTGTCCCACCGTTTATTAATTTCTTCCGTCTCTTTTGTTTCACCCCAACTCATTAATGCCTGCTACCTTGAAATGCAATATTATATAATGTCTTTGATATTGTCAACACTTATATATTTATTAGATATTATAATTTCATTTTTTTGCCAAATTTCCTATCACAACTGCCGGCCACAACCGTCGGCCATCACCGCCGAGGGTTTACTATTTCTAACACTACTCCTCAAACACAGCAACACATGTCGAGTTTGCTCTTGCATTTCAGGAACGTCTCTGCCTTCAACGCTTTCGTGAAGATGTCTGCAATCTGTTCTCATGTGGGGAAGTATACAATCTCTACCACCTTTTGTTGCACCTGCTCTCGAAGAAAATGGTAGTTTGTCACGATATGCTTGCTACGTCCATACAGCACTGGCTTATTCGCTAGTTGGATCGCAGACATGTTATCAACATACACCGTCACAGGAACATCTTGTGGATGGTACAACTACTGCAAGAGATTTCTCAACAAAATTGTCTAACAAGTACAAGCTGCCACTACAATGTACTCAGCATCACAAGTCGATAGAGCAATTGTTGCCTGCTTCTTCAAACTTCACGAGAACACAGTTGTTTCCACATGAAATGCATACCCAGAAGTGCTCCTCTCGTCGTTAACATCACCACCATAGTCACTATCGGAGTACCTGACCAGCTTCTACTCTTCTGCAGTAGAGTAAGCCAGACCATGATCTCTTGTGTCGTTGACATACCTCAAGATCCTCTTCGCTGCTGTGAAGTGATCTTGCTTCGGCTCCTCCTTATATCTACCAACAACTCCAACCGCATACATAATATCGGGCCTAGTGAAAGTCAGGTAGCGTAGACTTCTAACTAGACTCTTGAACAACATAGAGTCAATTTCTTCCTCCTTCGAATCCTTTCGCAACTTCACCCCTAGATCTGCAGGAGTAGAGATAGACTTGCTATTCTCCATCCGGAACTTCTTCAGAATCTCCTCCGCATACTTTTTCTGAGAAATGAAGATCTCATCATCACTCTGTTGTACCTCAATGCCCAAGAAGTAAGTGAGTTCTCCCAAATCAGTCATCTCAAACTCCTTCATCGTCTTCTTGAATTCTTCAAACATAAGAGGATTATTGCCGATGAATATCATGTCGTCAACATACAAGCACACAACCATGATATCTTCATTCTTCTCCACCTTTGTGTAGAATGCATACTCATACGGGATCTTCATGTACCTGTTCTTCTGAAAGTATGCATCTATTCTTTCATTCCACACACGAGGCGCTTGCTTCAACCTGTATAGTACCTTCTTTAGCTTATAAACTTTCTTCTCTTGACCTTTCACTTCAAATCCAAGCAGTTGTTGTACATACACATCCTCCTCCAAGTATCTATTCAAAAAAGCAGACATTACATTCATTTGATAGATCTTCCACTTATACTGAGCTGTTAGTGCGATGATCAGCCTGATAGTATCAATCTGAGCTACTGGAGCAAAGACCTCATCGTAGTCCACACCTTGGACTTGCCTGTAGCCTTTCGCGGTGAGTCTTGCCTTGTGCTTCTCTACTTCTCCACCCTTGTTCATCTTCAATCTATACACCCATTTCACACCAATGGGTTTGTGACTTGCCGGCAGAGTGACTAACTCCCAAGTATCATTCTTCTTGATAGATGTCATTTCTTCATCCATCGCTTTCCTCCAAGTCTTCTCCTGAGCAGCTTCTTCATACTAGTATGGTTCGCAATCTGCTAAAAGACAGTACAAAGAAAAATTTGCATGAATCTACTTCGTCTCCTCGTAGATTTCTTCCAGCCTTCTCGTTGTTGGTTGAGGACATTCAGAGCTGCTCCTACTAGTGCTTGCTCTATCATAACTGCTCATGTTGGTGCTTACTCCACTTGAGTAAGGAGTAGAAGCTCCCCCTGAGTCTCTGCTCGGTGGTGACGGTGGTTCAGCTCCACCATCCTCAGCTTCAGCTTCATGACCACCTTCTTCTTCATCATCATCATATAACATTCCTATGATGCTTATATCCTTCTTATCCCATCTCCAACAACTATCTTCTTCAAACAACACATCTCTAGAGATGATTGCCTTCTTCGTCACAGGATTGTAAAACTTGTAAGCTTTACTCATCGGAACATAACTTAGCAAAATTCACTTCTCGCTATTGTCATCAAGATTCTTCCTCTTATGATCAGGGATGTGGGGGATAAACTACATACCCAAACACCCTCAAGTGTTGCACACTTGGCTTCCATCCACTCCATACTTCATAGGGATTCATATACTTCGCACTTTTCGTAGGACATCTATTTAACAAGTACACAACACATTGTACTGCTTCAGCCCAGAATATCTTCGACAATTTCTTGCCCTTTACCATGTGTCACAACCCGCACTTTCTCCAAATTTAGGAATTATCAGAGTATGAGAAAACACGCGTCATGATGCCACGTCGAGCAGGGGATAACTGCTGACGCTCAGGCAAAACCATCTACTTTACTTTATGAAAGAAATTCATGAGTTTAATGATTAGAAAATCAGTTATATTTTAGAGGCCGTATCCCTCGGCTCGGTGGATCACCTAGTCCACAGTTAAAAACTATACTTATACGCTGCGGAAAAATATTTTATTCAGGATTGACATCCTAAGGAGTGCATAAGTGTCCCAAGAGGACCACTTATGCTATGCAAGACTCTACATTAAATTTATATTATATATAAGAAAACGATCTTTATACGTGGTTTGGAAAATAGTGATTGAGTTTTATAAAACATGCTGATCATGAGCTATACTTATAATAATAATTGTAGTTTTAAAAATAACTAGCAACCTAGCATAAATCCTCCTCAGAGCAAGTAGACTATCTCCAAAAAATGGTAGCAGCAAAAGTAATATATCTAGTACAAAGGTAAAAATTACAAGTGGGCGCCAATAACCTGACACGAACCCACTGACAAATATGAATGTCTGTAAGAAAAGTGCAGAAAACAAACTCACTAAACAAATCAAGAAGGATCTCCAAAGTCCAAGAGACCACCAGCAACACCACAACAACCTAGCCACCAAACTAGCTACTGCTCAGAATCTGAGGCATTCAAAGAAAAAAAGGAATACCTCAGCAAGCAAAACAAGGAAAAACTGCACGAAAGTGTCTACCAGATGATAAATGAAAGAGGAAAAACACAGCAGTAAAAGTCACAATTGCCCAAAGGCAAGACAAAAAGAAATGCACTAGGTGCGAGGAAATAGCATCAACCCTGCCCAAAAATTACCTCTTGCAGAGTCTATTAAGCTACCAAGAGCCCAAAATACTGCAATCTACCAAGTAAGAAAAGTCTAACACCCTAAGCTGTGGGAGATGGTGGTAGCAAAATAAACAACATAAAACCGGGTTGAAGGCAAACTCAGTCCCCCAACCACCATTTCCAAGCCAACAAGCTCAAGGGTCTACATGTGAAAGCACGAGGGACCTTCCACCCCCTTGCCCAGCCCGTACCTGGAGCAAGATAGAAGAAAAAGGGTAGCCACGGCTAAATTACACAGCACCTCCCCCATGAAGAGCTTCAAACCACCACTACTAACAACGACCCACGATTCGGCCTTTAGGAATGAAAAAAAACATGGCCGACAAGGAAACTCATAACATAAACAAGGAATTCACTCTAGAATGAAAATCGAGGTAGGGAAAAAGTGTTGAAATGACTCAACACGGCTTGGCGTTGAGTGTGGTTCACTCACTACTAACCATACCTTAGCGTTGAGTGAGTTAGCCTCACTCAGCGCCAGAACAGCCATGGCGTTAAGTGTGGTTCACTCACTCAACGCCCTCCAGAAGAACAACTCTGGCGTTGAGTGAGCTAGCCTCACTCAACGCCAAAACAGGCATGGCGTTGAGTGAGGTTCACTCACTCAACGCCTCCCGCAAGAATACTCTGGCGTTGAGTGAGCTAACCTCACTCAACGCCAAAATAGCGATGACGTTGAGTGAGGTACACTCACTAAATGCCCTGGTACTTAACCATAAACAGAGAAAGTGGCGTTGAGTGAGCTGGCCTCACTCAATGCCAAAACAGCAATGGCGTTGAGCGAAGCTCACTCACTCAACGCCCTGCCACTTAGCCGCAAAGAAGACTGTGGCGTTGAGTGAGTCCACCTCACTCAACGCCAAAATAGCAATGGCGTTGAGTGAGGTTCACTAACTCAACGCCCTGGCACTTAGCCGCAACAAGACAAATCTGCGGCGTTGTGTGAGCTGAGCTCACACAACGCCAAAATGGCAATGGCGTTGAGTGAGGTCGTCTCACTCAATGCCAGAAGTTCTGTCCGCAAAGAAGGGCTGTGGCGTTGAGTGAGTCTACCTCACTCAATGCCAAAACAGAAATGGCGTTGAGTGAGGTTCACTCACTCAACGCCACGGGACTTGGCCGCAAATTTGCTTACGGCGTTGAGTGAAGTCACCTCACTCAACGCCAAACCCGAAATGGTGTTGAGTGAGGTCGACTCACTCAACGCCAAAGTACTTAGCCTCAGAAAAGGTTGTGGCGTTGAGTGAGCACACCTCACTCAACGTCAAAGTACTTAGCTTCTCAGAAAAACCGCGGCATTGAGTGAGCTTGCCTCACTCAACGCCAAAACGGAAATGGTGTTGAGTGAGGTCGACTCACTCAACGCCAAAGTGCTTAGCTGCTAGCAGGGGCTACGGCGTTGAGTGAGTCCAACTCACTCAACGCCCCAGTACTTAGCCAAAATTCTCAAACTGACTACAGCTGTGGTGTTGAGTGTTTGCACCACACTCAACGCCAAACCCGCAAGGCTTTGAGTGTGTGCACCACACTCAACGTCGGCAACCCGAGAGCCCAAACTTGGATCTTTCCAAGATACACAGCAGGCACCCCCCTCCTACTCTCTCTCTCTCGGCTTCACCCACAAAGCAACAACCAGATAGAAATCTGGTGTCTAAATAGGCGGTATTATGCCGGCGGGTTGAGCACCAACAACACAAAGAGGGGGGCTCATTAGGAGAAATTAAACCCTAAAATTCAGTAAGATAAAAGAACAGCTTGGCCTCTACCCTAGGGCTAACCGGGATTTTTCAATTCAGCAAGAGCATAAAAATGGCAAGGGCAAGAATACCACTTGTCTCGATTTCCGACGAAGATTGGTCGGCTTTCCCTCCTCTTCACTGGGCACTAGCAGCAGCAGCACCTAAAAGCACATTCCCGCGCTTTAATGGCGGAATCCACAAGAAACCGAAAATCCAAGTCTCCTAAATCTCCACAAAAATAAAATCACTTACCGTCGAAACGTAGATCTGAGCGAGAGCAAGCCAACGCCGCTTTCGAAAACGAATTCCGTCCACGAAAGCTCCCGAAATCGCCGGTCGAAGGCTAGGGCAGTCTGCCGTCTCCGCTTCTGCTTTCCGCGAACTGGAGCAGCGGTTATAGGTCTCGGGATGAAGGAGGAAAGAGTGGGCCCGCCACTCCAAGTAAAGCTTTTATATAAGCCTTAAACACGTCGGTTCAGCATAATTGAAGCCTAGCCGCCGGTTCTCTTAATAAAATAAGAGAATTTTCTAATAGTCTTTACTAATGACACACCAAAAACGACACGAAAACCGAATTACCTCGGAATTCGACGAAATTTGCACCGTAGCTAAATACCCACGCTACGAACACAATGGCGAAGTCGAAATTAACTTTCGACGAACAGAACTCGAGTTATACCCTCCTAAAGCCAAAACACAAGCATCCCCCAAGAGACCACATCGGGTCACCCAAAACGACTCGGCTTGCTAGGGAGACCTTGCCCATAGGCTACAAAATAGGCCACTCAGTTCTAAGGAGCTAAACCACACTCCACAAATTGCACAAGCCACGAAAATGCATCACCGTAACGCCAAACGAGAATAAAATAGTCGCAGAAAAATCGGGGGCGGTACAGTCACTTCCACTAAAAGAAAGTTTCGTCCCGAAACTTTACGCACAGCACTTCCACTATAGAAGGAAAAAGTAACAAATAGGAGTTACAAGAAGGGAAACATATCGATCAAATCAGGGAAACAGGTGAGGGTAAGCCTTCCTCATGGCCGACTCTAGCTCCCAAGTTGCGCTCTCCAAATCCTGATTCTTCCATAGAACTTTCACCATCAAAATGGACTTCTTTCGCAGCACTCGTTCCTGAGTATCCAAAATACGGACCGGCACTTCAACAAAAGAGAGGTTGGGCTCCAACTGGGGCACAACGTTCAAGACTTGCCCACTGCTGCGCACACACTTACGCAATTGGCTTACATGGAAAACATTATGAATACCTGGGAAGTTTGCTGGCAAATCCAACCTGTAAGCTGACACGCCAATCCGCTCCATAATCTTAAACGGGCCAACATACCTCGGGTCTAATTTCCGATTCTTACCAAACCTCTTTACACCCACCATCGGGGAAACCTTAAGAAATACAAGGTCCCCTATAGAAAACTCCAAGGCAGACCTACGCCGATTGGCGTTCTTCTCGTACCTCTCCTGAGCTATACGAAGCTTCTCTCGAATAAGCTTCACTACGACTTCCATTTCCTCAAGCGCATCAGGACCCAACAAAGGCCTCTCACCAACCTTAGCCCAAAACAACGGAGTTCTGCAGCGTCTCCCATACAAGGCTTCGAACGGAGCCATTTGCAAGCTCTCCTGATAACTGTTGTTGTATGCAAATTCCATAAGTCGCAGTCGCTCATCCCACGCTCCATCGTGGTCTAAAATGTAGCATCGGATCATATCCTCAACTATCTGGTTCACCCGCTCCGTCTGCCCATTGGTCTGTTGGTGGTAAGCAGTAGAATACCTCAGATCCGTACCCAAACCCTCCTGCAGACTCTGCCAAAAACGAGAAGTAAACCGGGAGTCTCGATCAGAAATGATGCTAACCGGCACACCGTGCAGTCGGATGACTTCATTCAAGTACAACTCCGCTATCTTCCTCATCGGGTAATCAATCTTATATGGCACGAAGTGAGCACACTTCGTCAGTCTATCCACTATAACCCAAATAGAATCAAATCCCATCGGAGATTTTGGTAAGCCCGTGATGAAATCCATAGATATACTTTCCCACTTCCAAGTCAGGATCTCTAACGAAGTCAACTTGCCACCAGGCCTTCCATGATCGGCCTTCACACGCTTGCAAGTGTGTCACTCAGCAATAAATCGGGCTATATCACCTTTCATGCCATACCACCAGGCAATTTGCTTTAAGTCACGATACATCTTCGTAGATCCTAGATGGTAGGCAATGCTGGATCCATGAGCCTCTCTGCAAATCATATCTCTAATATCCCCAACAGCGGGGATGCAAAATCTGTCACGGTACTTCAAAGTACCCGCATCATCGATAGCAAAGTCTGGCAACTCCCCCTTCTCGGTCCTAGTGAATAAGTGCAGAAGATCCGGATCGTATTTCTGGTGCAGTCTAGTCAAAGAAATCCAAGACGGCTCTGCCACTGATAAACTACTCTGCAAGCCACACCATCCCACAGATATATCCATAAGGAGGAATTCCTCCACTAAACGATCGGCGGAGAGGTTAAAGATCTTTCCCGTCTTTCGACTTAGGGCGTCGGCCACCACATTGGCCTTGCCTGGATGATACTGGATCTCTACATAATAATCGGCCACATACTCTAGCCATTGCCACTGGCGCAGATTCAACTCCTTCTGCGTGAACACGTACTTCAGGCTCTTATGGTCAGTGAAGATCTTGCACTGAGCCCCATAAAGTAGATGCCTCCACAACTTCAACGCATAGATTACCACTGCAAACTCAAGGTCGTGCGTAGGATAATTCTTCTCATGAGTCTTCAGTTGCCTTGACCCATAGGCAATCACCTTTCCGACCTGCATTAATACGCATCCCAGACCTACATGCAAAGCATCCACGTACACATCATAATCCACACCCTCAGTTGGGAGGGTCACAACGGGAGCAGTGCACAATCTCTTCTTTAACTCCAGAAAGGCTTCTTCACACTTCTCGCTCCAAACAAAAGCCACGTTCTTCTGAGTAAGCTTGGTCAAAGGTGAAGCTAGGGAAGATAAACCCTCCACAAACCTCCTGAAGTAGCCAGCCAACCCTAGGAAGCTCCTGATCTCCTTAGGCGTATTCGGCCTACTCCAATCCATTACTGCTGTGATCTTTTCTTAGTCGACCGAGATCCCCTCCTTGTTCACCACATGGCCTAGAAATGAAACCTGAGGCAACCAAAATTTGCACTTGCTCAGCTTGGCGAATAACTTGTGATTCCTCAACTCCGATAGCACCAAGCGCAGATGCTGCTCATGCTCCTCAGCGCTGCGAGAATAAGCCAACACGTCATCGATGAAGACCACCACGAACTTGTCTAAGAAATCCTTGAACACCCGGTTCATCATATCCATGAAGGCTGATGGTGCGTTGGTCAAACCAAACGACATCACCAAGAACTTAAAGTGTCCATGCCTCGATCTAAACGCAGTCCGTGGAATATCTGCCTCGCGGATCCTGAGCTAATGAAAGCCAGAACGAAGATCGATCTTGGAGAACACCGTGCTACCACGCAACTGGTCAAATAAATCATCGATCCTCGGCAGAGGGTACCTGTTCTTAATGGTGACTTTGTTCAACTCCCTATAGTCGATGCAAAGCCGCATCGACCCATCTTTCTTCTTCACAAACAGCACAGGAGCACCCCAAGGCGACGAACTCTGCCTGATAAATCCCTTTGCCAACACCTCATCTAACTGAACTCGCAACTCCTCTAACTCACGAGGGGCCATCTGGTGCGACGCCTTAGCAATAGGATGCGTACCCTGCTCCAAATCAATCAAAAACTCCACATCCCGCTCGGGAGGAAGACCAGGAAGATCATCTGAAAAAACATCGGCGAAATCACGAACAACTGGAATCTCCTCCAAGCGCGGTACACTAACAGTGGTCCCAACCACCGAGACTAAATAAGCAAAACAATCCAAAAGAAACAGCTTCTGAGCACATACCGCAGAGATGACAGGAGAATCCTGGCTCAGATCAGCATACACGCTTCTGGGCTGACCGTCGTCCCTGATGAATTCCAAGTGCTTCCCTTTGCACTGAATAACTGCGTCATACCTAGACAGCCAGTCCAGGCCCAGAATAACATCGAAGTCCTCCAGATCAATCATCTTCAGGTCTGCTTTCGCCAGGAAGTCCCCCAACAAAACATGGCAATCTAACATGCCCAAATTTGACAACACAGATTCACCATAGGGGAACTTGACACAGAAGGTATCCCGAACTCGATCTAAAGTCAACTGATCTCGCTCTACAAAGGCTCTAGCCACGAACGAGTGGGTAGCTCCGGAGTAAAACAGAACACGCGCCCAGCGGTTCTTCACCTTAAATTTCCCTATAGGAGCATATATAACTAAGGAACTACCACAACAATACTGCAAACATTCTAGTAAAACAAGAACAAAACCTTCAGGCTGGATAGACAACTAACCTGAGATGACCTGAGTCGAAGCTTGAGCCTCCTCAGAAGAGATCACGTTCAGCTTTCTCTTTCCCTTGTCCACACGCTGAGGTGGAGGTAATGCCTGTAGACTTTATCCTTGGACCAGCACTGGGCCTCATCATGTCCGGGTCGCTTGCAAACATAACAGGAGAAATCTCTCCTAGGAGCACCCTGAATCGCATGAACCTGCTCCTTCCTCTGAGTTGTTGCCTTCTTGAAACATCTCTCGACAGGGTGGCCTGACCGGCCACAGAAGCTGCACACCACTTTGCTCTTCTTTCCCGGAGCCGCACCGGGTACCTGGGGTTTCTTCTCCTCCACAGACTTCCTCTTGTCCTTCCTCATTTGCTGGCCTCTACTCTTTGCAGTCTCAATAGCCTCCACCTTCAGAGCAGCCTCCACTACTCCTGCATAAGTCTCTGACCCATAAGCACTGGTCAACTGCTGCACCTCGCTCCTCAAGCCACCGAGAAATCACTTAACTCGATCAGCCTCAATGCTGACCAATCCAGGGGCAAAACGGCTCAACTTGCTGAACTTTATCTCATACTCACCCACCATGAGTTGCCTTTGCTTCAGATGGAGGAAGTCGTTCATGAGGCGGTCACGCTCGACCGAGGGAAAGAACTTCCTCAACAGCATCTCCTTGAACACTTCCCAAGAGCATCCAGCTACCAAGCTCTCCTTTTCTCTCAGCCACCAACTCTTAGCCAAACCTTTAAGCTAATAGGCAGCTATCATCACCCTCTAGTCATCTGCAATCCCGTAGTACGAGAACATCTCCTCCATGGAGATCAGCCAATCGTCTATGACCATAAAGTCTGCCTTCCCATCATAAGTGGGAGGGCTCAGCCTCTGAAACTGCGAGATGAAGGCCATCTCTGCTGGCACCACCACTTAAGGTCTTAAGGGTGCAGGAGGAGGAGGGACAGCAAACCCCCCTGCAGGACCTTGCACTCCTTGAGTCTGACCTGCCACAACTGCCACCAGGGACTGAATCTGGGCCTGCATCTCTACCATCTGCCTGCTCATGGCATCACTACTCTGCCGCAAGCTCTCAATCACCGCATCATTCTGAGCTCCAGATGACTCACCCTCAGACAGGGGAGTCGATATAGTCGCAGGACACCTCGTCATCCTAAAATAACAACAACACTTGTTAAATCCTAATACAACGGTTAGAACCAACTACAAGTACAGACAATACATACATAGATATAAACTTAAAACTGTTAAACTTGCTCTGGGAGTTTATCTTTTTACAAAAATTGATGTTATGCCCTAACCTAGGATGGTTAACCACCACCATACTAATTCATGTGCCTAGATCGGGAATGCATGACTTTATATTACTTTTGACTTGAAAGCTTATGTGTGTACATATGTCATCCTACCAGTCTTTAGCTTGGCACGTTGTGCTTATGCAATGTTATGCTATGCATGTTTGTGCTATGCATTCTAAAAAAAGGCCCTAATGCATGTTATGAGCGGCGTACACATGAAAATGTTATGCATCCCATACTACATAACATTCTCATGCAACGAAAAAAGAAAATGAGCTAGTCACAGCCATGTGGTGAGGTTATGCATCCCATACTACATAACCCTCACATGTTGCCCCTATGGTGGATCCATATACGAACACATATTATGCATCCCATACTACATAATATGCCCCGTATACTTCATGTTATGCTATGAGTGTAGTGTTCGTGCTTTTGCCAAGACGTGCTGATGACATATCGGTGTGTGATTGACATGATGCTGAACTACTAATGTAATCAAAGGAAGGTTGCCCGACTAACTTGTAAAGCAACCTCCCTCTGATACCAACTGTCGCAACCCGCATTTTCTCAAAATTTAGGAACTATCAGAGTATGAGAAAACACACATCATGATGCCACGTCGAGCAGGGGATAACTGCTGATGCTCAGGCAAAACCATCTACTTTACTTTATGAAAGAAATTCATGAGTTTAATGATTGGAAAATCAGTTATATTTTAGAGGCCTTATCCCTCGGCTCGGTGGATCACCTATTCCACAGTTAAAAACTATACTTATACGCTGCAGAAAAATACTTTATTCAGGATTGACATTCTAAGGAGTGCATAAGTGTCCCAAGAGGACCACTTATGCTATGCAAGACTCTACATTTAATTTATATTATATATAAGAAAACGATCTTTATACGTGGTTTGGAAAATAGTGATTGAGTTTTACGAAACATGCTGATCATGAGCTATACTTATAATAATAATTGTAGTTTTAAAAATAACTAGCAACCTAGCATAAATCCTCCTCAGAGCAAGTAGACTATCTCCAGAAAATGGTAGCAGCAAAAGTAATATATCTAGTACAAAGGTAAAAACTACCAATGGGCGCCAACAACCTAACACGAACCCACTGGCAAATATGTATGTCTGTAAGAAAAGTGCAGAAAACTACCTCACTAAACAAATCCAGAAGGATCTCCAAAGTCAAGGAGACCACCAACAACACCACAGCAACCTAGCCACCAAACTGGCTACTGCTCAGAACCTGAGGCATTCAAAGAAAAAAAGGAATACCTCAGCAAGCAAAATAAGGAAAAACTGCACGAAAGTGTCTACCAGATGATAAACGAAAGAGGAAAAACTCAGCAGTAAAAGTCACAACTGCCCCAAGGCAAGACAAAAAGAAATGCACTAGGTGCGAGGAAACAGCATCAACCCTGCCCAGAAACTACCTCCTGCAGAGTCTACTAAGCTACCAATAGCCCAAAATGCTACAATCTACCAAGAAAGAAACGTCTAACACCCTAAGCTGTTGGAGATAGTGGTAGCATAGCAACTTGGAACCGGGTTGAAGGCAAACTCAGTCCCCCAACCACCATTTCCAAGCCAACAAGCTCAAGTGTATACATGTGAAAGCACTAGGGACCTTCCACCCCCTTGCCCAGCCCGTACCTAGAGCAAGATAGAAGAAAAAGGGTGGCCACGGCTAAATTGCACAACACCTCTCCCATGAAGAGCTTCAAACCACCACTACTAACCACGACCCACGATTCGGCCTTTAGGAAAGAAAAAAAAACATGGACGACAAGGAAACTCAAAACATAAACAAGGAATTAACTCGGGAACAAAAATCGATGTAGGTAAAAAGTGTTGAAATGACTCAACACGGTTTGGCGTTGAGTGGGACCAACTCAATGCCTAACCAGACCTTGGCGTTGAGTGAGTTAGCCTCACTCAGCGCCAGAATAGCCATGGCGTTGAGTGTGGTTCACTCACTCAATGCCCTCCAGAAGAACAACTCTGGCGTTGAGTGAGCTAGCCTCACTCAATGCCAAAACAAGCATGGCGTTGAGTGATGTTCACTAACTCAACGCCTCCCGCAAGAATACTCTGGCATTGAGTGAGCTAATTAACCTCACTCAACGCCAAAACAGCGATGGCATTGAGTGAGGTACACTCACTCAATGCCCTGGTACTTAACCACAAACAGAGAAAGTGGCGTTGAGTGAGCTGGCCTCACTTAACGCCAAAACAGCAATGGCGTTGAGTGAAGCTAACTCACTCAACGCCCTTCCACTTAGCCGCAAAAGAAGACTGCGGCGTTGAGTGAGTCCACCTCACTCAACGCCAAAAAAGCAATGGCGTTGAGTGAGGTTCAGTCACTCAACGCCCTGGCACTTAGCCGCAACAAGGCAAATCTGCGGCGTTGAGTGAGCTGACCTCACTCAACATCAAAACGGCAATAGCGTTGAGTGAGGTCGTCTCACTCAACGCCAGAAGTTCTGGCCGTGAAGAAGGGTTGTGGCATTGAGTGAGTCTACCTCACTCAACGTCAAAAAAGAAATGGCATTGTGTGAGGTTCACTCACTCAACGCCACGGGACTTGGCCGCAAATTTGCTTACGGCGTTGAGTGATGTCACCTCACTCAACGCCAAACCGGAAATGGCGTTGAGTGAGGTCGACTCACTCAACGCCAAAGTACTTAGCCTCAAAAAAGGCTGTGGCGTTGAGTGAGCTCACCTCACTCAACGCCAAAGTACTTAGCTTCTCAAAAAAACTGCGGCGTTGACTGTGCTTGCCTCACTCAACGCCAAAATGGAAATGGCGTTGAGTGAGGTCGACTCACTCAACGCCAATGTACTTAGCCGCTAGCAGGGGCTACAGCGTTGAGTGAGTTCACCTAACTCAATGCCCCAGTATTTAGCCAAAATTCTCAAACTGACTACAGCTGTGGTGTTGAGTGTGTGCACCACACTCAACGCCAAACCCGCAAGGCTTTGAGTGTGTGCACCACACTCAACATCGGCAACCCGAGAGCCCAAACTTGGCTCTTTCCAAGATACACAACAGGAACCCCCTCCTACTCTCTCTCTCTCGGCTTCACCCGCAAAGCAACAACCAGACAGAAATCTGGAGTCTAAATAGGCGGTATTATGTCGGCGGGTTGAGCACCAACAACACAAAGAGGGGGGCTCATTAGGAGAAACAAAACCCTAAAATTCAGCAAGATAAAAGAACAGCTTGGCCTCTACCCTAGGGCTAACCGGGTTTTTTCAATTAAGCAAGAGCATAAAAATGGAAAGGGCAAGAATACCACTTGCCTCGATTTCCGGCGAAGATTGGTCGGCTTTCCCTCCTCTTCACTCGGCACTAGCAGCAACAGCACCTAAAAGCACATTCCCGCGCTTTAATGGCTGAATCCACAAGAAACCGAAAATCCAAGTCTCCTAAAACTCCACGAAAATCAAATCTCTTACCGTCAAAACGTAGATCTGAGCGAGAGCAAGCCAACGCTGCTTTCAGAAACGAATTCCGTCAACGAAAGCTCCCGAAATCGTCGGTCGAAAGCTAGGGCAGTCTGCCGTCTTCGCCTCTTCTTTCCGCGAACTGGAGCAGCGGTTATAGGTCTCGGGAAGGAGGAAAGAGTGGGTCCGCCACTCCAAGTAAAGCTTTTATATAAGCTTTAAACACGTCGGTTCAGCATAACTGAAGCCTAGCCGCCGGTTCTCTTAATAAAATAAGAGAATTTTCTAATAGTCTTTACTAATGGCACACCCAAAACGACACGAAAACCGAATTACCTCGAAATTCGACGAAATTCGCACCGTTGCTAAATATCCACGCTACGAACACAACGACGAAGTCAAAATTAACTTTCGACGAACATAACTCGAGTTATACCCTCCTAAAGCCAAAACACAAGCATCCCCCAAAAGGCCACACCGGGTCACCCAAAACGACTCAGCTTGCTAGGGAGACCTTGCCCATAGGCTACAAAATAGGTCACTCAGTTCTAAGGAGATAAACCACACTCCACAAATGGCACAAGCCACGAAAACGCGTCACCGTAATGCCAAACGAGAATAAAATAGTCGCAGAAAAATCGGGGGCGTTACACCATGCTTATCATCATGTTCTGAATTATCAAGTTCTTTCTCTCAGCAACTCCATTATGCTGAGGTGAGTATGATGTTGTGTAAGACCCCCTTTTTTGCATCGGGTCTTATGACCAGAACCGCCTCTTTGTGGTGAAACCTACTCTGAGAGGATCGTCACCACAAATCGTTGATTCTGTCGGCAACTACTCAACTATATTCCACAGAAGGAAAAGAAGTAAACATTCATAAACACGAATCCACGATTATGATGCATTTATATAATAAGTTCATACAAGGAATAAAACTGATCAACAAGTAATACTGAATCTGAAAGGAAAGATAAGGGGGCTCCCACCCAGTACATATAGTTCTCACTACATAACGCTCACGGAAGTAAAGCTACTAGTCACTCACTGATCACATGACTGCTGGTGGTGCTGTCACACCAGGACTAGGCTGGTTCACCTCCTCATGCACCGTACTTCGGTTGGGCTGGGTCACCTAGAACTGCACCCTATCTCCCAATTGGTGTCCCTTGTTTTATGCCCATCAGACTGTTAGTTTTATAAGTCTTAATCCCCCTCCCCTACCCTGCGATACCTAGGCACCATACGGGAGAGGAGGAAAGGGAAGTACCAAAAGTGGAGAGTAAACAAATGCAAGTGGTAGTGGCTATAACTATCATATGTTAAATGTATCTATCACAGTAATGACAGGTATATGAAGAACAAGTAAAAGTAGCAGTATAACAGAAACATCAATTAAAGTAAAGATAGAGCAGCAATCTATCATCACAGAGAAAGTAACCTTAGCTTATAAGATTGTCCATACAGACTTATAATTTAAGGGGTCGTTTTGCAAGGCCTAACGTATAAAAGAACACATAATAATTTATATGTTAGGGGTAGAGATTTTATGCAAGTTATGTATGATATGGAATTTTATGCATGCTAAATGATGAGTTTCACACATGTGCAACTCACCCACCCGACTCTATGCGCACAGACCTTTAGTTCCCCCATTTGGAGTTAGCTAAACTCTCAGGGACCTCTCGTAGTGGAAAACAGAGGCAGTGGGTTGTGCCTCCCCACTGCTAGGTCGGTATTCGCACTACCCATCCTAGACCCTACGTACTACTCGGTACACCCACAATCAAGTGCTACGTAGTCTTTTGTACTAGTTCGGGCAAATCCACCAGTCTTTATGGGCTCAGTGAACACTTACACTTGCCGATTCAACGTATTTATGTCGGTGTGAACGACCATTCAATAACGAGGACCCACCACTTAATGCACATGCTCACATGCTATAAGAGCTCCTGAGCCATCGTCTCTTCAAACTTAAACCATCTTCCTATCAAACATTGAGCCCACCGCTCGTGAATGTAACACCCCTATCCGTCACATAGCATATAGCAGTAGGTCCGGCCGGGGCCCGATGCCATATACCACAGACAGACCGGTGGGTTACTCATTGAAACCATTCAACCAAGCACCACGTCTTACACAGAGCATCTAGCGGAAGCAATTTATTAAGTTGCAAGGAATAAAGAACCCATCCAAGCATGAATATCCACTACCCAAACCAAACAGGAATGTTCAATACAAAAGTACTGGCCTTATGGCCTTACAACAGTTCACTTAAATAAATAGTGTTTTACAAACTTCGGCTCACAGGCCGGCCACACATGATTTGAATAAGCAAACAAACAAGGCCTTCGAGGGCCGGCTCAGCAACTTGGGCTTTGGCCCGTTATTTTTCGCTCGGCTCCGCAGCACCTACAAGCACAAATCACCGCAACGGTGGAAGACAAGAATAACGGTCAGCTAAAGCTGACCAAATTATAACGATTCTGCCCCCACACTAGGGCGACAAAGCTTCTTCCCTGCACTTGTTAGCATACAAGTAAAATAGTGAATAAACACATCATCACAGGTGCACGCACACACGGCCATACACCTCGTGCTCTCAGGGCACTTACTCGGCGAAGCCAGTTCGATCCTTGACTCCACCACCACCCCCAGGGCGGTAAACCACGTGAGCATTCAATCCTTTCGGCCAAAGACTAGACTAACTCTCCAAATCATCGGTAAAACCCACATTAACTTTAGGTCACTTTAACTGAAACAGATGGAGCGGGTAGGGTTCCACCAGCCCGTTGCTCTCCCCGCCATGGCCATTTGGCCTTTGACGTAGGCCAAGCTTTACCCGGTCCCAACTATCGATCAAACATGGTACATAGCCCCGTTATATACTCGGCTGGCTCCCAGGCCATCGATATGGCAGAAATGTGTTTCCGCCCAGATTTTCGGGTGAACCTTGGGGTTAATCCCCAAGATTCCCTGATGCATTCTAACGCATAGCAACCCAAAAACAAACAAAACGCACGGAGTCTTCTCCGTCTAACAATGCATAGCAAAACATCACCGATCCAGACTAATATGTCCGGGTAGGCTTCACACAGCATACCTATGTCCATACTACGATTCCGGACTCTAATAAGGGGGACTTTTCATATCTACCCCAAAGAATACCGCAAACTCACCGCACACTCATGGGAGCGGGTTTTCCCAAACAAAGGAAGAAGAGCTTCACATGCTCAAGATGAAAACCGTTACCCTAGCATTTCTCCTCGGCATCATTGAAAACTACGCGGATGAAAAGCGCCACAATCTCCTTGCCTCCGTAGATCTGAAGTCGGCTCACGATTTGGAGCTCTGAAACTCCGTCGGTGACCAGATCTAGTCTTCCTTCTTCCTCCTTGCTCTCCCTTCTCTCTAGGACTTTGAAAGAGAATGGCCAAAGGAATATGAGAGTTTAAACCCCCAATCCTGGCCTTAACCCTTGCATGGAGAGGCCTGAACCGTTAGATCCCAAAGTAAGGAAATGAACGGCCACGATTCGCCCCGAAAATAAACTTCCTGGGCCGAACACGGCTTGTAACATGCCCGTGTCCAAGGCCGTGTAACTCATTTGCCGTCAAAACCACTGCGTCACGAAATGAACACGGGCACCCGACATGCCCGTGTCAGACTTGACACGCCCGTGTCATCCAGTATACGCCCGTGTAGCTTGTCGTGTTCCTCCATCGACACAGGTCCAAAACATCCCAAGCAGGACACGGGTATTGGACACGCCCGTGTCCAATATGACACGCCCGTGTAGGACCCGAACATGCCTGGGCTCAGGCCGTGCGTCCTCACTCAACGATCGTTGAGTGAGAGGCGTTGAGTGGCTGACACACCCCTTGGACACGCCCATGTTCCAGGCCGTGTTCACTGCCCCGACGACCGTTGACTGCAATTTTGCCGACCACACGACCATTGTTGAACTCGAGCACGACACGCCCTGGGACACACTCGTGTCCTATGCCGTGTCACCCCTACCAAATCCCAGACTTGGTTCAAAACACTACCCGTCCATCTTTTGAGTTTCGGGGCGTTACAACTCTCTCCCTCTTAAAATAATTTCGTTCATGAAATTACCAAAGGAAAAGATAATAGAAAACCAAATGCGGTACCTGAGCGGAATAACTCTGGGTACTCCTCCAGCATGGTTTGCTCCCGTTCCCAAGAGAGCTCATCCCGACCGCAATTGTCCCACCGGACCTTGACCATCCTGATCTCCTTGTTATGGAGTCGCTTAACCTCAAAGTCTTCAATACGAATGGGCTTGACCCTAGTCGTCAACCCTTCGTCCACCGGCACTTGATCAACTGCGATCACCTGCGAAGGCTCTTGCACTGCCTTCCGCAACACTGAAATGTTGAATACATCGTGTAGACCACTCAACTCCACTGATAGCTTCAGACGATAAGCCGCTTCGTCGATCCGCTCCAGAATCTCAAATGGTCCAAGGTATCTCGGGCTCAGCTTCTTCAAGCGTCGTACCCGTGAAACACCCTTGAATGGCTTTATCTTCAAGTACACCCAATCGCCGACCGCGAAGTCCACGTTCTGATGCTTGGCATTATAGTACTTAGCTTGTCTATCCTGAGCGATCAACAAACGCTCTCGAATAATCCGCACCAAGGAAGTAGCGCTCTCCACCTCCTGCTTCTTGTATAACTTTACCTCACCCGTTTCTAGCCACAATAACTGCGTGCGACACTTCCTACCAAATAGGGCCTCGAAGGGCGCCATTTGTATACTCGCTTGGTAGCTATTATTGTACGCAAACTCCACCAAACACAGGTTGTCTTCCCAATGCTTTCCGAAGTATAGAACGCACATGCGAAGCATGTCCTCCATAGTTCTGTTGACCCTCTCGGTCTGCCCATCCGTCTGCGGATGGAAGGCTGTGCTGAACTTCAATTTAGTCCCCAGCATCTGCTGCACCAACCTCTAATCATTGGACGTAAAACGTCCATCTCGATCACTCACGATGATGTGGGGCACACCGTGCAGTCTGACTATATTATCCGCATACAGCTTCACAAGTTTCTCCACTGAATCGTCATTCCTATGCGGGATGAAGTGCGATACTTTTGTTAACCGGTCTACGATCACCCAGATGGCTTCGTTTCCTTTCTGCGACCTTGGCAAGCCATGCACAAAGTCCATCGAAATGTCATCGAACTTCCTTTCCGGAATAGGCAAGGATTTCAAGAATCCCCCTGGCTTTTGGCACTCTGCCTTTACTAAGGCGCAAGTCTGACATTTAGCCACAAACAGTGTCACATCCTTTTTGAGGTCTGGCCACCAGAATAACTTCTTTAGATCCCGGTACATGTTCGTGCTCCCTGGGTTGATTGAGTACTTGGTATGATGAGCCTCGTACATCAACTCTGCCCGTAGATTTCCCACGTTTGGGACACACAAACGATTGTCCTTCCTTAGTAGCCCATCCTCAACTGAAAACTGGGAATTCGACACATCCAATATTGCATCCATGATCTCCTTCATGCTGTCATCCAACTCCATAGCCTGCTGAATGCGATCAGCTAGGTCATACTGAACTTCCGTCCAGTTCAACAATGCTTCGGTTCTAGTCTGCTTGTCAATACAACAGATCTCTAACGCCTCCAACTCCCGAATTAACCTCTCATCATGAACCGACAACCAGTTAGCTTGGGCAGGAGCCCTGCGACTCAGCCTATCCGCAACTGCATTGCCTTTCCCGGGTACATAATGAATCTTGAACGTATAGTCCCTCAGGAACTCCATCCATCTCCGCTACCTCATGTTCAGATCCTTCTAATCCAACAGGTACTTCAGGCTCTTATGGTCGGTATAAATATCGACCTTTACGCCATACAAATAGTGTCTCCACAGCTTAAGCGCAAAAATCACGGCAGTCAACTCCAAGTCATGGACCGGAGAGTTCCTTTCGTGCACCTTCAGCTGACGTGATCCATACACAATAACACTCCCATACTACAGCAGCACACAACCCAAAGCACTGCCTGAGGCATCACTGTATATCTCGAAGCCTTTGGTCCCACTCGACGAACTTAGCACTGGCGCCGTGGTCAACCGACTCTTCAACTCTTCAACCGCTTGCGCGCACTCCTGCATCCACAAGAACTCTTGATCTTTCCTTGTCAACTTCGTGAGAGGTAATTTTATCCGCGAGAAGTTCTCTATAAAGCGCCTGTAATAGCCGGCAATCCCAAGAAAACTTCGGACTTCCGCTACCGAAGACAACACAGGCCACTCCCGTATCGCAACAATCTTCGCTGGATCTACCATAATACCTTCACCACTGATAACATGACCAAGGAATGCTACTGAGGACAGCCAGAACTCGCATTTGGAGAATTTAGCGTAAAGTTCATTCCTCCTCAGCGTCTCCAATACCAGATGCAAGTGCTTGAAGTGATCTTCCTCGCACTGCGAGTACACCAATATGTAATCAATAAAGACAATCACAAAGTGATCTAGGTACTCTCTGAATGTCCTGTTCATCAGATCAATAAACAATGATGGCGCATTAGTCAGCCCAAACGGCATGACCGTGAACTCGAAATGCCCATACCTCGTGCTGAATGTTGTCTTCGGGGTATCACTCTCCCTTATCCTCAGTTGATAATAACCGGACTTCAGATCCAATTTTTAATATACCGATGACCCGACTAACTGATCGAAAAGATCATCAATCCTTGGGATCGGGTATTTATTCTTTTCCGTTAACTTGTTCAACTCCTTGTAGTCGATACACAGTCGCAAACTCCCGTCCTTCTTCTTAACAAAGAGGACCGGTGCGCTCCAAGGCGACGAGCTTGGACGCACATACCCTTGCTCCATCAACTCTTCTAGTTGAACCTTTAACTCCGCCATCTCCTTAGGTGCCAACCTATAAGGAGAATGTGAGATATGTTTGGCACCTAGCACTAGCTCGATCGTGAAGTCAATCTCTCACTGCGGTGGGGCTCCAAGAAGATTGTCCGGGAACACATCGGGGTACTCACAAACCACGGGGATACAACCCAAAGTGGACTTAGGATTTACCGCCTCCACTAAAGTGAAGAACAGCTCTGCGCTAGCACGAACTGCCTTGACCACCTGAAGAGCAGACATCAGCGTCTTGCTCGACCCCTTCAGTCCCGTAAACGTTGTCTCCTGCCCAACACCCAGCTTGACCTCTTTACGGTTGCAATTTATAAAAGCCTTCTGCTCTGAAAGCTAATCCATACCGAAGATAACGTCGAACTCTACTAGCGGCAGCAGCGACACTAGCAAGTCGAACTCTTGACTTCCAATATGAACCTTTACGGCACAAACTTTGTCTGCGCGCATCGAACACCTATTTGGCAGCAACACAACCAATTTGTCCTTCACCATCGAAGAAAGGACTCCGATGCGCGATATGAAGCTTTCGGACAAAAAGGAGTGTGAAGCTCCCGTATTGAATAGTGCTCGTGCCGGACTATCGCCAATCAGAACAAAGCCTATACAAACAATATTAAGCTAACAAGCACTAGGTAACAGTATTTAAAGCTAATAATCGCGGGCAAAATGCTCCGTCTTTCCACAAGTAAAACAAGCGTCCGGGGTTCGATTGGTAGTTGCCCCTGCGGCACCTGAAGAAGGGGCTGGACCCAATGTCCTAGCCTTCTTGTTCCATCTTTGAAAACCATACTTCGAAGTAGTCGGCACTTTAAACTCCGATTTCCTGCCACTAGAGTCCTTCTTGGCTTGAACATTCTTCATGTCCTTTTCCAAAGACCAGGCCGAGTTGACCAAGGTCATGAAACCCTGCGCCATAGGCCCCAAAAGTAGTAATCTCAAGTCATCTCTCAAACCTTCGTAGAATCGGTTCGTCTTGCGCTATCAGCGAAGGTAGCGCCTGCATACCGACCTAAACGAGTAAACTCGTGGAGATACTCATCCACGGTATTATCTCCTTGAACCAACTTCTGGAACTCATTTTCCAAAGCAATCCTCTGAGCTGAGGGGAGGTATCGAGCCAAGAACAGCCTCGAAAACTCCTCCATTGACACATCAGTCAACTGCCTACCCCTCAGATTGTTTAGCTCCAAGCCTTCCCACCATAGCCTTGCGTCACCGTCTAGCAAGAACGTCACAATTGTGGTCTTTTGCCACTCTTCCGTCTAAGTAGCTATCAGCACTACCTTGACTCTGGAGAGCCAATCCTCTGCTTGGGTTGGGGTTCCCGTCCCTGAGAACACAGGAGGATTGAAGCCCATCACGTGCTTAAGCTGCTCCTCCGTTGCTCTCTTAGGCAACACCAGCTCCACTACCACCTGTTCCACCCTCCTTGGCTCTGCCGCTTGTAGCGATACTTGTTCCACAGCAGGAGCGGGCTGCTGCACCTGCCTCGCAGGCTGCGCATTGATCATCGCAAACACAGCCTCCGCTACCAATCGAATGGTCTCAGCTGAAGGGGGTGTTGCAGGCGCATCATTTGGTGCGCTGCTCACCTCATAACCTGGCCGTTCTGACGGCCCAGCACCACTCCTGGTCACCTATAATCGTGCAAAACACCGATAAGCGACCAAACAATACTGCAAAAAGCAATTATAGGAACACGCAGGTTCCTCAAACATGTGCATTTTCATTCCTAAGTGGACATTCATGGGTTCTTTTCATGTTATAATGATGACACACACATATGTGCTCACCACCCCTTAAAGTGAATTCGTCCACGAATACATTTAAGCTTGACCGAAACCGGTAGTCTGACACCAAATTGTAACACCTCTATCAGTCACATAGCATATAGCAGTAGGTCCGGCTGGGGCCCGACGCCATATACCACGGACAGACCGGTGGGTTACTCATTGAAACCATACAACCAAACACCACGTCCTACACAGAGCCTTTAGCGGAAGTAATTTATTAAGTTGCAAGGAATAAAGAACCCAGCCAAGCATGAATGTCCACTACCCAAACCAAACAGGAATGTTCAATACACAAGTACTGGCCTTATGGCCTTACAACAGTTCACTTAAATAAATAGTGTTTTACAAACTTCGACTCGCCGGCCGGCCACACATGATTTGAATAAGCAAACAAACAAGGCCTTCGAGGGCCGGCTCTGCAACTTGGGCTTTGGCCCGCTATTTGCCGCTCGGCTCCGCAGCACTTGCAAGCACAAATCACCGCAATGGTGGCAGACAAGAATAACGGTCAGCTAAAGCTGACTAAATTATAACGATTCCGCCCACAAACTAGGGCGGCAAAGCTTCTTCCCTGCACTTGTTAGCATACAAGTAAAATAGTGAATAAACACATCATCACAGGTGCACACACACACGGCCATACACCCCGTACTCTCAGGGCACTTACTCGGCGAAGCCAGTCCGAACCCAGTTCGATCCTTGACTACACCACCAACCACAGGGAGGTAAACAACATGAGCATTCAGTCCTTTAAGCCGAAGCCTAGACTCGCTCTACAAATCATCGGTAAGTCCCACGTTAACTTTAGGTCACTTTAACTGAAACAGATGGAGCGGGAAGGGTTCCACCAGCTCGTTGCTCACCCTGCCATGGCCATTTGGCCTTTGATGCGGGCCAAACTTCCCCCAGTCCCAACTATCGATCAAACACGGTACATAGCCCCGCTATATACCTGGCTGGCACCCAGGCCACCGATATGGCAGAAATGCATTTCCACCCAGATTTCCGGGTGCACCTTGGGGTTAATCCCGAAGATTCCCTGATGCATTCTAATGCATAGCAACCTGAAAACAAACAAAACGCACGAAGTCTTCTCCGGCTAACAATGCATAGCAAAACATCACCGATCCAAACTAACATGTTCGAGTAGCCTTCATACAGCATGCCTATGTCCGTACTATGATTCTGAACTCTAACAAGGGGGACTTTACATATCTACCCCAAGGAATACCGCAAACTCACCACACACTCGCGGGAGAGGGTTTTCCCATGCAAAGGAAGAAGAGCTTCACATGCACAAGATGAAAATCGTTACCCTAGCGTTTCTCCTTGGCGCCATTGAAAACTATGCGGATGAAAAGCACCGCAATCTCCTTGCCTCCATAGATCCAAAGTCGGCTCGCGATTTGGAGCTCCGAAACTCCGCCGGTGACCGGATCTAGTCTTCCTTCTTCCTCCTTGCTCTCCCTTCTCTCTAGGACCTAAAAAGAGAATGGCCAAAGGAATATGAGAGTTTAAACCCCCAATCCCGGTCTTAACCCTAGCATGGAGAGGCCGGAACCGTTAGATCCCAAAGTAAGGAAACGAACGGCCATGATTTGCCCCGAAAATAAACTTCCTAGGCCGAACATGGCTTGCGACACGCCCGTGTCCAAGGCCGTGTAACTCATTTGCCGTCAAAACTGCCGCGTCACGATAAGAACACGAGAACCCGACATGGCCATGTCAGACTTGACATGCCCGTGTCATCTAGTACACGCCCGTATAACTGGTCGTGTTCCTCCATCGACACAGGTCCAAAACATCCCGAGCAGGACACGGGTATTGGACACGCCCGTGTCCAATATGACACACCCGTATAGGACCCGAACACGCCTGGGCTCAGGCCGTGCGTCCTTACTCGACAATCATTGAGTGAGAGGCGTTGAGTGGCTGACACGCCCTGGGACACGCCCGTGTACCAGGCCGTGTTCACTGCCTCGACGATCGTTGACTGCAATTTCGCCGACCACACGACCATTGCCGAACTCGAGCACGACACTCCTTGGGACACGCCCGTGTCCTAGGCCGTGTCACCCCTACCAAATCCCAAACTTGGTTCAAAATGCTACCCATCCCTCTTTTGAGTTTCGGGGCGTTACAGTGAATCTATACCAACTATCCTCCCGAAATGACGGGGTGAGTTTACGTGACTGTGGTTTATTAAAGGTTACTCTTTTAGTCTGCATATTCTTACAGTTTAGGGTTAACCTTGAACTGTCCAGGGCATGCCCGGTGATGGGCTATCGAGGGCACTAGAAACTACGATGGGCTGAATCCCAAAGCTCCCTTTCTCAAGACACTTACTTGTATGAGTATCTATTTATTACCAAACTCTTTTCTCACATTACTCTTTAGTTAATCCTAAGTGGATTAATATTTCCAGGGAAAAGACAAAACTCCATCGACCACGAGCACAACTTCATCTCCATGGTACCCAGACTACATAGGATTTGGCCCTATGGGTGACCTCATTAAGACTCCACTCAAACCTGGTACACCCACTATAATTCCACTCATGTATGGTGTTGAAGCCAAAAATTGACATCAACGAAAGTTCGAAATCAAAGGGGCGAAGCCAACACCTACTACTCTCAAGTCTTGACCTCTGACTGGTTGTAAAGGACCAGAAACTGACCCAAGGCCTCAGCTGGGAGGTCCCACCTTCAACCCGGAAGATCTCTGAGCACTTTCCCTCCAAAGCCAAATGCTGGGCTAAGAGCTCTTCAGAAAGCGCTATGGATTCTCAAGAAAATATGAAAGCTTGCCTTTTGAGGAGCACCTTTGGGTCTATTTATAGCCTTTACCGACTTGAAATTATGAAACTACCCTTTGCTGGTCTGCCAACAGCCAAACTCCGTTGTTCTGAGGAGCTAAATGCAGACCCTAGGGGTATACTGGTAATCTTACTCGAGGGCATCCAGGTAATTTCACCCTGGGCCCTACCCGGCGAGAGCCTTCCTGCTGAGAATTGAAGACCCTCACGCTTACTTCATGCCGAGAACTCCACTTGCCGAGAACTCCACTTGCCGAGAACTTGAAGAGTATTGCTCAATGCTAGGGGCTACTTGCTCCTGCCTTCAAGAGGCCCGAGCCTTCTCGCCGCCTCTGGGCAGGAATAGGTCTCTGGCCAAACCCCCAGCCTGTCTTGACGAACTACGAGCTCTTCTTGACGAACTGCTTTCCTGGAGCGCGAGCGCTCTCGCCGCTCCCATGCGGGGGCTTTCCTGTTCAAAGTCTGCCCGATGAATGTCGAGCTGAGGCACATTACTGGGTGAGAAGGCTCTCGCCCATGGGCTTTTTCAAGTCATTCTGTAACTCGGGCTAGCCCAAGGTAAACCCAAACCTGACCCTTGGTGCTTCTGTGTCCCACTCAGCGAATATGGGGTTGTACACCATCCCCGCTCTTTTTGAGATAGCCCTGCGCTCAAAAAGACATATCCAACCCTATATATTTTTTGAGCATGTGCTGTTTGAAAAGGGAATATTTTGGTGGGCCACCCCATGGATATATATATACATGTTGACAGTCACAAATTTATCCCTGCCGATGTCGCCCCACTCTTGACTGAATCCTTCGCGCGATCTCAAGATGCATTCTGAGCGCGCCGAGAAGCCACTCTTGCAAGACCTTCAATCCCGTCTTAACACGGCCCAGGCGCGGGCTCGCGCCAACAGCTCCCGGGTAGCCCTCTGGCTGGCGAAAAAGACGACAACCGCTTAGCCCCCTGCTTAATAAGAAGAATAAAAATAAGAAGTTGGTCAAGCGAGACCCTTCGGGCGAGAACCAAGCCTCGCCTACCCCAACCCCAGGCCGCGCAAATGATTCTTCACCCCCACGGAAGGTATGTCTCCTTAATTCACCTGCTTGATTCACCTGCTTGATTCGCCTGCTAGCGAGAACTATATTACATAAAAAAGAAAGATCGCTGACCGATATACTACACTTTCCACAGGAGGCGGTTCAAGATACTGGCGCCAGGCCCTCGGCTGTGGCCACAGCGTCAGCGCCCCTTCCTCCTAGAGAGCCATCACTGGTCTCAGAGGCTGCTCTTCCCGCTGACCCTCCGAGAACCCCAAGTAACTTTTACCTCCCTTTCGGCCCAACTCTCCTCTTTATTTGCTCATTCACCGCTAAATGACCTTTCGCAGCTCCTACTCCCGTAAACCCGGTCCTTGCCATCCATGGAAATGAAATAGTTCTCTCCAATACTGTAACCCCGACGTTTAATCTCGCCCTCCCGGACGGAGGAGTGGCCGCCGAGCTCTTCGCGCCTTCATTGGGGTCTCTCCCTCTGGGGAGAGAGGACCCCCCACTCCTTATCCTGGAGTGGCTGGGATTTTCACGCGTAAGACATTTTTCCCAGGGCGAGGCAAGCCGCTCCACCTCCTTTTCGGAAATAAAACTGAGGGGGAGCCAAGACTTTCTCGCCCATCCTCAGCTGATGGCTCTCGCCATGCCGCAGGTATGTTAGAATTTTCCCATTCCCCTGATTCCCTCCTTGTCATAACTGGAACCATGCTTCCCTTACCAGGGACTTTGAGGCATGGGGCAGGAGCCGAAGAGGATGAAGAAGAAGACGAAGTTGAAGATGAAGATGAAGATGAAGAGGAAGGAGAATAAGGAAAGGAAGGTGTCGAGAGCTCCCCCTTCCCTTCTTTTGATGAGATGGAAGACTTTCTGGATGCCACCGGGAATGGAAGGGATCGGCGAAAGAGGGTGGTGATGCTCCTTTCGAAGCTTGCGCGGCAAGATTGGGACCGTTCTTCTTCAATGAAGGAAATTCGCGGGATGGTGGAACGGCGAATGGCGGTCATCGAGCGGAACTACACCTACCTCATTGGCGAGACCGAGCGCCGGGATATGCTTACTGCCGAGACGTCCCCGGGGAGATATGTCGCGCGGATTCAGAACAAGACATGCCTGATCAATCTGGGGTGCACCGAACTAACGTCCTTCTTTAACCCGCGAGTTTCTCCGAGGTCCGAGAAGTGACATCTTGGTCGCTAGAAGTGGGAGCCCTACTAAATCTGCGGGATCTCGCCTCCTCTTTCCTGAACCTTTCAGCCTACCCTTCACTTTATGTATCTTTTAATTTTTTATTTTAACACTAATTTGACCTTTTTATAATGCGTTTCTCGCCTAGCGAGACCACTTTTTATTTTTTTGTTGTGATTTCTGCTTTTTTATTTCATGATGTGTTTATTTTATTCGCGCGAATGCAAACTCCTCGACAGTCAATCGTCTCTTTATCTCTGGGCCAAGATCTAGCCAAGGGGTTCTCTCCCCCCTGCCGGCTTAGTCTGCCATGGCGTGTCAGAGCAGGAATCGAGGCACCGACGCCTCGGGACCCGATGATCGTACCTCCGCCGCTTTTTGAAAAAATTATTATTACCGCTTTTTCTATAAATAGCTCAGTCCACCTACCACATTTACTTCTGTTTTCAATTCCTCAGCTCCTTCCTTATTGCTCTCGCTTATTTCCGCAGTTTAAACTGTTCTCGCCTGATAGTTCTCGCTTTCTCTTCTCGCCTCCACTCTTCTCGCCCAACACCCCTTCCCTGTAATGCTTGGCAAGAGCGAAGGCCGATCCAACTACGCGCAAGCATTCCTGACACATAAGTTTCCTTCATGCCGCCTGACCTTAGATGAGTATCGCCTGATAACCACCAATTACATTCCTGCAAGGTTCATTGCGAGAAACTCGAGTAATAACGATAGGGTTAACCTTGCGCCGGAGGTGGAGCTCGCCATCCCTCTGGATCACTTTGAAGTGGGCTTTCACCTCCCCCTCTGGCCTGAGATGAGCCAAGCTCTCTGGTACTATGGGGTGGTTCCCGCACAGCTCAATCCCAATTCGATCGCGATCCTAGTAGTCTTCATCTGCTACATGCGAGCTGAGAGGATAGAGTTTTATCTACCCATCTTCCGGAAGATGTTCATTTTCCGGGCCAAGAGCGGAAGGGTGGTCTTCCTCTCTGGGCAACTGCTCAAGACCCGTTGTCTCGCCAACAAGAACCATCATTGGGACGAGAAGTTCAGCTATGTATCTGGCGAATTCGGCAACATCCCTCTCTCACCCATCCAGTATGAAGACACTGCCTATAAACCTCCACCCTTGGGTCACGCGAGAGCGCTATCCTTGAGTTCTTCAGAATCAAGGACTTCGACGTCCCGTACCTTAGGCGGGACCTTGATTCCCTTCAACCTCTACCTTCCGGCAAAGGTATGGTTTTTGCTTATCCACGGGATTTTATATTTCATGATAAATATATAGTTAAATGTTGTTGATCTCGCAGGTGAGCGAGAAGTCCCGCTCCACGTACCCTTCGACAAGACCAGGGCCTTTGCCTCCCCCCTGTCTCTCGTGAAGGCTACCGCACTCACCTGCTGAGATGATTCGGATCCCCCCTTCGAGATTGGCGTTCGGAAGCGCAAACCAAGCGACTTTTCCACCGCCCCCTACAAAAGAATGAATATATCGGCCAGAGACAAGGGTAATTCTGCGATGGGCGCTCCCGCTCGGCCCTTTGCTGAGAGCCTATCTCTGGTAGCCGAGACGGTTACCGCTACCAGGGCATCTTCCCAGACACCTGCCGAGAACCCCTCGGCTTCAGGTGGAGCCGTCGAGACCCCTGTCCCCATCCCTCCGAAAAAGCATCGGAACTTCGGCTTTGGCGAGAGGTATCTAGACTCAGAGGGGAAACCCGTGATTCATTGGGATCTTAAGGCCAACCGGGTTTCAATCTCTAGCCTACTTCCTAGTTGGACGGAGAAGGACATCGTCACTGGGGAGGCTTACGCGCTGGCGTACAACCTTTACAGCCGAGAGGATGCCGAGGTGTTTGATCGGTCGCCCACCCGGCTCCTGGCCTTCGACTCCATTCGGGCCTTGATGCGCGAAATCCAGCTCTCGCACATGTGTGTGCTCCGAAGTATCACAATCGACTGAAACTTCGTTGACATGCATAAGGCGAGAGACAAGGAGGTGTCTGAGGCGGCCGCTCTGAAAGCTGAGCTGGCGGATGCCCAGCGGCTCTTGTCCCTCCGCCCGGCTGACGAGGTAAGCGAGATCATCCCAAGCCTCTCGCTCCCCCCTTTTACCACAATCCTTTTCATGCTTCATGTACTGACAAGCCCTTTTTTCTATACGGGTGATGGAGCTGACTCCCCACGATATGTTGCCAAGGAGCGTCCTCCCTCTGATGATGATGGTGACCCGATTGATGGAGCCGACTCCCCATGATATGTCGCCAAGGAGCGTCCTCCCTCTGATGATGATGGTGACCCGATTGATGGAGACGACGGCCCGCAACATTTTAAAGACGGCGATGGCGTGCTTACGGATGTTCATGTGGAGCATCATCATAATACCCGTCCTGAACGCAAGCCAACATATTAATAATAATTAATAATTATTATTAATTAATAATTATTAATTATTAATTAATTTTTATGCTTTGTTTTATTTTTGCAATGTTATTTAATTTCATGTTTTTAATTTCCATTTCATGTGTAATGATGGGTGCGTATAACCATCATGTAGTATTTTAATTATCTCATTTCATGAACTATGATGGGTGCATATAACCATCATATGTTCAATTTGAATTTTGAATTTTGAAGTTTGTTTGGAGGGAGATTGAGTGGTGTAGCCTATATATAGGCATGTATCCTTCATGTTTTAATTAGTGAATGAATGAAAAGAAAACCAATTTCAAGAATTGAAATCCCCCTCCTCTCCAAGGCAAGTTTCGGCCCTCCTCCTTCTTCCTCTTTGGCCGCCGGCCACCTCTCCTCCCCTCTCAATCTCGGCCTCCCTCCTTCTTCCTTTCCTCTACTCCCTTGCAAACCCGACCCCTCCTCCAACCTCCAAGCCGCCACCTCCTCTCTCACAAAATCGGCCACCACCAAACTCCAACAACTCGAGCCCCTCCCTCCACCACAAAATATTAGCCGCCAACCACCAACACCAACAAGCCCGACCCCTTCCTCATCCCCGTCCTAAATCCAAATATCACTTTCCAAATTAAGATCTTAGCCTACCATGCTAGAAATATTTCATTCCTTAAATATTTCTCAATCCACCATCTTTTCTCTCTCCTGCCTTATTTGGAGATATTTGTTTCCATATTTAGAAGATTCCGCCGGGACTTTTCCAAATACAGCATGACACGAAGAAGGCGACGAATTTCTCTCCCTCCAACGTATCTCTGGTGGTGCCGTTGAGGAACGATTCTAGTTGAGCGTAACCGGATTCATCCAATCCGGTTGGGTAACGAAAATCTCTACTTAACGTGTTTCTCTTCCTTAGATAAATCTTGTGGCTTTGGCAAATTGTGCATTTTGTGTAACGCTTGATTTTTTTGTGGTTTATTTTATTTTAGTTATTGTCTTGTTTATCGTATTTTCGTTTAAGTTCGTGAGGTGTGGCGGCCCTCGTTTGTATTTTGTTGGGAGAGAACCACCCTTGCCCGAATCTTTTGTTTTCGGTGGTTTCTCTTTTGGTACAATACGCTCGATCGAACCGTGTGGGTTCTTTTCGCTTGAGAGGACCTTGGCCTATCGCCTTGGTACTATCTTGAAGGGCTTTGCGAACCCTCTGTAATTGTTGATTAGTAATTATATTAATTAAACCGCAGCGACGTTAAATGCTAGAGTGTAACATGAGAATTATTCGAGAGCGTCGTGTTAATTTGTCGGCCACCAAAACGCTCGAAAGAACGGGCCTACATCAATTTGGTATCAGAGGGAGGTTCTCGTCAATTTTCTAATTGGCAATCCACCCCTCTCAAAATTCAAAATTCAAAATTCAAATTTCAAATTTCAAATTTCAGATTTCAAATTTCAAATTTCAAATTTCAAATTTCAAAATTTCAAATTTCAAATTTCAAATTTCAAATTTCAAATTTCAAATTTCAAAATTTCAAATTTCAAAATTCAAAATTTAAAATTCAAATTCAAAATTTCCAATTTCTAATTTCAAATTTCAAAATTCAAAATTTCAAATTTCAAATTTCCAATTTCCAATTCCAAATTAAAAATTTAAAATTTTTCTCAAAATCTAAAAAAATAAAATTCTGGAAATTCTCTATCTTATTTTTAATAAGAAATCAAAAAAAATTTATTTTTCATTAAGTCATTATTTTTATTAAGTTATTTTAAAATTTAATAGTTGGTCTGCAAATAGCGACCTTAAGAAATTTTTAATTTTCTTAAAATTTAAAATTTCTGGAATTTATCCATCTAATTATTAGTAAGAAAATAAAAAAAAATTTTATTTTTCATTAAGTATTTATTTTTATTAATAAATTTGAAATTTAGTATTTGGTGTGCCAATAGCAGCCTAGATTTTTATTTTCGCAGTAAAAAAAATCCAACAAAATTTTTTAATGATTCTCATATTTTTCCAGCAAAAACCCTATTTTATCATATTTAAGACCCTAATGGTTAAGCGGGAACAATTCCATCTTTGCTAGAGTTAAGTTGTCCTGGTACCCTTTTCCTTGCACATGCACTAAGTCCGGGTGAATTTTTTCCCCAGTTCGCGCTAAGATGGCTTATGACGTACATGCTACTCATTCCCACACTTATCCTCCCACGTTTAGTAGGACCCCCACGTATGACGGTTTAGGGTGTCCTAAAATTTTTAGGGATTGGCTTAAGGGTATAGAATTTTATTTTAATTGTCACTTTTGGGATGACTACGAGAAGGTTAACTTTGCCCGAGAGCGATTAGTTGGTCGAGCCCGATTATTTTGGTTAAACGAAGAGCGTCATGTTGGTAGCTATCGTTATGCTTGGCCGCACATGCGTAGCCTCCTCTCGGATCAATTTGATCCCGCCTACCTGCGCACTAATAGCACCACACCCATTAGTACGAATAGTTACGACACTAGACCCGTATCTGCTTATAGGAGTGACCCTACGTCTCAGGATAGATCATATCCCCAGAGAGGTAGTAATACCCAAAGTGTGTCTTGTCCCACCTATAGGGAACATAAGCCATTTGGACCCCAAAATTTGAACTCGAAAGAGGTTACTATTAGGGTGTTTGCTTCGTTAGCCTCGACATCTAAGCCCTCTGATATAGTGACTGATACCTCTGAGGATTCCTATGTAGATATAGAATCTCTGGATGATGAAGTTAATCAGCTAGGTGAGAGTCTTCCTTCACTTACGATAGTGTCTGACTCTCCTGTTGAACCTGAGGATGTGATTAGGACTGAGCCTGTCACTAAGGACGAGGCAAGTTTCACTGACGCTTTTAGTGATGATGAGGATACTAGATATCCCAGTGATTTGGATGAGGATTTCTCCCCTGAGGAATCATCTCCAATCCCCTTCGACGATATTTTAGTCATGGAGTCTTCTGATGACCCTGATTCAGAAGACGTTCCAGCAGAGTCGGTAGAGTCATCCGAAGCTGAGAGCGTACCTGTTACTGAATTAGGTGATGACTTACTAGGACCCGACATTATTAAGGTTGACCCAGGCTTATTAGATATTTCTACGGTATTGGAAGAGTCACCTTGGGATGGATGTTCAGTTTGGGATAAGCTTAGTGTTATATATCCGGGAGTTAGTCCTTTGACGTTATCATCGCTGCTTGGGATTCGAGCTAATTTTTATACTCCCCTGGATTCGATTTGCCCATCC
Source organism: Platanthera zijinensis (assembly GCA_039513925.1). Lineage (NCBI taxonomy): Eukaryota > Viridiplantae > Streptophyta > Magnoliopsida > Asparagales > Orchidaceae > Platanthera > Platanthera zijinensis. The sequence continues at coordinate 191,142,907 of CM077082.1, forward strand.
CCTATTGCTGACTTAGACGATGTCCCCACCTCATGGGAAGAATTGGTCGACATAGAATGTGAAGCTGTAGTAGATTTACCCCGCGAGGAAATATTATCTTTGGATGACGGTAGCACTGAGGGCCCGATAGATTTTTCTTTGATGATAGCTCCTTTGCCTGAGGCCCAAGGTAGCTTAGAAGTTTTATCGGATATAAATTTGCCTACCTTAGGGACGATCACTGAAGCTAAATTGAATAAAATATCTAATGCGTTAGAAGACATGTCGGCAGATTTGGTGGATTCATTCTGTGGTGAAAAGTTAACTGAGGATGAGTTTTTAGTGAGGACGAATCCACTATTCGAGTTTACTTTTGATTTTAATGGCTTTCAACCGGAGGCGTTCTCCTGGACGCTTAATCCATGTTTTGACGTTGAGTGTGACTTGGTTCCCCCTACGGAGTCAACCCTGTCGACTCTCCCTCCGGTACCCTTAGCTCGAGTAGATGAGTTCGTCATTTTTAGCCCTCTATATTTAGAGAAGTTTATTATTCCCGCCTTCTCGTTAGACTTACTTATAAAGATGTGGGTGAACGTAGTTGGTGACGAGCATTTTCTGAAAGCCTATTATTATGATATTTTTAAATCTAATTTTAATACCAAATTTAAAACGATAACATTAGGCTCCACTGATTTGATTTTTGAACTGAAAGAGCCCGTGCCACCTGACTTAATTCTGTTATTTTCTACTATTAATTCCATTCATGTTGCACATGGGTTCTCCCCTAATGGTTTTAATTTAATTAGGCGTATTTTTTATTTCTTGATCCTTCTAAATGTGTCCATTAAATTACTTGCTATGTTGTATCAAATAATCTTCCACCGCTATATGAAAGATTTGGTTTTGGTTTGTCTCACCCCCGAACGGATGCCCCCGGGCACCTTAGAAATATTAACGAATCAAGTAGTCTACTTTTTACGGATTTTACGGAAATATGGTCACATGACGTTTCTATTAAAATTTTCCACTGATTGGGGCATAGCTCTTATTTTCATCGTTACATATTTTACGCTTTATGTTTTAATGCCACTTGAAATGTCTACCTCTCCGTATATATTTTCCACTATGTTTTCTATTGGGTTGGGTGGTGATAGTTTTCTAGGATCGTTCTCCTTCTCGGTCTCCATCGGAGGTATGTTGGTGGATGTTGTTGAAATTCTTTTTCCTTTTTTGGCTAATGCATATTTGAGGACCTTCCAAGACCACCTTGTGTCATACAGGTTCTTCTTCCCCACCGATGACCTCCCAGACGAGTACTCGCAGGCATACTCATCAGTGATGAGTCGTTTTAAGAGGGGGAGGATTGATGGAGCTGACTCCCCACGATATGTTGCCAAGGAGCGTCCTCCCTCTGATGATGATGGTGACCCGATTGATGGAGCCAACTCCCCATGATATGTCGCCAAGGAGCGTCCTCCCTCTGATGATGATGGTGACCCGATTGATGGAGACGATGGCCCGCAATATTTTAAAGACGGCGATGGCGTGCTTACGGATGTTCATGTGGAGCATCATCATAATACCCGTCCTGAACGCAAGCCAACATATTAATAATAATTAATAATTATTATTAATAAATAATTATTAATTATTAATTAATTTTTATGCTTTGTTTTATTTTTGCAATGTTATTTAATTTCATGTTTTTAATTTCCATTTCATGTGTAATGATGGGTGCGTATAACCATCATGTAGTATTTTAATTATCTCATTTCATGAACTATGATGGGTGCATATAACCATCATATGTTCAATTTGAATTTTGAATTTTGAAGTTTGTTTGGAGCGAGATTGAGTGGTGTAGCCTATATATAGGCATGTATCCTTCATGTTTTAATTAGTGAATGAATGAAAAGAAAACCAATTTCAAGAATTGAAATCCCCCTCCTCTCCAAGGCAAGTTTCGGCCCTCCTCCTTCTTCTTCCTCTTTGGCCGCCGGCCACCTCTCCTCCCCTCTCAATCTCGGCCTCCCTCCTTCTTCCTTTCCTCTACTCCCTTGCAAACCCGACCCCTCCTCCAACCTCCAAGCCGCCACCTCCTCTCTCACAAAACCGTCCACCACCAAACTCCAACAACCCGAGCCCCTCCCTCCACCACAAAATATTAGCCGCCAACCACCAACACCAACAAGCCCGACCCCTTCCTCATCCCCGTCCTAAATCCAAATATCACTTTCCAAATTAAGATCTTAGCCTACCATACTAGAAATATTTCATTCCTTAAATATTTCTCAATCCACCACATTTTCTCTCTCCTGCCTTATTTGGAGATATTTGTTTCCATATTTAGAAGATTCCGCCTGGACTTTTCCAAATACAGCGTGACACGAAGAAGGCGACGAATTTCTCTCCCTCCAGCGTATCTCTGGTGGTGCCGTTGAGGAATGATTCTAGTTGAGCGTAACCGGATTCATCCAACCCGGTTGAGTAACGAAAATCTCTACTTAACGTGTTTCTCTTCCTTAGATAAATCTTGTGGCTTTGGCAAATTGCGCATTTTGTGTAACGCTTGATTTTTTCGTGTTTTATTTTATTTTAGTTATTGTCTTGTTTATCATATTTTCGTTTAAGTTCGTGAGGTGTGGCGGCCCTCGTTTGTATTTTGTTGGGAGAGAACCACCCTTGCCCGAATCTTTTGTTTTCGGTGGTTTCTCTTTTGGTACAATACGCTCGATCGAACCTTGTGGGTTCTTTTCGCTTGAGAGGACCTTGGCCTATCGCCTTGGTACTATCTTGAAGGGCTTTGCGAACCCTCTGTAATTGTTGATTAGTAATTATATTAATTAAACCGCTGCGACGTTAAATGCTAGAGTGTAACGTGAGAATTATTCGAGAGCGTCGTGTTAATTTGTCGGCCACCAAAATGCTCGAAAGAGCGGGCCTACATCAACGGGACTCCGCCCAGGGCTCACAGCTTCGCACGAGGCTGGCCGGCCTGGAATGTGAGAACTCCCTACTGAAGGCCAAGCTCTAGCATGCGGAAGCGGCTGCGGTTCCTCCCCCCCCCCCCTCTCTAGATGAGAGGTTGAGGAGCCACTTCTATTCAGAGTACGATATCGACAAGCTGCTGCAGGGCAACGCCCAGACAATGGCCTGGTTGACAATAGAGACCCTCCGAGATGCGGGGTGCCTGAATGAGGGCGGAGAGATCATTACTGCACGCAGGCTCCCTCCCTTGCTTTTTGAGCCCATCCCAAAGCATTCGGGTGCGCCCGATTCTCCGCCCTCGAATGTCCAAAGGTCCCCCATTATATTTGGCAAGACCTTCGGTGAGAACTCTAGTGAGGGCTCGAGCGGGAGCTCTGGCGAGAGCTCAGGCGAAGAACCGAATGGAACCTCTTGAAGACCCTTGCCCTCCTCCTCTCGGCAAGCCCTTTCTTTTTTGTTGCCTTTTGAACTTGCAAGGAGTTTTCGCATGTAACTTTTCTTCTGTTTATGTAAACTCGCTTATATATAAATATTAATGATCAGTTTTTCTTCTTTCACCTCAGTAAAAAGTTGCGTATTCTGATTTATCTATTACCGTTCAAGTACGCTCTCGCCGAGGTCCTAGGCCCCCTAGGACAGTCGCAGCCCTTAGTGGCAATCTAATAGGCGGGACTCTGCCGAGAAGGCAAGTCAAAGTGTGTTTTTGCTGAGCGCTTCCTAACGAGAGCCTTCCACCAAGAGATCTCTGTAGAGAACCTTCGGCTGATAGCGCTGACCATAGGCTTTTAAGAGAGTCGACCTCCTTTGCGACATGTGAATTAGACGGTATTTTTCCGAGAACTTACAGTTGCCAGAGCGAGAGCCTCTCGCCATCGGTCTTCTGCCGCGAATGCTAATTGTCAAAGCGAGAGCTTCCCTCCAACGGTCCTCTGCTGAGAACTCCCATTGCCGAGAACCCCCTGCCGAGAATGTTTGCCTTCCAATTAGGCTCAATAAGATTTCCCAACTTCTCCCCAGCTTTTTACGAACTCCTTCCCTAGCTAGCTGGTATGCCTCTTGACCTGCCTGGCTGACGAGATCCCAGACGTCGCACCTGCCCAGGGCTGAGCCTTGCTCGGGGTGGCATAGAAATTTCCAACTGTTAAAGTATCTCAAAGAATTAGTCAAGAATCAATCCTTTCTCCCTAGGTGTGCCTACAGCCCTGCCCAGCTAATGAGAGCCTGAGCAGCGAGTCTACCCGGGGCCGAGCAGCACTCGGGTTGTCCCTTACACCCATAGGAGAGCCTTCGGACCTGCCAGCTAGTGAGAGCCTGCGCAGCGGGTCTACCTGGGGCCGAGCCAGGCTCGGGGTAGTGTAAGTTTTTCTAAACTGAAGTATCATCAAGAACCTTTCCAAGAACCAATCCTTTCCCCCCAGGTGTGCCTACAGTCCTGCCCAGCTAATGAGAGCCTGATCAGCAAGTCTACCCGGGGCCGAGCAGCACTCGGGGTGTCTCTTACCCCCACAAGCAAGCCTTTGGACCTGCCAGCTAGTGAGAGCCTGCACAGCGGGTCTACTTGGGGCCGAGCCAGGCTCGGGGTAGTGCAAGTTTTTCTGAACTGAAAAATCATCAAGAACCTTTCCAAGAACCAATCCTTTCCCCCTAGGTGTGCCTACAGCCTTGCCCAGCTAATGAGAGCCTAAGCAGCGAGTCTACTTGATGCCGAGCAGCACTCGGGGTGTCCCTTACCCCCACAGGAGAGCCTTCGGACCTACCAGCTAGTGAGAGCTTGTGCAGCGGGTCTACCTGTGGCCGAGCCAGGCTCGGGGTAGTGCAAGTTTTTCTAAACTGAAGTATCATCAAGAACCTTTCCAAGAACCAATCCATCCCCCCAGGTGTGCCTACAGCCCTGCCCAGCTAATGAGAGCCTGAGCAACGAGTCTACTCGGGGCCGAGCAGTACTCGGGGTGTCCCTTACCCACATAGGCGAGCCTTCGGACCTGCCAGCTAGTGAGAGCCTGCGCAGTGGGTCTACCTGGGGCCGAGCTAGGCTCGGGGAAGTGCAAGCATTTTTAACCGTCGAGAATTTCACAATAAACAAAACGAGTAAGTGAATACAATTATAATGAACTTGATATTGATAATATAGTTTCACCTTCCCCCCTTTATGGGTAGAAGCATTTTAAGTCATCACCTCTCCAGGTATGGCTCATGAATCTCCACTCTATGTCCTGGAGGTGGTAACCTCCCGTTCTCAGGACCTTTTGAACAATGTAGGGCCCTTCCCAATTTGGGTTAAGCTTACCCACAAGGGCTGATCTCCCCGCAGCATCGACTTTCTTCAACACCAAATCCTCTTCCGCGAACTGCTTGATTCTTATATGTTTGTCGAAGTATTTTTCCATCTGCCGCTTAACCTCTTCCTGTCTGAAAGCGGCAACATAAGAAAGCTCTTCTACCATATCCAGCGAGAGGCGTAGCTCTCCTTCATTCTCTAACCTCCAAGCCTCATCTCCTTCACCTGCGGCCACGACCCGCGGGGATCGGACCTCAAACTCCACGGGCAAGACCGCCTCGCACCCATGATAAAGTTAAAAGGGGGTCTCACCGGTGGCCGTGTTCGGGGTCGTTTGTAAGGCCCATAGCACTAAGGGGAGTTGTTCCACCCAACTCCCCCTCAAATTCTATGCCTTCTTCTTAAGTAAATTCATGATGATTTTGTTGGCCGCCTCCACCTGGCCGTTACTCCTGGGGTGGTGGACGGAGGCGAACCTGAGATGTATCCCCAGTTGGGAGCAGAAGCTGGTGAACTCCTCGCTGGAAAATTTGGGGCCATTGTCCGTTACTATCGCTTGGGGCAACCCGTGTCTACGTACGATCTCCCCCCAAAAGAAGTTCCTGATGACTTGGGACGTGACCTTAGCAAGCGCCTTGACCTCTAACCACTTTGAAAAGTAGTCAATCATGACTAGCAAAAACCTTCTTTGTCCACTCGCTGAGGGGAAAGGCCCAACTAGATCCATCCCCCAGATGGCGAAAGGTCATGGCACTGTGATGCTTCGGAGCCTTTGAGCGGGCAAGAGCTGGAGGGGGGTATATAGTTGACATTTTTGGCACCTCCTCGCAAACTCTGTCGCATCCTTCCTAAGGGTCCGCCAAAAGTACCCTTGCCTGACCACCCTTGCTTCCATCTTCCTACCCCCCGAATGACTACCGCATTCGCCGGAGTGAACTTCCTCCAGGATCCTCGTGATATCCTCTTCTATCATGCATCTTGCCATGAGTCCTGACAACATCTTCCGGTGTAACCCTCTTCAAGCATTAAGTAATGAGCCGTCTTGTGTCTGAAACTCTTCGCATCCTTAGTCTCTTCCGGAAGCTCTCCAGTGGTCTAGAAGGTCATGAACGGATCCACCAACGAGGGCCACCTGTCCATTTCCATAAACTCCCCTTCCTCGATCGCCGGTCGGAATAACTCGGTCAAGGTTCCCCCTACTTGAGGGCCAAACTTAGCCAACCGATCGGCCGCTTCACTCTCCTCCCAGGGGATATGCTGGATGGAGAATGTCCGGAACCCTCCGATGATCACCCTCACCTTAGACAGATACTTCGCGAGGGTAGGCTATCGGGCTTCGAACTCACCCCGGATTTGTGACGCCACCACCAACGAGTCTATGAATGTCTCCACATCATGAATCTCAAGCTCTCTTGCCAAACGAAGGCCAGCTATCACGGCCTCATACTCCGCTTAATTATTAGTGATCGGGAAGTGTAAGACCACGACTTGCTCTATGGTGACCCCCTGAGGGCTGATCAACACTACTCCTCCTCCAAGGGAGTGCTTCCTCGAAGCCCTGTCAACCATCATCTTCCATGCTCCCTGAGGGAACAGCTCCTCGGCTACGACCTCGATGACACAGTAAGCTAAGAAATCGGACACTGCTTGCGCCTTGATGGAGAGCCTTGGCACGAATGAGATATCAAACTCACTCAACTCAAAGAACCACTTGGCCAATTGATGAGTCCATATTTTATACCGGATTCCGGACTCATCTGGACTCATTTTCATGCCATTGCACTTCCTTTTAGCACCAATACCACTCCTTTTGGATCACTACACTATTCCATGCCCTGTGCACTGTTTAAGACCATTTCCATGCGTTTACTTATTTCATATCTCTTTACGCATGCGCTGTGTTGTATTTGAGCTGCAATTATTTCGTTGAACGCCATCTTCGACAGTCCAATCTGTTTTCCTGTAGGTACGGGGATCGTGTGGGCGTCCGGGACTGATCTTGGCCATTGTTCAGCCAAAGAGTAAATGGTCGTGCGTTTTAACCCACGCACGACCAGAGAACCCTTTGGCGCACGATCGTCAATCGTGCTCGTTCATGCCAGATTTTCACCAGCCCTATCCCGGGCTATCGCACAATCACAGGCTATACCTTGCACGATCACCGATCGTGCGCTGCCGATCGTACGCGTTCACGACCCATTTTCCTTCATCCCTGTCTCCACTATCGCACGTGCGCCGACCATACCGCGCACGATCACCGATCGTGCGACTCCGCTTGTGCGCGTTTACTGACAATTTCTGCAGGTCCTGTCTTCGCTATCGCACGAGCATCGCCTCCTTCGTGCACGATCACCGATCGTGCGCCATTGCTCGTGTGTGATCTCTATTTTCTTATTGCAGGTCCTCCAGGTTGCTGCCGCACGAGCGCCAACATCAGGGCGCACGACCACTGGTCGTGCGCCGATGAGCGTGCGCGGTATTCAAAATATGCTACTATATAAAGGTGCATTTCGCGAATTAGGTCAGCACGATTCGATCGGGACTTGCCGCCAATCTGCCATTTCGCCTTCCAGCAGCTCCATCCACCTCCACTTTCATCCCTTCCATCAGGAGTCTGTAGTCGGTGATTCTGAAGCTTTCAAAACCCTCCGGCGAAGCTCCCGGCCATTGATGACCTCAACTCCAAGCTTTCCATCGGAGTTAGAGAAGAAGATGACCTAGAGAACAGAATAAAAGGCCTTCGAGGTGACAACTCGTTGGTACCGAAAGCCTCCTCGGACTGATCCTAGAAGCTGATTGACAACTCGCTATTCCGGCCACGACCTGATGTGGACCTTCACCCTCTAGTTGTTTACTCCTCTTCCCCTTTCTTCGTTGTATGGAATGATTTGATTTTGTAATGAACTACATTTTCTACTCCATAGCTAATTGGATGTTTGTAGTTTATATTTGCTTTTGAGTTGTGTGTTGTGAATGCGCCTCGCACACTCCACATCCACTCCATACCCTTGTTTCACCTGATTGCACTCCGCACAAGAACACTTCCATCCATTAGCTTACCGTCTACTCGCCCAATCGTAGTTCAGCATCGTGGCTGATACACTCACCTCACCTTGCGAAGCGGTGCCTCCAGCTCGCATAGTCTTAATTAGTTTATTAGATCAAGAAACCACAATCTCACAACCCCCCTTTTTTTAATCTTTTGTAAGTATAACCCTCATAACGATATTTTCTGAACTGCCGCCGCTCTATGCTAATTGCATTCCTCAAGAGACCGACACTCGGGGATTTATTCCCAAATTTTCTTACTTGTGCGACCGGTGCGCTTGCCGATTTCCATGCATCAAGTTTTTGGCGCCGTTGCCGTGGAATGCAACTATAGAGTGACTTAGGATGACTGAAAATATTGTTATAAGAGTTAGTGTTTTTGACTGTTGTTTCCATGTGTAGTTTTCCACAGTGAATGCAGGGTCGAGCCACAAGAGATCTTGTAGCCTATGACCCAGAGATCGAATGTAATATCCTAGCGCGAAGATGCGCTACAGCCATCACTTTAGCCCCAATGGGAGACCAGCTGAATATCGATGCCGGCAACCGAGTTAGAGGGATACCTCCTGGAAACCAAAATGAAGTGAACCCTCCCCAGGTCCGCACCATGAGGGATTACACTACACCTACCGTCGGGAGCATATACCCCAGTTTCGGACCTGCTATCACCAACCAACAGTTCGAGATTAAACCAGCTATCCTGAATATCATTCAGAATAACGCTCAGTTCTCAGGAATGGCCACTGAAGATGCCCATCTTCACCTGGTGGAATTCTCTGAAATTTGCGCCACGTTCCGCTACGCTGGAATCCCGGACAAAACAGTCAAGCTTCGCCTCTTCCCTTTTTCACTAAGGGACAAAGCCAAGACGTGGCTTCACTCCCTCCCACCTGGAACAGCCACCACCTGGGAGGCTTTGACCACAAAATTCCTAGCTAAGTTCCACCCGGTAGATCGGATCGTGAGCATGAGATGAGCAATAGCCGACTTCCAGCAAGCCGATCAAGAAAGTTTAACCGAAGTTTGGAAGCGTTTCAATGAGCTGCTGAGGAAGTGCCCTAACCATGGATTCCAAACTTGGAACCTCGTCGAAAGCTTCTACTTCACTATTGAACCCCACCACCGAGCCATGATCGATGCCACCTCTGGAGGAACAATCATGAACCTTGCTCCAGAAGATGTACTGAGAATCTTACAAGACACCGCCACCCACAGCGCTTACTAGACCGCTGGAAGAAACAGCCCACGAAGCACAAGCGGAGTATTCGTCGTGGATATCCCCAAGCCCGTCGTCGCAGCCCCAGTGATGGCAATCTCATGCCAAGGTTGCGGAAGCACCGACCACCACAGCTTTGAATGCCTAGGAGTCGAGGTACCAGACAAATCTTCCTTTCTAAATGAGTCAGTTAATTTTGTAGCAAATCAAAACAGGGGAGTGCCTTACGGAAACACATACAACCCGGGGGTGAGAAACCACCCCAATTTTTCTTGGAATCCAAACGCATCTGGCCAAAGATGGCAACCGGGGCAGCATCAAAACGATGCGTATGCCTCCAAAAGCCAACCGCGGCTGCCTCAACCAAATTATTCCCAAGGGCCCTCCGCCATTAAAAAAAGTTCTTTGGAAGAGATGTTCGATAAATTCATTGAAATTTCCCAAACCAACATGACAAATCAAGCCGCCTCGATGCGCAAACTGGAGGCACAATTGGGCCAATTGGCCTAAGTGGTCTCTGAGCGCACCCAAGGCACCTTACCTAGTAACACCGAAAAGAACCCCCATGAATAAGGTAAAAGCCTTGGGGAGGAAAATTTGGGAAAAAGCAACGAACTCGTCATCAATTTTGAAATAAACAACTTCGAAACCCCCGCATTATGCGACTCTGGGGCGTCCAGCAACATCCTCACCCTACAAGATGTTGCGAAGATGCACCTACAAGTGGACACTGAAAACCGGAAGTCACTTATCTTAGCGAATGGCAATTTGGTTGACACCGAGGGAGGTGTACGGGAAGTCGAAATCGAGGTCAACGGAAAAAGTATAACCACTGACTTCCAGGTTTTGGGACCAAGGGAAAATAACTCTATTCATATATTAAGAATCCCATTCCTGACGACCAGCGGCGCATCCCTCGACTTTTCCAAAGGACGCGTCACTTGGCCGGCCGAAGATTCCGCCCACGATAACAGATCCGTACATCCCTCTCCCACCCAAAATAACAATTTTCTGAGTGTCACAGATACCAAGATAGATTCAGGACTCCCAACACTGGAAGAAACACATCTGAAAGAGAAGACAAAGAAAGGACTCTTCCAGGACAGATGAGAATCAAGAGCTATTGGTCAAAGAGGAGACCGAGCGTGCCAAAGCCACGGCTGCCTTTCTACTTCCCGCCAACTTTGTTTTTGAGCATGGCGAATCGAGTTTTATCCGGGAGAAATCCCAAGACACTTATTTGTATAACACTTCTGATAACTCTGTTAAGCGATCTGTAGCTTGGGCAGATCCGGTCGCCGTCACGGTGCCGGACAGGATGCCACCAACCACAAAAATAGGAAAACCCACAGACTACATCCATTGGAAGTCTCCTACAGTGGAGAAACTGAAAGAGTCAAAGCGTTTATGCGACGAGCGCTACGCTGCCTTCCGGCGCGAGGGAGCATACAATCGGAGTAAGGGGAAATCCCCTTCCCCCGACGCAAAAAGACAATATGTCGTCCCCTCGCACCCCACCGGAGAGACTTACCACAAATCCGCTTATAGCTGATTGCAACACCATCATTCCACTTACACTCCTTTTTCCGTTTTCTCGCTGCAAATGGAACTCTAGTTCGCTCTATTTTATTTCTTTCTTTTCACGTTGCAAAGAACTCTTTATTATAAATGCTAATACAGGTATTTGATCCACCTTAAGGACGGTAAACAAAAGGGCTTTCGGGAGACAACCCATGTTTGGACCACCTTGTCCTGCTTTTGTGCTTCTATTTTTCTTCTTCATATTTTGTTTATCTCCGTCCCCTGTATTCTTTTTTTTGTGGATAGCCTAATTCGCAGGTCAAGCATTTTAGCGAAGCGGCAACCGCCGCCGGATTTTCCACGTATCTGCTGGTATGCTCATTTATTGAGCATAGGTGCTCTTTCCTTTCAGCTCTCATTTAATTTTAAAATGTCCATTTATCATTCTTGAGCTGTATTTTCATTTAAGTCTGGGGAGAGAGCCGGCTACGCACTCCACGAGCACCATAGTTGCATGTCAGTAGTTTTTATTATGTGCTTTATTATTGTAGAATCCTGTAGCATGCACCACTGCACCACTTAAGCGCTTGTTTAGCTGTCAGCGTGCTCCGAGTTTAACTCGTTTCTTTTGCATGATTTGGGAAAATTATCGTGCTGGCATAAGATTGGGAGATGGAGTAAAATATTGGCCTTGCTGTGTTCCTAGTTAATTGCTCTCGTCTCGGGTAGAAATTTGTGTAGATTCAATTTTTCTGTATACTTATAGTTTTATATTTTTTCTATTTGCGTAAATTCTTTTTATTCTACTCAAAGATTGGTGAATCCGGTGGAATCTGACGGTAGCTTAGGGATGTGTGTAGCCGTCACTAGACTCATTTTGCTTTAGTCGGGAGGAAGGATTATCTTTCTCGGTGGCTAAGAACTTGCCCCAAGCTACTCTCAAAGCATTGGTGCGCGGTTAGTCTAGCGTGAGCGTGATGTAGGCCATCATCCGGCCCGGTTGAGCTTTGTACCGTTCCTAGCATCTTATCCTCGCTAGCCCCTTTTGTGCCTACCCTCCTTTTGATTCAGCTCCACTATATTTGCCAAAGCCTCATAGCCTATCCTAGTCGCACACCAAATTCGAGCTTAGTTTTGTGCATTTTTCAGGTTGGGAGTGTTATGTGGTGATGTAATTTGTGATTAAGTGGATGTGCTCCAACTCCTATTTGCTGAATTTGTTTGAAGCAAAAGAAAAGAAAAATGTATAAAAAAAGAAAAATTGTGAAAAAGAAAAGTTGAAAAGACTAAGTTTAATTGAAATATTTATTTGAGATGATTTGGATTTGGAGTAGGCGGTGCACACACCCATGTTGTAAAAATCAAGTCTGGGGGTGTGGTGCACCCGCACTTATTTTTGGTTAGCGGTTAGATTCTGTTTATGCTGCGCATTTGGGTTTGGTGCGTAGCCTTCATTTTATCATTGTTTACCTCACCGAAACCCAAGCCCCATCTTTTCACCTTAAGTCCTACGGATTCTCGCTTGAGTCAAACTAGCATTGTGGAGAGAGTGCGAACGGGCAAGTTTATGGTCTCCGACATTGGTGGATTCCTTTGGAGATGATCTTGAGCCCCGATCTTCGGCAATGCTTACCTTATTGGCCGGTCTACTTTCTCCCTACGTATGACCGAATGATTCACCGTGATTCCATTTTTGAGTATCAATAAAAATTTGATACGCATTGTGAAAAAAAATAAACTATTTTGTATACTTAACAATTTCCTCTATTATATTTTTACGCACGCGAGCATGCGACTTCGCATGGTACTCCGTATTGCAATTTCTATGTTAGCTAGTTCTTTTTTCTTGTCTGCATAGATTGTGTTTGCTCGGGACGCGCAAACAGTTAAGTCTGAGGGTGTGATGAGTCCATATTTTATACCGGATTCCGGACTCATCTGGGCTCATTTTCATGTCATTGCACTTCCTTTTAGCACCAATACCACTCCTTTTGGATCACTACACTATTTCATGCCCTGTGCACTGTTTAAGCCAATTTCCATGCGTTTACTTATTTCATATCTCTTTACGCATGCGCTGTGTTGTATTTGAGCTGCATTGATTTCGTTGAATGCCATATTCGACAGCCCGATCTGTTTTCCTGCAGGTACGGCGATCGTGTGGGCGTCCGGGACCGATCCTGGCCATTGTTCAGCCAAAGAGTAAAGGGTCGTGCGTTTTAACCCATGAATGACCAGAGAACCCTTTGGCGCACGATCGTCGATCGTGCGCGTTCATGCCAGATTTTCACCAGCCCTATCCCGGGCTATCGCACGATCATAGGCTATACCTCGCACGATCACCGATCGTGCGCTGCCGATCGTGCGCGTTCACGACCAATTTCCCTTCATCCCTGTCTCCACTATCGCACGAGCGCCGACCATACCGCGCACGATCACCGATCGTGCGACGCCGCTCGTGCGCGTTTACTGATAATTTCTGCAGGTCATGTCTTCGCTATCGCACGAGCATCGCCTCCTTCGCACACGATCACTGATCGTGCGCCATTGCTCGTGCGCGATCTCTATTTTCTTATTGCAGGTCCTACAGGTTGCTGTTGCACGAGCGCCAACATCAGGGCGCACGACCACTGTTCGTGTGCCGATGAGCGTGCGCGGTATTCAAAATATGCTACTATATAAAGGTGCATTCCGCGAATTAGGACAACACGATTCGATCGGGACTTGCCGCCAGTCCGCCGTTTTGCCTTCCAGCTGCTCCATCCACCTCCACCTTCATCCCTTCAATCGGGAGTCCGTAGTCGGTGATTCCGAAGCTTTACAAACCCTCCGGCGAAGTTCCCGGCCATTGATGACCTCAACTCCAAGCTTTCCACCGGAGTTAGAGAAGAAGAAGACCTAGAGAACGAACTCAAAGGCCTTCGAGGTGACAGCTCGTTGGTACCGGAAGCCTCCTCGGACTGAGCCCGGAAGCGGATTGATAACTCGCTATTCCGGCCACGACCTGCGGTGGACCTTCACCCTCTAGTAGTTTACTCCTCTTCCCCTTTCTTCGTTGTATGGAATGATTTGATTTTGTAATGAACTACATTTTCTACTCTATATCTAATTGGATGTTTGTAGTTTACATTTGCTTTTGAGTTGTGTGTTGTGAATGCGTCTCGCACACTCCACATCCACTCCATACCCTTGTTTCACCCGATTGCACTCCGCACAAGAACAATTCCATCCATTAGCTTACTATCCACTCGCCCAACCGTAGTTCGTCATCTCAGCCGATACACTCACCTCACCTTGCGAAGCGGTGCCTCCGACCCGCATAGTCTTAATTAGTTTATTAGATCAAGAAACCACAATCTCACAACCCCCCTTTTTAATCTTTTGTAAGTGTAACCCTCATAACGATATTTTCTTAACTGTCGCCGCTCTATGCTAATTGCATTCTTCAAGAGACCGACACTCGGGGATTTATTCCCAAATTTTATTACTTGTGCGACCGGTGCGCTTGCCGATTTCCACGCATCACAAATCTCGCCGAGTGTTCCACTCCTTCAAAGATCTTTTGCAGGGGGTGATCAGTCACCAACTTGATCGAATGGGCTTGGAAGTACAGCTTAATCTTCCTAGCTGAGATGATTAAGGCATACGCCAACTTTTCTAGGATAGGGTAGCAAAGCTCCGCCTTCTTCAAGACTCTGCTAATATAATATATGGGTAATTGCTTCTTCCCCTCTTCTCTGACCAGGACAGAGCTTACAGCCTCTGCCCCCACCCCAAGATACAAGGCTAGATCTTCCCCCTCCTTTGGACTTTGAAGGAGCAGCGCCTGAGAGAGTTGGTTCTTCAGCCTTTGAAAAGCCTCTTCGCATTCTGCGGTCCATTCGAACTTTTGATTTCCCCGTAACACTTTGAAGAATGACGAGCACCTTTCTCCCGACCTCGAGAGGAACCTGATTAGCCCGGCCAGCTTACCAGTCAGACGTTGGACCTCCTTAGCATTGCGTGGTGACTCGAGCTCCAGGATGGCCTTCACCTTATCTGGGTTAGGTTCTACCCCTGCCAGGGTAAGAATTTTCACAAGGAACTTCCCTCGACTCACCCCGAAGACACACTTCAGGGGGTTCAGTCTCATCTTGAATTTTTGCTGGGTGGCAAAAGTCTCCTCCAAGTCACGTAGGTGTGAGTCTACACCCTTTATTTTCACCATGAGATCATCAATGTAGACTTCTAGATTCCTTCCCCCTGCCCTTGGAAGATTCGATCCATCATACGCTGGTAGGTAGCTCCTGCATTCTTCAGCCCGAAGGGCATCATTTTATAGTTGAAGCATCCCTCCCTTGTGATGAAGGAAACTTCCTTGACATCAGGAGGATGCATTCAGATTTTGTGGTAACCTGAAAAAGCATCTAAGAAACTCATGATAGAAAAATCAACGGCTGAATCAACCAGCACGTCGATCTGAGGCACGAGGTAGCAATCCTTGTGGCATGATTTATTTAACAATAAGAAATCGATACACACATGCCATTTTCCACCTCCCTTTTTTACCATTACCACGTTAGAGATCCAGCCTGGATACTAGATCTCTGAGATGAAGCCGGCCTCCAGGAGCTTCTTGACCTCTTTACGGATGGGCTCCTCCAGCTTGGTGGCGATGGTCTTCATCTTCTGGCAGATGGGGCACGTGCGGGGGTCCAGGTTCAAGCGATGGCAGGCTACATCTGCATCGATGCCTGGCATATCAACTACGCTCCAAGAAAAGATGTCGACGTTATTCTGGATGCACGCCCGCATCCGCTCCTGGTCCTCGGGGCCTAGGCCCCCGCTGATCTGCACCCTCTACACCTGGACTATGCTGGTGAAGACTTCCATCTCCACCACTTACTCAACCGGCTCCAGCCAAGACTGCTCCCAGCCTGTCCTTGCTTCCTCTTCTTCTCCTAACTCTTCCTCCCCTCCTGCTTCTTCCACTTCCATTTCCTCCTCCAGGCTCTCCAGCTTCTCCACTTCTACCTCCACGCCACACTAGGCCTCCATCTCAACATATTCTCCCTGCTCTTCTTATATTCTCTCTTCCTCCACAATCTCCTCACTCACCTCCGCCAGGCTCTCCTGCCCTCCTCCGACAACCAATTCCTGCTCCGCCATCTCCCTCTCCAACTCTTCCGCCTCTGCCATACAGGATATGGTGTTGACCTCCATTACATAACACTGCATTGCCACCTTCGGGTCCCCCCAGATCCTAACGTGGACCCCTCTGTTATTAAATTTGAGGCACTGGTGGAACGAGGAGGGGACACAGCGAAAGGCGCTGGTGAGGGGCGCCAGAAAATGACATTGTTGTTGAATTTTCCGGATCTTGGAATAAGCATGGGTTATCTCAACTTAGAATGCTAAACACAACCAGAGACACATGCAGTAACAAGAATCTTTATTGATCACAATAATCTTCTTACAAGGCGAGATATACATGGCGAGACATGATTTCACCAATGTACCAAGCAAAACAAAGATACAAGACAAAACTAACAACGCGGACTCAAGGAGTAACCGCCGATTCCACTATTTCACTACGGAGTCCGCACATACCGCCTAGTCCGCCAATGTAACATCCCATTTTCAAATTGGACCCCCCCTAGGAGTGACTTGAGCATAACTAGGTCCTATGAGTGAACCTAGGTGAACCCAGGAGACCAAGTAACCTAAAAACCTAGTTGAGACCCTCTTGGTCTGCAAATAGTAATTTTCTAAACTCTGATTTTTGGGTGGCCTAGTAGGTTCATTTTGACTCTAAAGATCCCCTTAGACATAATGTGGGCCCAAGGAATCACCAAGGACCCACTTGGGTCAACCACAGTGGTCAAATTGACCAAGTCAACCCCAAGCCCAAATCAAGTCAAACCTAGTCTTTATGGGTTAACCCAACCTCAAGCCACCCTCCCCTTAGGCTAATCTCTTGCATGGTTATTATGTATTAATTTGGCTGCCCATATCCTAGAGGATTGACCAAGTCAACCTAGTGACTAGGAGAGAGAGAGAGAAGCCTAAATTTAGAGAAATAAAGAGGAGAGAGAAAGTGTTTAAAGAGGCCACTTATGGTGGAAGGTGAACCACTCCCTTCATGATATTTCCTAAGGGAATTATAAACCTTAGTGGGCTGCCAATAGGCTAGGGAGATGAGAAAATTCGTTCATGATGGTGAAGAGAGAGAAAGCTTCATTTGCCCTTTAATGGAGGAGAGAGAAAGTGAGAAAAAAGAAGGCTATTCATGGTGGGGAAGGTGAATCACCCCTCCATTCATCACCAATTGATTAGTATTCATCTCCCCTATCAGTTTTTAGGAGTTTCCAAACGTATTGGGACCAAGGGGAGGTGAATTTCAAGGGTTTTTCTCCATGGCCGAAATTTCATCTTAATGGCCATTAATGGCCATCAAGCCTACACCCTCCCTCTCCCCAATTTGATGCTTTTAAAAGCTTCCCTAGACCAAGAGAAGTTGTTTCCACCCTTCACCTAAAGAAACCGGGCTGTTTGGTAGTGAATTTGCAAGCATCGGAAAGCTCCACCGCCGGCCATGGCGCACCACCACCGCACTCGCCGACAAGCTTGGTTAAAGGTCCTCCCTCACCTCTTCTCTCATGTTTAGATCCTAGGAGTGTTTAGGAGTTGAATTCATGCTCAAACGAACCGGAGCAAAGTTTTCAAAATTCAGAAAATCTCCATTTTTATGGAGCTTTTGAAGCTCTCGGCTAGGGCGGCGCCGCCACCTCCGGCCGCCCTAGCTCCGGCCATGGATAGCCCCCACCACCGGGAACAAATGGGTGATGTTTCTCGGTGGTGGCGCCGCCTTAGGCCGCCGGGATAAGGCCCGTAAAAACCACCTGTGCGGGCTCTTTTTCGATCCAAATCGAAGAAGATGAACAGCTGCCGTCGGATCTGCTTTAAGATCCGTGCGGTCCTATTTATCTGATTTAGGTTTTATTTAAATACAATTTCTGTATTTTATTTACACAGATTTACTGAAAATGGAATTTAGGCCCCTTCTGGGTACCTCCTGAAAAAGTTTATAGCATGAAAGTTGTAGGTCCTTTAAATACCTACAATTTGCTATGCTGTGGTGAAATTTTGGTAGAGAACCTAGACCTGTAGGGTCATTTTATTATGGGTATGTCCTAAAAATTAGGGCAGATTCATTCTAAAATTTATTTAGGCCCTTTAAGGGCATTTTCATCAAAGATGATCTATATAAATGTTGTAGGCCTTTTTATTATCTACAGTTTGATATGTTATAGAAAATTATAGGACAAGGCTTCTGACCTGTAGGGCCATTATTCTAGGGTAGGTCCTACAAATAGGATAGATTTTTGAATAATTTCCTACACCTAACCCTTGGTCCAAATGCTTTGAGCTTTGGACAGGGACTCAATATCACCTAGACCTAACTCCTGTAAAAATTGGAAACCATTTAAGGAAGTGTAACCTAAGATTTTGCCCTAATCATGGAAAAGCTAGGGTAAGGTAGTTGAAGGGTCAAATGACCTCCAAACCCTCCCAAATTTTGGTGAGGTGTCCCTGTTATAGGTATCTAGGTATGGTTCAAATTTCAACTCATTTGGTTGAGTTTTGAATAGGAATCCTCTAAACCCTAGTTTTGACCTAGTGAAGGAAAGATTAGGGAAAAGGTTCTTTTGGCACTTGTGTGATCATCTCACCTCAACAGAGGTTGAGATTCTGATAACTGGTTTAAAATGGTTCTAAGAACTCCCTTAGGGAAGATGGGATGGATTAGGGTAAGTTTACCCTAGGGCCCAGGTTCAAACCCTAAATGTGGACTTTGGGGGCTTGTGAAGGACATAGGGGCAAATGTCCTTGTATGGCATTGAGTTTTGGTGGTGAGTTTGTTAATGGGTATTTAACCCTCTGGTTGTAATATTAGAGAATTTTGAGGTAGGTAGGTACCTCAAAACCTAAACCCTAGTTTTAGAGTAGAAGGGCTTTTAGGTCAAAGCAGTAGTTTAAATTCACTCAAAAGCTATGAAACTTGGGTAGAGTGTTTCTAGGGTAGTTAGGACCCTTGGCTGATTTTACTAGAATTTTTAGATCATTATTTTTAGTACTTCATTCATGAATATGTGTATAGCCCTATTTGATGTTTTATTTATTAAAGATTTTTAATTCAAATAAGGCCCCCTTGAAACTCTGGAATTAGATGTTGTTGGCCAGTAGGAATGCTCATGAACTTTAGTTTAATTTTATGTTGAATAAATAGAGTAGTTCTTTCACAAGTGTTATTAAAGGGCTTTATGGTTTAAAAATATTTTATGGCATAAATAGTTTCTGGAAAATTATGAAAATTGGTAAATAGGGTTTTTAAATCATTTTGAATCAGTGGGATTTTATTCTGGATTTTTGGAGTTATGAATATAGTACTTGATTCACAAGCATGCTAGATTAGGGTTTAGTAAATGATTTATTATAAATTAATTTCCAGCAGGAAAATTATGAAACTTTTATAGTACTATTTTCATGGTATTTCTAGTACCCTGTAATTAATCCAAATTATTTGGAAGAGAATTTGATGTAGTTTATTCATTAGACATGAAAGAAATGGATTATTGCAAATATGTTTAGGCCCCTTAGACCTTAGTGAAAATTGCCAAACCTTGGATATATCATTTTTAGACATAGTAGAATTTGTCTTAAATTTATTATGATTTATACATGACTAAAAAGTATACTCCTTGTTCAAATTTGGAAGACCTTGGATTTTAGTAAAATTAATTAATTAATAGATTAATTGAGAAAATTGTTATAATCGGGAATTTATTCAATTATGTCGTGATAGGCCCCCAGTAAATAACTTAGGCTGTTCGGATGAAAACACAAAGGACATCCTATCATGGACATCACTTAGTATAAGGTGGTCTGTAGTGAGTAACTTTGGGAAAGGAGTAACAGGATAAGGTTTGGGTTAGCGTAAGGACAGCTTGTGTTGGTTGGATTTAAAGAAAGAGGATGGATCACCATAGGAGGTTTCAAGTGTGGTGAGAAATGAGTTGATGCGCCCTAGAAGGTGCGCGGGACCGACGAAAGATCGTCGTCCCCGTAAGAGTGAAGAGTCAAATTCACCCTAGGTTTAGTTTGATGCAATTTATAAAGGGAACGGTAAGGGAAAAACAACCAATAACAATAAGTGCCTTGCGAAAGAGAACTTCGGGCCGTAATGCCGCCGTCTTGGTTCCTAGTGCCTATTGAGAACCCCTCATAGGGTATATTCCGGAGGCAGTCCTAGGCTAACGTAAATCTTAAAACAAACGAAAGAGTAATTAGCCTAATAGGGATTCACATTGCACACACTCATTAGTTAGGGTTGGTAATGGTTAAGTCATCCCGAGGTGTTCAAGGGGGCGCCTTCCCTTGGTGTTCTAAGGGATGAAGTCTGGAGATGAGCCGGACGGTTTAGTCCTGGGAATTTGGTCTCGGATGTGGTTAATACGGATGGTTTAGTCCGGGAGTTTGACACTTTAAATTGTTAAATATTAAACTGCTGCATGTGCATAAAAATAGGAAAAGTTAAGGTGGTGGGTTTTCGATATCAGGGAGTTCGATTACACCGACACCGATATCGTTGACTCGGCAAGGTGACTAGCACTTAGCCAAGGTTAAGTCCGGCGGACCAGTCGGCAAGAGTACGCAGGAGTCCGCCTCGTGCACCAGGCGTTGAGGGCGTACGATAGGTCAGACCAGTGGTGCTTTTACTGGTTTTGAGGTGGGCGAGGCCCAACCCACCGCTTCCATTTGCCACTACGGGAGTAACCTGGGAGTTATCTCCAGAAATGGGGAACTAAAGGTTTGTGTACACAAAGTTGGGTGTGTGAGTTGCACTGCTTGAACATCATAACCCACCTTATAGGTGCATGTCATAATCATTCATAACAACCTTGACACCTAAAATATAAGTGGAATAAGACGCTTATACTTTAGGACTTGCAAAATGACCCCTTGGTCTATAAGCTTGTGTGGGCAAGTTTATAAATTAAGGTCAATTTGATATATGTATATCTGCTGCTTGATAACAGACACCCCAACATATAAGCGATATGGGACGCGTTATACGATGGGAGCCTTGCAAAAGATCCCTTGGCTTATGTGTACTCACATAAGCGAAGGTTTAATTTCTTACTTACTTCCTTTCTGTTATACCTATTACAACACTTAGATTGTTCACCTGTTATAACTTGCTTGTTAGGTCCACCGTCATCTGTTTTGGAATTTATCTCCACTTTCATGTCCTCCCCTTTCTTCCTCTCCGCCCGGTGCCTTAGAGCGTGGGGGAAGGGGTGGGGGATGATAGGGCTTAGTCTTTTAGACTAACGGTTTTCGAACCATATCATATTAGGGGATCGTGGAGCCCATCCCGGAGGAGCAGCCCAGGAGGCCGGTACGCTTGGAGATGGGGCAGTCTAGCACTGGAGTCCAGACTGCAGGGACCGTGAGTCCCGACCTTTAGTAGAGTTTTAGTTTTGCTTCCGCATTGAGTGATTTTATAGTGAGGACTTGATGTACCGGGCATGAGCCCTTATATTTCTAGTATCTTTGTTCTCTGATGATTTCTGTGGACACTCCCTTCGTGGAGTTTTTATTTATATGTGATATTTTCTTCTGGTGGACTTGCTTACTCTTCTTGCTTGCTACTTATTTTGATCGAAAAGGTCAGCAGAATCGGTGCGTTGTAGTGACGACCTTCCCGGGTACGAAGGTGTCACCTCAAAGCGGCGGTTCTGGGCATAAGACCCCGGGTTTTCAAAAAAAAAGGGGGTCTTACAGCCAATCTACGAGCTAGTCGTGCGGACAGACCGTTATTTTAATGTAAGCTCTACTCGCCGATCAGTAAGCCGCCTAGCTACCTGACCGCGCGATCTGCTGCTGCTGAACTGAACAGGCCTCTAGAGGCAGACAACTTATTGAACTCCAAAACAAGTTGCCAAAGAGAAAACCGTCTGATCGCTATCCGCGACCTGTTGTTTACCGCATGTTGCTTAACCGTAGAGTCCGCACTGTCCCTGACCACAATCAGAGCCAAGTCTTTGCTTTCCAGCACTATCCGCACAACCTGCTGATAGTTTTACTTTCAAGACAACCTAAACACCTAGAGGGGGGGTGAATAGGTTCTTATGCTTGTTTACACTTTTAGGCAGAATTCAATTACAGAATTAATACACTCAGCACAGGAATCACAGAAAATCATACAACACAGATTGCACACAGTTTTATAGTGGTTCCCCAAGGTTTGGGTACGTCCACTTTCCCCCTTCACCTATCTAGCAGTATGCTAGATTCGGCCAAACTTCCTCTTTACTCAGATCCACAGATCCTACAGCTCAGAACCTGAAAAGGTTCCTACAACTCAGGCTCAACAGCCCTACCTCAGCCTTATCACAAGGCCTACAACTCAGAGAAGAACTTTCTCCTACACTCAGGCAAACATCCCTACCACTCAGAGATCAACTCTCCTACACTCAGCCTTTATAACATAGGCTTACAACTCAGATCTGTATTGACAGATCCTACAGAAATTAGAAAAGAAGTTTGTATTAACTTGCCCTTGATGAGAGAGAGAAGGACAAGGCAGTTCTTGATCAGCTGAAGAATGAAATCAACTGAATCTGAGCTTTCTTCAAAGCTTCTTGAATCTGAACTTAGCTGAGTTGATTTCCCAAACAGCTTCTTGAGAAACCAGTGATGGCTTCCTTCTTCTTCTTCAAATGGCTGAATCTCTCTCTATCCAACACCTTTGATGACACTTCTGAATTCTTGATAGAACTCTTCTTAGATCGATCCTGAGATCGTCTTCTTAGATCTTCTGATGAAGATCTTCTTTTGTGTATTACTCCTTCTTGATTTGATTTCTCAAATTGATTGCCAAAAGTCAATCTCTTATTACTTCTCTCTGAATCTGTCTATTTATAGACCTTCTTAATGGTAACCGGCTGATCCGGTTTATAACTGTCTTCTGACGAGTCTGGAAACATCAGTTAACTGGCTGCAACCCACAGCTGTCAAGTCTTCAAACAGATCCTGTGCCTTAGTCTTGGTCAGCAAAGTGTTGAGACAGACTATCAGGAAGTGTCAAGACCAACTGTCTTTATGTGTCGACACAAGTAACTTTGGTGTCGACACAGTCTTTGATGATGTCGACAAGTTTGCCTTTAAGTCGACACAGCTTCTTCAGAACTTCATCTTGAGAATGAGTCTACACAGAGAATTTATGTCGACTCAACACTTCATCTTTCTTCAGAAAATAACTTGGTCTTGACTTTGTGGTGTGTCGACACAAGTCCTATGTGTCGACACAGTTATTGTAGATTCACAACTCAATATGTGTCGACTCTGCCTTCAGGTGTCGACTCAGCAAATGTCAATTCTGCCAATATGTGTCGACTCAGTCTTCTGGTGTCGACACAAGTATTGTTGACTTCTGCCAATGTGTGTCGACTCTGTCTCAATGTGTCGACACATCCTCCCAGTGTCGACAAAGATGAGATCAACTATCTTTCAGTTAGTCGACACTGCTTCCCAGTGTCGACACAAATGTGGTCGACTATCTTTCTGTGAGTCGACACTGCTTCCCAGTGTCGACACAAATGTGGTCGACTATCTTTCTCTGTGTCGGCACAGCTTCCTTCAAGTGTCGACACAATTATTCTGAAGTGTCGACACAATTTCTTCAGGTGTCAACACATGGACTTAGAATAATTTCCTGTATTTTTTAATACTTTTTCACCTGCATATGTCAACTTAAAACAACATCAAATACACCTTGATGTATATCATTAAGCTAAGTAAGGCTTCTTCAAATCAGGTACACATTTTCCAATGTACCCAACAATCTCCCCCTATTTGGAGAAGTCATAACCCTTTTAGTTAATGATATACACCATTTATATAAAAAAAAATATGATGATGTATGACATTACAGGAATACTTAATATAAACAAAATATTAACAATTCATCACAGAGTGAACATGAATATGTGATTCCAAACAAAATTTTGTTTATAACTTGGTAATGTTTGATTACAGATGTTTACATTGAATGATTAAACAAAACATTACAAAACACATTTGAAAGAAATTAGAACTAAGACTGATCAGGCTCTTTTATGACAATTCCTTTGCCAGATTGGATTTGAGCCTTCACAGGAGCTTCAGCAACTTCAGCTGGCTTCTTGCCTTTTAGCTCAGCTTTCTTCTGTGCTTCTTCCTTGAGCCTTTGCCTTTCAAAGTAATGAAAGGGCTTTGGAAAGTACTTGCTCGGCTCCTGAGCATCTGGTGGCAGCCTTCCCATCTTGGCTTTTCTCCTGAACTGTACTATGGCTTCCTGCCTAGCTTCAAACTTTTGCCATTCCATTTCATTATACCACTTTCCTCTTTCATGTTCTTGGTCCTTTACAGCCTTCCATGCAGTTAGTATAATATTTCTTGAAGTAGGGCTCCACTGCTCAAAATCTGGCTTAAGTTCAGCCTGCTCTCTAAATCTTTTCTTGGATAGTAGAGCATCTTGCTGTTCTTTCAAGTTGGCATCAGGCTTATCAACTTTTTCAATAATAACCTTGGTAACCTCCTTTGGAGGATTATACATATCCTGAACTTGCTGATCAATCATATCAAAATCTGGAGGAGGGTAAATGACTTGGGCAATCTCAGGTTGATTACCTTCAAGTAGACCTGTTTGAATTCCTGACTCAGCCACCATAGCATCATCACACAAAGGTAGATATCCCAATATGGCTTGAATACTATTTGTCACCCATTTGGTGTGCTCTGAGCCAGCATGAACTAACAACCTCTCCCCCTTTATGACTTCTCTGGTAATATGATCTCTTAGATCTTCCTTCTGAAATCTGATCTGGCCATCCAGATAATTCACACCCTCTTTAAAATAGGGTTTCAACCTTTGAAGCTTGTCAGATATGTCCTTTTGAGATGTGGTGATAGCAGTTTTAACTGATTCAATGGCATCTTGAAGTTTCTTATCAAACTCCTTCATCTCCTTTGCTCTTGCTTCAGTCAGCCCTGTAGTAGTCTTTTTCAACTCATCAATAATTTCTTGGTGAGATTCAGCCAAATTATCATTCATCCTCAGCTGATTCTCCAAAACATAACCTTGCTTTAAAACAATATCATCCACTTTAGGGATGATAGACTGCTATTGTTTAGCCAAAAATACCACAACATTACCTCCCTTATGGAAGCAATCTGTCATCTCCTTCTTATTCATATTTACTTCAAATCTAATAGATTTAATATCTTGAGCCAAGTCAAATTGAAGGGATTTATTGCTCTCATCAACATACTTCTCAACAGCCAACCTATGGTCATCTAACTTAACTTGCAAATCTACCATAAACTTGTTATAATTGAATTCAGAAGGAGATTGGAGAGTTGTAGTCTGTAGAGTCTGCTTATAGCTTTTGCTCCTTCTCTTAAAGACCATGAGCTTTTTCTTCTTAGCCAGTCTGGCTTCTTCATTCTCAAAATCAGATGAACTGTCAATTTGAACTCTGTCAGGAGAAAGAAGAGGAATATCTGTCTCAGTGCCTTGTTGTTCAGCCTCAATATGCACAGGCTCCCCCTCAACTTCTTGCTCCTCCTCAATTTCTTGCTCTTTCTCTATTTCTTGCTCTATCTCCATGTCTAGTACCTTCTCAATATCTTGCTCCTCCTCTACTATATCAGTAGCAATTTCAACATTTGGAAATAACTCATCTAGAGTGTATTCCTTCTGAGCTGGAACAGATGTTGAATCATCCAGATCTGCAATATTCAAATCTTTTGATAGATCAATTTGGTCTTCCTCTTGTACATGGTCAGACATTTGTACCTCCTGCACTTATTTAGTATGTCGAATTTCCTGTGTAGGAGAATGCACTTGCTCCCCCTGTACTTGTTCAGAAGTAGATACATTCTGGGCAGGAGTGTGAGCTTGAACAGACTCAGGATGATCTTCAACCTGCTTTCTCACTTGCTCTTCTTGATGCTGGGCAGTGCTTAGATCATGTGCAGGGGATCTCACAGGGGTGTCCTGCCTGCTCTCATCAGGCACATCTTTAGACAGCACCCTATCCCATCTTGAAAATAATCTTGTATCCATTTTCCTCATGTGATTAATCTTTGTCCCAGGCAGTTGTTGCATAACCTCAGGGATCACTCCAATCAGGTATAAACTCATAATTCTAGCCAGATTTGGCTTCTTGATTCCTTCCTTGATTTTATCAAATATTACAGCTGACCAGTCAGTTGGAATTGTAAACACAATTCTGGTCATTAGGCTGAACATATAGGCTGAAATCCTATCATGTCCACCTGGTTTGCACAGAATCACCTTGCCAACCACTTCAGACAAAAATTTTCCTTGTTGATTCATCCCTTTTCTGTTGAAAGCAGCTCCAATCTTCAGGGTTGGATCCAATCCACACCATTGGAGAGCCTCTCTTGACTTAGAAGCAGGGACTTCTTCTTCATTCTCAATGATAGGTAATTGGAGAATCTTTCTTAAACTTCTTGGGGTAATTTTCACCTTTGACCCATGAACTGTGGCTTTGATCTTGAGACCATCTGAATCCACTGATGTAGAGGTAAAGAATTCAATCACCTCCTTCTTCCAGATCTTTATCGGTTCAGAAACTAGAAACTCTAATCCAGACTCAGAAATTAGATTGACAATCCTTTGAACATCTATCGGGGCATCCGCAAAGCCATTGCGCACCAACTCATATCCTTCATTGACGTTATCTGCAACCTTTGGCGCCATTGATCAGACGAGAAAGCTTGAGAGAAGAGAGAGAGAGAATGTTGACACAGGGTTTCAGTCTCGAAAACCTTGTAAGCGTGTCGACAGAATAAGTTCTTGACCTATTTATACCTTCTATTGAAAGAAGATCAACAGGTGGGCAAAACAGTCTATATGTGTCGACACAGATGGAATGTGTCGACACAAACTTCTATTGTCTCGACAACAAATCTGTCTACTATGTGTCGACACCAATTGTGGATATGTCGACACCTGAGAGACATAGTAGAGCATCAGAAATTCTGTGTCGAATCTTAGGATAAGTGTCGACATAAAATCTGTAAGTGTCGACACCACTATTCTGGTGAAGTCGACACTACCTTCCTGGATGAGTCGACTATTTGATTCTTAAGTGTCGACACAAATTCTTTGTGTCGACACATATTCTCTGACTAGTCGTCATGACTTCACTGAGTCGACACATTATCAATGAATGTGTCGACACTATTTTACTTAGCCAATTTCTATTTTTGTCAATACCACTTGAGACCACTTGATAATCTAATATGTTACTTGTAAGTTTGTTGATAAACTAATCAATGGTCAGCATGCCTAATTCAATTTTAAATTTATTGAATTTTGTTTCATCCAGTGGCTTAGTAAATACATCTGCTATTTGATAATCTGTTTTAACAAATTCCAATGTGATGTCTTCTCTTTCTACATGTTCTCTAAGAAAATGGTATTTAATTTCTATATGCTTAGTTCTACTATGAGAAACATGATTATTAGCAATAGAAATTGCACTCTTAGAATCACACAAAAGAGGTGTTCTACTTACTTGAATACCATAATCTTTAAGCTGATGCTGTATCCACAATAGTTGTGCACAGCAGCTGCCAGCAGCAACATATTCTGACTCAGCTGTGGATATAGCCACACTGGTCTGCTTCTTACTACTCTAAGATATCAATCTTCCTCCCAAGAATTGACAAGTACCTGTTGTACTCTTTCTATCCTCTCTACAGCCTGCAAAGTCTGCATCTGAATAACCTGTTAGTAGAAAATCTCTATTCCTAGGGTACCAAAGGCCTAGATTAGGTGTGCCCTTAAGATATCTCAGAATCCTTTTGACTGCAATATAATGAGATTCTTTAGGTCAGGCTTGGTACCTAGCACAGACACATGTAGCATACATAATATCTGGTCTACTAGCAGTGAGATATAGTAGTGAGCCAACTATTCCTCTATACAAAGATTCATCAACAGGTTTACCTGCATCATCTTTGCATATAGGCATACTTGTTCCCATAGGAGTTCTCATAGTGGAGGATGACTCCATACCATACTTCTTAATTAATTCTTTGGTGAACTTAGACTGGGATATGGATAGGCCATCATCAGTCTGTCTTACTTGGAGTCCCAAGAAGAACTTAAGTTCCCCCATACTGCTCATCTCAAACTTCCCTTGCATAAGTTTGGCAAACTTTTTACAAAGGTTGTTTTCAGTAGATCCAAAGATTATGTCATCAACATAGATCTGAACTAAGATGATCTTACCTTTGGATTCCCTAAGGAATAGAGTTTTGTCTATTTTTCCTCTTGAGAATTTATTCTCAATAAAGAAAGTAGACAGGGTTTCATACCAAGCCCTTGGGGCTTGCTTTAACCCATACAAAGCTTTTCTAAACTTATAGACATAATCAGGTTTAAGAGGATCTACAAAACCTGATGGTTGTTCTACATAGACTTCCTCTTTTAAATCACCATTCAGGAATGCTGATTTCACATCCATCTGGTACACTTTGAAGTCTTGATAGGCTGCATAGGCAAGGAACATTCTGATTGCCTCCAGCCTTGCTACTGGGGCAAAGGTTTGATCAAAGTCAATCCCTTCTTCCTGCTTGTATCCTTTTGCAACCAATCTTGCTTTATTCTTCACTATTATTCCACTCTCATCCAATTTGTTCCTATAAATCCACTTTGTGCCAATTATGTCGTGGCCTCTTGGTTTAGGAATAAGCTCCCAGACATTGCACCTTCTGAATTGATTCAGCTCCTCTTGCATAGCATCAGTCCAGTGTTGGTCTTGGATGGCTTCTTCAAACTTCTTACGCTCCATTTGAGACAAGAAACTTGAATGCAGGTCTGTGCTTTGATTTCTGCTTGTAGTCTGCACTCCCTGTCTTAGATCACCTATAATCTGATCAGCTGGATGATCACTTAAATGTCTTGTAGCTGGAGGTAGATTCCTTTCTTGTTGACATCTCCAGCTCCTTCTTCATGCTGAACCTCTTGGTTTTCATCAGCTCCTATTGAGTCTTGTACTCCCCTTGGACAATAGCCTTCATTTTCCAATGCTTCATCTTCCTTTGTTGCTTCAACAATGGAGAGTTTGTCTATACTTTTGCTTATACCCTTTGATGATTCCTTTTTCAGATCCACCAAAGATCACTTTAGGTCCATCTTTGACAGATGTATACTCCTTCAGCAGCCCCTTTGTCCCAGTCATGTGCCTGGAACAACCACTGTCCAAGTACCAAATAGGGGCATGGCCACTTGGACTTTCCTGCAACACAGATTTACTTACCCTTAGAACCCAAGAAAGTCTTGGGTCCTTGGTTCAGGTTAGCATTAACAAAGCTACCATTATCTCTTCTAACAGGTAGACTATTGTTCTTTCTAACACTTTTGTTATGCCAGCAGTCTAATGCAAAATGGCCTCTCTTGCCACAGCACCAACATTCAAACTTATTGTATCTAGATCTAGATACACCCTTGACAGAAGAATTTCTGTCCATTGCTGGTGCTACAGCAGCTTCACCCACTGATTTCTTATAACCATTGGGTTTATGAACATGGATAGGCCTGTTGGCATTTACACCCTTGTTAATCAGAATATTAGTCTTAAAATGACCATGAATATTTTCATGATCATATTGGTTAGAAGGCACTTGCACCTTTCTAAACTTAATAGGGACTGAAAGGTTTAGTGGCTTGACAGGAGCTTTGCCTTTCCTCTTGAATTGGGCTGCCCTGGGGTTACCTTTGAATCCTAATCCTGCCTTACCCTTTTGAGTCACAAATTCATCTATCAAGGGTAAGACAGACTTTGGCTTAGAGTAACTAGCTACTAAATCTTTTTCTATTCTTAGTCTGGCCACCAGACTCTTCACTTGATCATTGGTATAATTAATTGTGCCCATCTAAATAATAGTTATATTCTTCAGCTTGGCAATTTCATTTAACTTCTGATCAATTACTTTCTCTAACTCAGTTGCAGCTACCCTTAGATCAGCAATTTCCTGAGCCTGAGATTTAACCAGGTTCTTGCTTTTCTTAAGGGCCTGCAACAAGTCCCCATACTTATCTATCAATTGATAAATATCTCCTTCAGATTCAAATGCATCTACATCACTTGATGCAGATGTAGCTGATTCTGCACTTGTACTACAAACAGATTTTATTGAAGGACATAGTACCTTACTAGGACCAGACTGATTCTGGCACATGTCTTCTTCTACTCCTACCATCAGTCCCATGCACTGATGATCCTCTTGTTCATAGATGGAGTCTAGCAATTGCATGAACTCCTCTTCTTCAGTAGCAGCATACAGTCCAATATATGCTTCAGCTTCAGATTCTGATTCTGAAGTTGATTGATCTGTTAGGCTCTTTTCCTTCTTTGCAACAAAGGATTTTTCCTTCTTGCCCTTTTGATAAGTCTTCTTCTTGTCTGATGACTCCTTTCTCTTATCAGGACAGTCAGCCACTACATGTCCAGGCCTATTGCAACAATAGCAGACAATCTTTGAAGTAGTGGCCTTGCTGGGCTTTGTTCTGCTCTTCTCTTTCCTTGATGACTTTTTCTTCTGATAATAGTCATCAACTTGCTGTGATGAGGAGGGCCTAAACCTCCACTGCTTCTTCTTTAAGAATCTTTGGAATTGCCTTGTAAATGCAGCAAAATCTGCATCTGACTCACAGCTTTCTGAACCCTGATTCTCTGAATTTTCAGAACTAACTTCTTCAACTTCCTTAGGAGGAGATGATGATATCCTCCTATTCTTTCTAGTGGCTTCTGCCTTGAAGGCCACTGTCTTCTCTCTATGCTCTCCTTTTGAATTCTTTTCCTCCTCCTTCCTCACCATAAGTTGCATTTCATAGGATAGCAACTTTCCAAACAAGGTTGGAGGAGAAATCTCTGCCAGTTTAGCCACTTCTCTTATGACACAGATCTTTGTGTCCCAATCCTTTGTCAAGAATCTTAAGAATTTGTCATTCAGTTCATAGGTACTGAAGACTCTTCCATAGGACATTAACTCATTCACAATTCTATAGAATTTCTTATAGCATTCAGTTATGCTATCAGTTTTTCCTTGTCTAAAACTTTCATATTCCTGGTTGAGCATAGACTTCCTATCCTGTCTTACTTCTTCAGATCCCTCCATGTAGACAATCAAGGTGTCCCACATTTCTTTGGAGGTCTTGCAGTGAATCATATTCTGAAATGTAGAATCATCTATGGCACTCACAATAATATTCTGAGCTCTCTTGTCCATGGTTGCCAAAATGATTTCATCCTTGGTCATTTCAGAATAACTCTTTGGAGTTTGAATATTAGCATCAAGAACTGATACCTTCATTGGAATGAAGGGTCCTTCCTGAACTGTGATGTATATTCTTGGGTCAGATGCTTCCCTGAACAATCTGACTCTTTCTTTCCAAATTCCAAAGATTTCCTTCCTGCAGATGGGTAACTTCATTGATCCTAACTCCTTGTGATTTTCTCCAGAACCCATCTTCTTGAATCTTGATTCTGCCTTTCAGATCTACCTCAGACTATTAAGTCCTTTTTGAGGAACCTCCCTCTGATACCACTTGATAGTTTTACTTTCAAGACAACCTAAACACCTAGAGGGGGGGGGGTGAATAGGTTCTTATGCTTGTTTACACTTTTAGGCAGAATTCAATTACAGAATTAATACACTCAGCACAGGAATCACAGAAAATCATACAACACAGATTGCACACAGTTTTATAGTGGTTCTCCAAGGTTTGGGTACGTCCACTTTCCCCCCTTCACCTATCTAGCAGCATGCTAGATTCGGCCAAACTTCCTCTTTACTCAGTGTAACATCCCATTTTCGGCTAAACCCCTAGGAGTCGGTTGGTCGTGAGAGAACCCTAGGAAGCACAAAAATTGAAATAAATCGACGAGACTTCGGGTCACGGGTTGGTCACGCCCGTGACCGACCCGTCACGCCCGTGACCGACCCGTCACGCCCGTGACCAAGGGCGTGACTCCTTCGATGATCGTCGATTCCGTGAGGCGATCGACGACCTTGCAGCCAGAACATGTCATGCCCGTGACCAGAGTGTCACGCCCGTGACCAGGGGCGTGACTCCTTCGATGATCGTCGATCCCCGTAAAACGATCGTCGAAATTGAACTCGGGCCTGTCACGCCCGTGACCTAAGTGTCACGCACGTGACCTAGGGCGTGACCAGCCTTCGACGACCGTCGATCTCAGTTCAACGATCGTCGACCTCGAAATTGCCGTTCGGGCCTATCACGCCCGTGACCTAGGTGTCACGCCCGTGACCTAGGTGTCACGCCCGTGACCTAGGGCGTGACCACCCTTCGATGACCGTCGATCTCAGTTCGATGATCGTCGACCTCAAAAATTGTCACCCGGGCATGTCACGCCCGTGACCTATGTGTCACGCCCGTGACATTGGCCGAAACGACGGTTCAGGCCCGAAATTTTTCTAACACGCGTGGAAATAAATGCTGGTGTGGGAAGTTACACCAGGAGTAATTACGGGCCGTTTTTCCTTCTATAATTATATAATAAAGGAGGAAGATGTGGTCCAATAGGAAACCGCCAACTGGACACACCTGTTCATCTTCCACCGTTTCTTATCCCTTCATTGTAACCGAAATGTTATTAGGAGGAGCCTTCATGACCATTAAGGCTTTACCCTTTCACCTCCCCACATGCTGACTTATAAAAGTCAACTTGGGGCAAGAGGAGAAGTTTACACGCTCAAGCAAACGGATCAGATCTTTGTTCTTGCAGTAGGAGAAGTTCGGCTACGCCACCACTGCGCCATGGCACCCCGTCGTTCATCTCGCCTTCAAACCGCGAACAAGGTCCTCCTCTGCTTCTTCTCTTTCGTGGGTAGATCTTAGGATTCTTAGAAAGGAAGTTCACGCTCAACGGAGCCGGACCCATCTCTCGTTTTCATGGAAAACCATGAAAAATGTATTCTTGAGTTCGCCGGAAACCGCCACCTCCGGCGGCCAAACCACCGCCGACCGATAGCCATCGCCTCAACGGAGGCGGTGGTGGTGGTGGCTGGCCAGGGAAGTGACCGGACGACCGGTGACGGAGCGCGAAAGAGCTACAGGAAATATGAGTTTCTGTGTCTGGTTTTCGAGTTCTGTAGAAGATGAACAGTAAAAACTGTTTTTAATATATAAATTATGTAAATAATTTTGTATGGAGATTATACTTGGATGGGCATATTTTTAATGCTGCAAAACGAGGCACTTAGAGACCATTTTAGGAAAAGTGACCAGACACGAAAGTCGTAGCCCTTCGAGTTTAGATTAATCTAAAATTGGTTTCAACTCGTTTGGGTAAGCGGTTCGGACGCAGCACCCATTTTATTGGGGGTTGTACCTAGAGTTGGGCAGAAATTAAAACGGATGCCCACTCTTCGTCCCTTGTCCAAATGACCTGAAATTTGGGCAGGGGATTAGCCTTAAAAATACCTAAAGGCAGACCAAAAATGAGAATTTTTGGGGATACTTTGCCTAAAGTTTTTGTTTCAATTTAATAAACTTAGAGGAATTTATTTAAGTGGTCAAATGACCTCCAAACCCTCCCAAATTTTGGTGAGTGGTCCCTGGCTATAAAACCTAGGTCTGTACAAAATTCCAACTAATTTGGAAGAGTTTTGGGTAGGAAATCTTCTACCCTTAACTAGGCATTAGAGAGACACCTTTTAGTAAAAAGTGCATTAAGAGTTTGAAAAGGTCAAATCACCTCAACAGAGGCTGATTTTCAAATCTCTGACTTAGAAGAGTGTTATAACCTGCTTGGAGGAAAATGGTGAGGTTTAGGGTTGGTTTACCCTAGGATCCAAGCTCAAACCCTAAATGAAGGGTTTTGAGGGTTGTGAAGGACATGGGGGCAATTGCTCTTGTATTGCCTTGAAACTCTGTAGAGTTGACAAAAGCTTGATAAGAATCGTCTGGATGTAATCTCGGAGAATTTGGAGACAAGAAGATACCTTAAAACCCTAACCTTAGTTTTAGGGTAAAATATCAAATAGGTAAAATCAGTCACTGAACCTTACTTAAAAACTGTAAAATTCGGGTAGAGTGAGTTTTGGATCAGGTAGAACTTATAGCAATTTTTCTGGAATTTTATGTTGAATATTGCTAGCACTTCATTTGTAAAGCTTGCTATGGCCTTAGATGATGATTCAATTATTTAGGAATTTATGTTCATTGAAATCTCATGAAATTTTGGAAATATAGATTTTAAAACAGAATGATTACCCCTGAATTTTTATATAATTTTTAGTTGAGTACATCCTTCCTTCACAAAAGTTAAAAAGGGGTTTTATGCTTGAAAAATTATTTAGGGATGATTTTATTACTGAAAAATTATGAAACTGGGCCAGTGCTAATTTTAGGCCTTTATCTGCATGTCATAAATTATTTTTAATTTTTGGAAGAATAGTTTCTGTACTTGATTCTTAAATAACAAAAGATAGAGATTATTTCTAAAATAGTTTTAATGCCCTTTTGATGATAGAAAAATTATGATACCTTGGATTTAACCTACTGAGATAACCTACTATTTGTCATAAATTTTCTGGACATCTTACATGAGAACTTAGGGTAGTTCATGTTCAAACCGGTAGCCCTTGGGATTTTCGAGGAATTTAATTTAATGCCAAATAAATTATGAAAATTTCCATTTTCTGGATTTAGGTCATTTATATCATGGTAAGTCTCCAGTAAATAATTTAGGGCATTTGGATGAGTATTGGATCATTTCATAACCGGTTCGACATATAGTCTAGGTCGGTCTGCATATAGCAATTTGTGAAATGCAATAGGACATGATCTGAGGAAGGCATTGGAGTTAATCATATTGTCTGGGTGGGCAATGGTGGAGGAAATCACAATAGGAAGGTATAAAGAGTAGTGAGAAGTGGTGATAGCTAGAGTTAAGAGGTGCTCGGGTTTCGGCGAAAGATCGCCTTTCCCGAAGAGAGGAAGGTTAAAAATCACCCTAGGATAGTCTATCGTAATATGAGAAGGGAATCGGGTTAAGGGAGATAAACCAATAATAATAAGTGCCTTGCGAAAGGGAACTTCGGGCCGTAATGCCGCCGTCTTGGTTCCTAGTGCCCCTTGAGAGCCCTTCACGGGGAACACCGGGGGCAGTCCTGGGCTAACATAAACTGTAATAACAAACCGACAAGAGTAACTTAGTAACTAGGGCTGCACTGTTCACAAACACTGTTGGCACAGGAAGATTGATGAGAGCTTCGGCTCGGTTGGTTAAGAGACGGACGAGATGGTCCGGGGAGCTTCGGCTCGGTTGGTTTGGAGACGGACGTTTTGGTCCGGGGAGCTTCGGCTCGGTTTTGTGTGGTTACGAATAAACTTGCATGTGCATAAGATAGGAAAAGTTAAGGTGGTGGGTTTTTCGATATCGGGGAGTTCGATTGCACCGACACCGATATCGTTGACTCGGCGGGGTGATTAGCACTTCGCCAACAGAAGTCCGGTGCGCCAGCCGGCAAGAGTACGCAGGCATCCGCTTAGTGCACCAAGCGTTGAGGCATATGATAGGTCAGACCAGTGGTGCTTTTACTGGTTTTGAGGTGGGCGAGGCCCAACCCACCGCTTCCGTCCGCCACTACGGAGGTATCCTGGGAGGTAACGGCTCCGAAAGGGGGAACTAAAGGTCTGTGTGCACAGAGTCGGGTGTGTGAGTTGCACTTGCATGTTTCATCATACCCACTTGCATGTCATAGCATAATCGATTCATTTAACCCTGACACCTAAAGTATAAGTGGAATGGGACACTTATACATTAGGACCTGCAAAACGACCCCTTGGTCTATAAGCTTGTGTGGGCAAGTTTATAAATCAATGGTTAATTTCAATATATAAACATATGCTGTTTTTTGATAACCGACACCCCAACGTATAGGTGGTATGGGACACTCTATACGATGGGAGCCTTGCAGAAGATCCCTTAGCTTATGCGTTTTCGCACATAAGTTAAGGTTACTTTTCTTACTTTCTGTTTCTGTCATACTATTATAGAATTGCTAGATTAGTTCCACTGCCATCTATTTCTTGATTAATCTCTACCTTCATGTCCTTCCCTTTCTTCCTCTCCACTCGGTACCTAGGAGCCATGGGGGAAGGGGTAGGGGATGATAGGACTTAGTCTTTATGACTAACGGTTTTCGAACCGCATCATTTAGGGGATCATGGATCCCAGCATGGAGGAGCAGCCCCAGAGATCGGTGCGCCTGAAGATGGGGCAGTCTAGCTCCGGAGTTCATACAGCCGGGACCGTGAGTCTCGACTCTAAGTAGTTCCTGTTTTTGCTTCCGCATGAGAGACTTGTAGTGAGGACATTTTGTACCGGGCATAAGCCCGCATTTATAGTACTCTGATGTTTTCTGTGGACACTCCCTTCGTGGAGATTTATTTCTATATATGTGATTTATTATTGTGGACTGCATTGCTCTTACTTCTATTATTGTGCTACCTTTCTGTGATCGAATTGGCCGGCAGAATCGGCGCCTTGTGGTGATGACCCTTCAGGACGTGAAGGTGTCACCGCAAAGCGGCGACTCTGGGCCTAAGACCCCGGGTTTAAAAAAAAAGGGGGGGGGGGGGGGTCTTACAAGTTGTATCAGAGGGAACATCGATCAGAAGGAAGTAGCAGTCCACAATCCCTGGGTCACCCCCGCTCGAGTTTAGTTTGGGGACAAACTAAGCAGCGGAAGCAGTGGTGTGCCCAAAGGGGGATCACATATAAATTGTCCACTTTTATTTAAGTTTGAACGTTTTCTCAGCATGCATTTTTGTTACGCAGCCTCAAGCACGGCCTACGCCACAAGGTGGAGTTCAACAGGCTCAGGATGTTGCACCACCCCCACGGGTCCCCACTCCTTTCCTTCAGTCAGACATGGGACAGACTCTGACTGCCATCCTGGAGGCCTTCAGGGCCCAGCAGGTTCCGGCCCCGCAGCCAAATTCGGGGGCCAACTGGCTAAGCATCTTCCGAGGACTGTCTCCCCCATCCTACTTGGGGACAGAGTCGGCGGTTCGGATGGAAGAGTGGCTGGATATCATGTACGAGATGCTGACCGGGATACGGTGTCCCTGGGAGGAGAGGGTGGCTCTGGTTGTCTCCTGCCTGGAGTCCCATGCAAAGAGGTGGTGGAAGACGCTGTTGGACACGATATTTACCGATAGGGAGGTTGCGGAGGTTACTTGGGAGGAGTTCAGGGCCGCACTGCTGGAGCATTTCGTTCCGCAGTCGGCTAGGGATGATTTGGAGGAGCGGTTCTTACAGCTGAAGCAGGGCACCCGGACCATGGTGTACCATCGAGAGTTCGACCATCTGGCTCGATACGCAGATTCCTACCAGCTGGGCGAGGCAGGGTATATCAGGAGGTTCTATAAGGGCCTGCGGGAGGACTTGAGGGAGGCTCTATTGTTTGTATCTGACGGGCCCATCTCCCGGATTTTGGAGATGGCAAAAAGGATTGAGGCAGATTGGCACGCCACCCGGGGCCGGAAACGGCCAGCAGAGGATCAGGGACGGAGAGGTAAAAATGACCAGCAGCGAGGTGTTGTACCAGAGGGGAGGAGGACAGAGGACCAGCCTCGTCAGGACGTGAGGCAGGAGCCGAGGGAACAGGTGATATTGGCCCCTCCACCTCTTCGGATGCAGGAGATGTCGAGACCCGGGGGAATGGCGTATCCCCCACCAGAGTGTTTTCTTTGTCATCAGATTGGGCACATTCGGAGGAACTGCCCCATGAGGGGGGCACCACCTCCAGCACCACAGGGCGGCCCACCAGCTCAGCATTACGGAGGTCGAGGACGCGGCCGCGGTCGTGGATACCAGGGGGAGATCGTAGACAGGAAAGGGAGCAGGTATATGCCTTGGACCTTGCGCAGCCTCGGAATCCGGAGCAGGTCATAGCAGGTACGCTGCAATGCCCCTTTATTTTCATAGAATTTCCCTTTCAATGGTTAAAACTTTGAATCGCACTAGATAGATTAGCAAGGAAAGTAAAACTCACTATAGAACCCTAAGATGTCTAATCACCCCAGGTATAGTCTTCATCAGCGGCAAGCCGGCCCGCACGTTGTTCGATACTGGAGCTACTCACTCCTTTGTGTCGGAGACGTTCGTAGAAGGACTGGAAGGCGTGGAGCGGTTCACAGGCTCGAGGATGAGGGTGCGACTACCGGATGGATCTGAGCTCCTTACCACGGATCACTGCAATATGGAGGCAGAAATTGGTGGAAAGGCATTCGAGGCTCCAGCGACGATTTTGAAGCTGACAGACTACGACCTAATCCTGGGCATGGTATGGCTACACTGGAACCATGCCCAGATTGACTGCCAGGCGAAGAGGATCACCGTGAGACACGGGGACTCTTTCATTACCATCGAAGGTATAAGACCTGTCTCTCGTATACTCTTATCTTCGATACAGGCCGTTAAGGCCCATCTGCAGGGAGAGGAGGTCTATCAGATTCTATTTGAGATGGCGGAAGTTAAGGAGTCGGTGACAGACATCCCGATGGTGCGTGATTTCGCTGACATCTTTCCAGAGAAACTACCAGGATTACCTCCACACCGAGAGCAGGATTTTCAGATACAGCTTGTGCCGGGGGCCAAGCCGGCATCTAGGGCCCCTTATCGAATGGCCCCAAAGGAGTTGGCAGAGTTTCGTACTCAGTTGCAGGAATTGGTTGAGACAGGATTTGTTAGACCGAGTTCCTCGTCATGGGGAGCACCGGTCCTATTCGTGAAGAAGAAGGATGGGACACTCCGTCTATGCATCGATTATCGAGCACTAAACAGGCTGACCGTCCGGAATACCTATCCGCTCCCACGGATAGACGAATTGTTCGACCTGCTGGAGGGAGCCCATTATTTCTCGAAGCTGGACTTGAGGTCAGGATACTACCAGCTACGGATCCAGGAGGAGGATATCCCGAAGACGGCCTTCAGTAGCAGATATGGCCTGTATGAGTTTACCGTGATGCCCTTCGGGCTCACGAATGCTCCATCGACGTTCATGAGTCTCATGAACTGGGTTTTCGAGGCCTGCTTGGATGTGTTCGTCATAGTATTCATAGACGACATCCTGATCTAATCTAGGATGGAGGAGGAGCACACTCGGCATCTGGCACTCACTCTGGAGAGGTTGCGGGAGCATCGCCTTTATACAAAATTCAGCAAGTGTCAGTTTTGGTTGAAGGAGGTGGCCTTCCTAGGCCACATTATCAGCGGAGCCGGGTTGGCAGTGGATCCGGCAAAGATTCGGGCAGTTCGAGATTGGCCGCAGTTGAAGACAGCCACCGATGTACGAAGTTTCTTGGGACTTGCCAGCTATTACCGGAAGTTCGTGGAGGGGTTCTCCCGGATTGCCCTCCCCCTCACATCTTTGACGAATAAGGAGGCACCTTTTGTTTGGACCCCGCAGTGCCAGGCGGCTTTCCAGGAGCTGAAGGACCGACTCATCTCAGCCCCTATTCTGGCCCTTCCATCTGGAAAGGAAGGATTCCAGGTGTATACCGACGCATCATACCAGGGAATGGGAGCAGTGCTGATGCAGAATGGACACGTCATAGCATATGCCTCCCGCCAGCTGAAGACCCATGAGAAGAACTACCCAGTGCACGACCTTGAGATGGGAGCGGTCGTTTTTGCTCTGAAGGTCTGGCGCCATTATCTTTATGGAGTCCACTGCGACATCTACTCCGACCACAAGAACCTGAAATACGTAGACACTCAGAAGGAGCTGAATATCAGGCAGAGGCGCTGGGTGGAGTTCTTAGCAGACTATCAGTATGAGATGCACTACCATCCAGGGAAGGCAAACGTGGTGGCCGACGCATTGAGTCGGAGAGCTGCCACTTCCGAAGCTGGGCCCCAAGTTATGTCCATGGAGCTAGTCCGGTCATTCGGAGAGATGCAGATATCCCTAGTGTCCGAGGATGATCCAGAGCTATATAGGGAGTATCTGACGTCGATGGTGGCCATAGACGATATTCGGGATCACATTCGGGACGGACAGAGGACAGATGCGTGGGCAGAGCCGATGTTCCAAGCCTTGGAGGAGGCTTCGACAGGATATTATTCCCTGAGAGATGGTCTGCTACATTTCAGAGGCAGAGTATATATACCCGCAGGAGGCCAGATCCGAGAGGATATTATGACGGAGGCGCATTGCAGCCGGTACTCTGTGCACCCGGGGATCACAAAGATGACCGCTGATCTGAAGAAGATGATGTTTTGGCCGGGCATGAAGAAGGACATTACGTACTTCGTGACCCATTGCGAGGCGTGTCAGTTGGTGAAGGCGGAGTGCAGGAACCCCGCAGGATTGTTGCAGCCACTCCCGGTGCCAGAGTGGAAGTTCGACGATATAGCTATGGATTTTATACATGGTCTTCCCCGGTCTCGGATGGGGAACGACTCGATCTGGGTGATTGTTGATCGGTTGACGAAGGTGGCCCGCTTTATACCGATCAGGAAGGATGACTCGGTGGGAGTGCTGGTACGGAAGTTCGTGCAGCAGTATGTCCGATATCATGGCGTGCCCCGGACGATAGTGTCGGACCGCGATGGACGGTTTACATCCAGGGAGTGGCGGTCAGTGCAGGCATATTTGGGTACCCGATTGACTTTTAGCACGGCCTTCCACCCTCAGACGGACGGGCAGACAGAGCGCACCAACCGGACCTTGGAGGATTTACTACGACTATGTATACTGGACCGAGGGGAGCCGTGGGAGAAGATGTTACCGTTGGTCGAGTTCTCCTATAATAATAGCTACCAGTCCAGCATCAGGATGGCGCCTTATGAAGCCTTGTATGGAAGGAAATGTAGGACCCCGCTTTCTTGGGTTCAAGACGAGGATCCGAAGATGTTGGGATCGGATTTTGTTGAAGACACCGAGGCTCCGGTGAGACTGATTAGAGATACGATGTTGGAGGCGCAAAGCAGATAGGCAAAATACTATGACGCCCGGCATCGTCAGGTGGAGTTTCGGGTAGGGGATCGAGTGTTCTTGAAGATCCAGCCCATGCACGGAGTCTCACGGGTGCGCGGTCGGAGGAAGAAGCTCAGCCCTAGGTATATGGGCCCTTACCGGATCCTGGAGCGGATCGGACCCCTAGCCTACAGGCTAGAGTTGCCGCCAGAGCTGGCAGCTCTACACGACGTCTTCCATATTTCTTCGCTGAGAAGGGCTCTACTACGCCCGGAGCAGCGGATTTTGACCACCGAAGGGCCGGT
This sequence comes from Platanthera zijinensis, assembly GCA_039513925.1. Lineage (NCBI taxonomy): Eukaryota > Viridiplantae > Streptophyta > Magnoliopsida > Asparagales > Orchidaceae > Platanthera > Platanthera zijinensis. The sequence goes on from CM077082.1 coordinate 191,184,326, forward strand.
AGATTCAGACCGATCTGTTCACTTGGAGCCGGTTCGGATCGACGACAAAGGAGTACGGATCTTGCGCCGCAAAAAGATCCCCTTAGTCAAGGTTCTGTGGAGAAACCACGGTCAGGAGGAGCACACCTGGGAACCGCAGGACCTGATGAGGCAAAGATACCCGGAGTTATTTAGTCAGGTACATCTCACCACCTCTCGGTATACTATAGATTGCCTTCTTATTTTGGACAGTTAAGACTAGATAAGGAAAATCCAGAACCTATGCCTGCGCACTTAATCAGAAAAGTAGGGGCTAATCTTTTGTTTATTGGAGAGATTGCCTTCGTTTATCAAGCAAGTAGTCGCTGGAACCCAATAGAAAAATCGTATGGGATGTTACAAGTTTAATTTATTCCGATAGAAATCCCCGTAGGCTCAACCTCAATTTCGGGGACGAAATTTTTGTTTTGTTTATTGGGATTTGTAACATCCCATTTCCGGCTAGACCCCTAGGAGTCGGTTGGTCGTGAGAGAACCCTAGGAAGCACAAAAATTGAAATAAATCGACCGAGACTTCGGGTCACGGGTTGGTCACGCCCGTGACAGACCTGTCACGCCCGTGACCGACCCGTCACGCCCGTGACCAAGGGCGTGACTCCTTCGACGATCGTCGATCTCCGTGAGGCGATCGACGACCTTGCAGCCCGGACATGTCACGCCCGTGGCCAGAGTGTCACTCCCGTGACCAGGGGCGTGACTCCTTCGACGATCGTCGATCCCCGTAAAACAATCGTCGAAATTGAACTCGGGTCTGTCACGCCCGTGACCTAAGTGTCACGCCCGTGACCTAGGGCGTGACCAGCCTTCGACGACCGTAGATCTCAGTTCGACGATCGTCGACCTCGAAATTGCCGTTCGGGCCTGTCACGCCCGTGACCTAGGTGTCACGCCTGTGACCTAGGGCGTGACCACCCTTCGACGACCGTCGATCTCAGTTCGACGATCGTCGACCCCAAAAATTGTCACCCGAGCCTGTCACGCCCGTGACCTATGTGTCACGCCCGTGACATTGGCCGAAACGACGGTTCAGGCCCGAAATTATTCTAACACGCGTGGAAATAAATGCTGGTGTGGGAAGTTACACCAGGAGTAATTACAGGCCGTTTTTCCTTCTATAATTATATAATAAAGGAGGAAGATGTGGTCCAATAAAAAACCTCCAACTGGACACACCTGTTCATCTTCCACCGTTTCTTATCCCTTCACAGTAACCGAAATGTTATTAGGAGGAGCCTTCATGACCATTAAGGCTTTACCCTTTCACCTCCCCACATGCTGACTTATAAGATCTTTGTTCTTGCTGTAGGAGAAGTTCGGCTATGCCACCACTGCGCCATGGCACCCTATCGTTCATCTCGCCTTCAAACCGCGAACAAGGTCCTCCTCTGCTTCTTCTCTTTTGTGGGTAGATCTTAGGATTCTTAGAAAGGAAGTTCGCGCTCAACGGAGCTGGACCCATCTCTCGTTTTCATGGAAAACCATGAAAAATGTATTCTTGAGTTCGCCGGAAACCGCCACCTCCGGCGGCCAAACCACCACCGACCGATAGCCATCGCCTCAACGGAGGCGGTGGTGGTGGTGGCTGGCCAGGGAAGTGACCGGACGACCGGTGACGGAGCGCGAAAGAGCTACAGGAAATATGAGTTTCTGTGTCTGGTTTTCGGGTTCTGTAGAAGATGAACAGTAAAAACTGTTTTTAATATATAAATTATGTAAATAATTTTGTATGGAGATTATACTTGGATGGGCATATTTTTAATGCTGCAAAACGAGGCACTTAGAGGCCATTTTAGGAAACGTGACCAGACACGAAAGTCGTAGCCCTTCGAGTCTAGATTAATCTAAAATTGGTTTCAACTCGTTTGGGTAAGCGGTTCGGCCGCAGCACCCATTTTAGTAGGGGCTGTACCTAGAGTTGGGCAGAAATTAAAACGGATGCCCACTCTTCGTCCCTTGTCCAAATGAAATGAAATTTGGGCAGGGGATTAGCCTTAACAATACCTAAAAGCAGACCAAAAATAAGAATTTTTGGGGATACTTTGCCTAAAGTTTTTGTTTCAATTTAATAAACTTAGAGGAATTTATTTAAGTGGTCAAATGACCTCCAAACCCTTCCAAATTTTGGTGAGTGGTCCCTGGCTATAAAACCTAGGTCTGTACAAAATTCCAACTAATTTGGAGGAGTTTTGGGTAGGAAATCTTCTACCCTTAACTAGGCATTAGAGAGACACCTTTTAGTAAAAAGTGCACTAAGAGTTTGGAAAGGTCAAATCACCTCAACAGAGGATGATTTTCTGATCTTTGACTTAGAAGGGTGTTATAACCTGCTTGGAGGAAAATGGTGAGGTTTAGGGTTGGTTTACCCTAGGATCCAAGCTCAAACCCTAAATGAAGGGTTTTGAGGGTTGTGAAGGACATGGGGGCAATTGCTCTTGTATTGCCTTGAAACTCTGTAGAGTTGACAAAAGCTTGATAAGAATCGTCTGGATGTAATCTCGGAGAATTTGGAGACAAGAAGATACCTTAAAACCCTGACCTTAGTTTTAGGGTAAAATATCAAATAGGAAAAATCAGTCACTGAACCTTACTTAAAAACTGTGAAATTCGGGTAGAGTGAGTTTTGGATCAGGTAGAACTTATAGCAATTTTTCTAGAATTTTATGTTGAATATTGCTAGCACTTCATTTGTAAAGCTTGCTATGGCCTTAGATGATGATTCAATTATTTAGGAATTTCTATTCATTGAAATCTCATGAAATTTTGGAAATATAGATTTTAGTACAGAATGATTACCCCTGAATTTTTATATAATTTTTAGTTGAGTACATCTAATACTTTCTTCACAAAAGTTAAAAAGGGGTTCTATGCTTGAAAAATTATTTAGGGATGATTTTATTATTGAAAAATTATGAAACTGGGCCAGTGCTAATTTTATGCCTTTATCTGCATGTCATAAATTATTTGTAATTTTTGGAAGAATAGTTTCTGTACTTGATTCTTAAATAACAAAAGATAGAGATTATTTCTAAAATAGTTTTAATGCCCTTTTGATGATAGAAAAATTATGATACCTTGGATTTAACCTACTGAGATAACCTACTATTTGTCATAAATTTTCTGGACATCTTGCATGAGAACTTAGGGTAGTTCATGTTCAAACCGGTAGCCCTTGGGATTTTCGAGGAATTTAATTTAATGCCAAATAAATTATGAAAATTTCCATTTTCTGGATTTAGGTCATTTATATCATGGTAAGTCTCCAGTAAATAATTTAGGGCATTTGGATGAGTATTGGATCATTTCATAACCGGTTCGACATATAGTCTAGGTCGGTCTGCATATAGCAATTTGTGAAATGCAATAGGACATGATCTGAGGAAGGCATTGGAGTTAATCATATTGTCTGGGTGGGCAATGGTGGAGGAAATCACAATAGGAAGGTATAAAGAGTAGTGAGAAGTGGTGATAGCTAGAGTTAAGAGGTGCTCGGGTTTCGGCGAAAGATCGCCTTTCCCGAAGAGAGGAAGGTTAAAAATCACCCTAGGATAGTCTATCGTAATATGAGAAGGGAATCGGGTTAAGGGAGATAAACCAATAATAATAAGTGCCTTGCGAAAGGGAACTTCGGGCCGTAATGTCGCCGTCTTGGTTCCTAGTGCCCCTTGAGAGCCCTTCACGGGGAATACCGGGGGCAGTCCTGGGCTAACGTAAACTGTAATAACAAACTGACAAGAGTAACTTAGTAACTAGGGATGCACTGTTCACAAACACTGTTGGCACAGGAAGATTGATGAGAGCTTCGGCTCGGTTGGTTAAGAGACGGACGGGATGGTCCGGGGAGCTTCGGCTCGGTTGGTTTGGAGACGGACGTTTTGGTCCGGGGAGCTTCGGCTCGGTTTTGTGTGGTTACGAATAAACTTGCATGTGCATAAGATAGGAAAAGTTAAGGTGGTGGGTTTTTCGATATCGGGGAGTTCGATTGCACCGACACCGATATCGTTGACTCGGCGGGGTGATTAGCACTTCGCCAACAGAAGTCCGGTGCGCCAGCCGGCAAGAGTACGCAGGCGTCCGCTTAGTGCACCAAGCATTGAGGCGTTCGATAGGTCAGACCAGTGGTGCTTTTACTGGTTTTGAGGTGGGCGAGGCCCAACCCACCGCTTCCGTCCGCCACTACGGAGGTATCCTGGGAGGTAACGGCTCCGAAAGGGGGAACTAAAGGTCTGTGTGCACAGAGTCGGGTGTGTGAGTTACACTTGCATGTTTCATCATACCCACTTGCATGTCATAGCATAATCGATTCATTTAACCCTGACACCTAAAGTATAAGTGGTATGGGACACTTATACATTAGGACCTGCAAAACGACCCCTTGGTCTATAAGCTTGTGTGGGCAAGTTTATAAATCAATGGTTAATTTCAATATATAAACATATGCTGTTGTTTGATAACTGACACCCCAACGTATAGGTGGTATGGGATACTCTATACGATCGGAGCCTTGCAGAAGATCCCTTAGCTTATGCATTTTCGCACATAAGTTAAGGTTACTTTTCTTACTTTCTGTTTCTGTCATACTATTATAGAATTGCTAGATTAGTTCCACTGCCATCTATTTATTGATTAATCTCTACCTTCATGTCCTTCCCTTTCTTCCTCTCCGCTCGGTACCTAGGAGCCATGGGGGAAGGGGTAGGGGATGATAGGACTTAGTCTTTATGACTAACGGTTTTCGAACCACATCATTTAGGGGATCGTGGAGCCCAGCATGGAGGAGCAGCCCCAGAGATCGGTGCGCCTGGAGATGGGGCAGTCTAGCTCCGGAGTTCATACAGCCGGGACCGTGAGTCTCGACTCTGAGTAGTTTCTGTTTTTGCTTCCGCATGAGAGACTTGTAGTGAGGACATTTTGTACCAGGCATAAGCCCGCATTTATAGTACTCTGATGTTTTCTGTGGGCACTCCCTTCGTGGAGATTTATTTCTATATATGTGATTTATTATTGTGGACTGCATTGCTCTTACTTCTATTATTGTGCTACCTTTCTGTGATCGAATTGGCCGGCAGAATCGGCGCCTTGTGGTGATGACCCTTCAGGACGTGAAGGTGTCACCGCAAAGCGGCGACTCTGGGCCTAAGACCCCGGGTTTAAAAAAAAAAGGGGGGGGGGGGGGGTCTTACACTCAGATCCACAGATCCTACAGCTCAGAACCTGAAAAGGTTCCTACAACTCAGGCTCAACAGCCCTACCTCAGCCTTATCACAAGGGCTACAACTTAGAGAAGAACCTTCTCCTACACTCAGGCAAACAGCCCTACCACTCAGAGATCAACTCTCCTACACTCATCCTTTATAACACAGGCTTATAACTCAGATCTGTATTGACAGATCCTACAGAAATTAGAAAAGAAGTTTGCATTAACTTGCCCTTGATGAGAGAGAGAAGGACAAGGCAGTTCTTGATCAGCTGAAGAATGAAATCAACTGAATCTGAGCTTTCTTCAAAGCTTCTTGAATCTGAACTTAGCTGAGTTGATTTCCCAAACAGCTTCTTGAGAAACCAGTGATGGCTTCCTTCTTCTTCTTCAAATGGCTGAATCTCTCTCTATCCAACACCTTTGATGACACTTCTGAATTCTTGATAGAACTCTTCTTAGATCGATCCTGAGATCGTCTTCTTAGATCTTCTGATGAAGATCTTCTTTTGTGTATTACTCCTTCTTGATTTTATTTCTCAAATTGATTGCCAAAAGTCAATCTCTTGTTACTTCTCTCTGAATCTGTCTATTTATAGACCTTCTTAATGGTAACCGGTTGATCCGATTTATAACTGTCTTCTGACGAGTCTGACAACATCAGTTAACTGGCTGCAACCCACAGCTGTCAAGTCTTCAAACAGATCCTGTGCCTTAGTCTTGGTCAGTAAAGTGTTGAGACAGACTGTCAGGAAGTGTCGAGACCAACTGTCTATATGTGTCGACACAAGTAACTTTGGTGTCGACACAGCCTTTGATGATGTCGACAAGTTTGCCTTTAAGTCGACACAGCTTCTTCAGAACTTCATCTTGAGAATGAGTCGACACAGAGAATTTGTGTCGACTCAACACTTCATCTTTCTTCAGAAAATAACTTGGTCTTGACTTTGTGGTGTGTCGACACAAGTCCTGTGTGTCGACACAGTTGTTGTAGATTCAGAACTCAATATGTGTCGACTCTGCCTTCAGGTGTCGACTTAGCCAATGTCAATCCTGCCAATATGTGTCGACTCAGTCTTCTGGTGTCGACACAAGTATTGTTGACTTCTGCCAATGTGTGTCGACTCTGTTTCAATGTGTCGACACATCCTCCCAGTGTCGACAAAGATGAGATCGACTATCTTTCAGTTAGTCGACACTGCTTCCCAGTGTCGACACAAATGTGGTCGACAATCTTTCTGTGAGTCGACACTGCTTCCCAGTGTTGACACAAATGTGGTCGACTATCTTTCTCTGTGTCGACACAGCTTCCTTCAAGTGTCGACACAATTATTCTGAAGTGTCGACACAATTTCTTCAAGTGTCGACACATGGACTTAGAATAATTTCCTGTATTCTTTAATACTTCTTCACCTGCATATGTCAACTTAAAACAACATCAAATACACCTTGATGTATATCATTAAGCTAAGTTAGGCTTCTTCAAATTAGGTACACATTTTCCAATGTACCCAACACCTGCACAGCACAAACTGGTCAACTCCGTCAACCCGGGGGGATACCAAAATCCAGTCCGCAGCAACTGTTTGTGGGCTCACTTATTGTTCACTCTGTTATCATTTGACGTGATGGAGGGGTCCAATTTATAGGCACGATGAGGAGTGTGGTCACCGCCCTAGCCGATAGGATCACCGCCACCATCCCGCGACGAGTACCAAGCAGTCCACCCAGTCTGCCGCGACCTTGTGCGATAGCCAGCCCACCTCAGCATCACCAAGGTCGGACTGTCCTCCCAGTCCGCCTTGTCGCCAAAGGGCCAAGCCAGTCTTAGTCGGCATCACGCAAGACTCTGCACCAACACCACTCGTCTGCCATCCCGCAGAGACCGCCCAGTCCGCTCCCCCCAAGTTCGCAACCAAGGCACCAAGCCATCTGCCGAACTCGGCGGACATTAAAAGCAGTCCGTCCGCCTTGCGAACACAGCAGCAGTCCGCATAACTCCGAGTCTGCAGCTAGGCACCAAGCTGGCAGCTATCGGACTTAGTGGACAAAGCTCCAGTCCGCGCGCCGAGGCGGACACTTCTCCAGGAATATTCACCAAGCATGCATTAACCCCATAGGGCAACACCTGCCGACCTTGGCAGACTGAGAAGCAGTCCGCACATCACTGCGCAGTCTCCTCGGACTGAGCCAACCATGGACTTGGTTCAGAACCAACCAAGTCCACACCACTAGCCACTTGGGCCAGTCCGCACTTACTAGCGGACACTGGTACCAATCCACCAAGCTCGGTGAACTCTAGCATCAATCTGCTCTAACCGGCGAATCCTGCGGCTACCACCAGCCGCACCACAAGAGCTAGACGAAGGCATCTACCATGCCGGTCTGTCGAGCTCCTGTCCAGTCTGCATATTGCTGGACTCCGCGGATAGAGGATTTATCCGCTTGGTTACCTTTTGGGAACCTCCTGCTGGCTGAGCAAAAGCCGGTCTGGCTGGCCGCCTCCTTTGTTTGCACAGACCGCACGAACAGACTGCCAAGGCCGCCACTGAACCCGCCACTTCCATCACACCTGCTGACATGGCTAACTGCCAGTCTTGTCCGCATAGTCCGCGCGGACAGATCGTCCTGGTTGCCTGACCATCAGCTAACCTCTGCCTTATTGTCGACCTTCCTATCTGCCTATCCAGACCGTACAGGTCGCGTGGATAGAACTCCCAAGTCACGCAATCTGCCACTTTCACTTCATAATTTTCAATACTCCCCCTTGAAGTGAGAAGTGGCAAGCAACCCCAGCAGTTCCCGTAACCTTGCACCTGGTCCCTCCGATAGTGCCTCTGAGAAGATGTCCAAGACATATGCCTCGCCCCGCCTATCCTGGACTACAAGGGATCCCTCCAGCATCTCTCAAAAGAAGCCATGCTTCCCTCTTCCTTCTTTAGCTTTGACCCCCACTTATACATCACAGGAGTATCACCAATAACCTTGGGCATAAGGTCCCAAGCCTCGTTACCTTTGAGAATAGTCACCTCCTCAACTTTGGTGTCAACCACCTCCATGACTCCAGTGGTGTCCTCACAGCTAGAATAACCTTGCTCGATCTGAGGGCCTGCAAGGAAACATGAGATAAAGCTCACCGAGTTTCCTTCACTATATCGAGCTGGTGGGTTGGTGATTATCTTCGATCTCCGAAGACCTTGATCACGGCTAAGCACCTCCGCTGTAACTTCTGAAATAGCTTTAATCCTGGGCAAACTTGGAGCATCGCTCCCCTTGCTATCTGAACAAGAAGCCACCGCCTTGGAACTAGAAGCAACTTGAGCATTGCTCCCCCTGCTTCCTGAACTACAGGCCCCTAGAGTACAACTCCCCTTGCTTCCTGAACCAGAAGGCACCATCTTCGAACCAGAAGCACTTGGAGCATCGCTCCCCCTGCTTCCTGAACCTGACGACTCTGCCCTTGAGCTTAGAATAGCTTAGAGCTCCTGGTGACTCAGGCAGCTTCAATTGTACCTTTCTAGCAGCCTCTTCATGCCCATCATCTAACCTGCTCACTTCTAGCTCAACATGTGAGCTATCCCAGTATGACGTTAGCTCATCGAAGACAATGTCTCTCGATATGATGAACTTCTTCGTTACTGGATCCATGCACCTTCATCTCATTTTCCACTCATCATATCCAACGAATACTAGCTTCGTCTTGAGATCACCAGGATATTGTACATAGCAGGTAGACCCAAACACTCGAAAGTGCTTCACACTAGGCTTTACCCCGAACATCAGCTCATATGGAGTCTTCACGTTAATCGGATATAGAGGCATCCGATTGATGACATGCACCGCGCAGGCCATCCCTTCCTCCCAAAAAGCCTTAGGAACGCCTTTGCGTCGAAGCCAACACTTGCAGGTCTCCGTCAACAAACGGATCATCTGATCTGCAACACAACCTTGTTGCGAAGTATATCCACAAGAGAGCTCCCTCCAGATGCCATGCTTCCTGCAAAAGTTAGAGAACTCGGCAGAACTGAAATCACCTCCGATTCCTGCTCTCAACTTCTTGATCCGCAAGCAAAGCTAACCCTCCACAAGCTTATTGAACTCCATAAACAAGCGAAACATGTTCGACTTCTCCTTCATGAAGTATACCCAAGTATACCTCGTATAGTCATCAACCAACAACAACATATACCTGCTGCCTCAAAGACTGGCAGTGACGGTCGGCCCTAGCAATCTGTCGTGGATAACCTCCAATGGCCTTTTGCACCTTGTCTACGCCTTATCAACCTTAAAGCGCTCAGCTTCTCCATGTTGACATCCCATGCAACCACGACCGTACTTGAAGGATAACAAGTTAGGCAAGCCTCCTACAAGACTTCTTTCCGCCATTGCTTTCAGCTTGTCCATCCCCACATGCTCAAGTCTTTCATGCCAAATAGCTACACTATCAATGGCCTTTATCCGATCAGAACTTGTTGACGTCTCAAACAAGTTCACCCCCTTACTCCCAGAATGAGCAACGTTCGCGAAGTGAAGGATAACTTTCACTCCTTCCTGATGTGGCCTAGCTGCTTGCACTTATAGCACCTTGATCCTTCCTTTCTCTTTGAATCACGCCTAGGATAAACACTCCTCTTTTAGTGATATAAAGTCGAAAGATCAAACTCTATAGCCACCTTCTCTTCCTTGTTGAATAACCCAACAAGAGAAGTCCACATCTCTGCAGCTGACCGACATCCGTCGATGTGGTCCAAGAGCTCCGATGAGATCAACTGCTTGAGGATTTCTTCCGCTTTTGTGTTTCTCTCCTCCCAAGCTCTCATCGCTTCAGCATTACCAGTGACAGTAGTAATCATTTGCCTTTATGCTCCGCAAACCACCTCCCAGAGGTCCTCACCTAGAAGAAAGCTCTCCACACAAGACATCCACTTCTTGAAGTTCGTCTGAGTTAGGAGATCAATACCAAGATTACTTGCAAATCCTGCTTCCATGGTCCAACACTGGTTTCCTCTTCACAAGAGCAATAACAACTTCTAGTTAATCACTGCTTATCCACTCCAACCTCCCTCTGATACCATGTTGAATTTTTCAGATCTTGGAATGAGCAGGGGTTATCTAACCTTAGAATGCTAAACACAACCAGAGACACATGCAGTAACAAGAATCTTTATTAATCACGACAATCTTCTTACAAGGCGAGATATACATGGCGAGACATGATTTCACAAATGTACTAAGCAGAACAAAGATACAAGGCAAAACTAACCGCGCGGACTCAAAGAGTAACCGCCGATTCCACTACTTCACTACGGAGTCCGCACAGACCACCAAGTCCGCCAATCTGCGAGCTAGCCGTGCGGACAGACCGTTATTTCAATATAAGCTCTACTCGCCGATCAGCAAGATGCCTAGCTACCTGACCGTGTGATCTGCTGCTGCCGAACTGAACAGGCCGCCAGAGGCGGACAACTTATTGAACCCCGAAACAAGTTGCCAAAGAGAAAACTGTCTGGTCACTATCCGCGACCTGCTGTTTACTGCCTGTTGCTTAACCGCAAAGCCCGCACTGTCCCTACCCGCAATCAGAGCCAAGTCCTAGCTTTCCAGCGCTATCCGCACAACCTGCACAGCACAAACCGGTCAACTCCGTCAACCTGGTCGGATACCAAAATCAAGTCCGCAGCAACTGTTTGCGGGCTCACTTACTGTTCACTCTATTATCATTTGACGAGACGAAGGGGTCCTATTTATAGGCACGATGAGGAGTGTGGTCACCTCCCTAGCCGATAGGATCACCGCCACCATCCCGCGGCTAGTACCAAGCAGTCGACCCAGTCTGCCGCGACCTTGTGTGATAGCCAGCCCACCTCAGCATCACCAAGGTCGGACTGTCCTCCCATCCCGCCTTGTCGCCAAAGGGCCAAGCCAGTCTTAGTCGGCATCCCGCAAGACTTTGCATCAACACCACTCGTCCGCCATCATGCGGAGACCGCCCAGTCCTCTCCTCCCAAGTTCGCAACCAAGGCGCCAAGCCATCTGCCGAACTCGGGGGACAATGAAAGCAGTCCGCCCGCCTTGCGAACACAGTAGCAGTCTGCATAACTCCGAGTCCGCAGCTAGGCACCAAGCTGACAGCTGTCGGACTCAGTTGACAAAGCTCCAGTCTGCGCGCTGAGGCGGACACTTCTCAAGAGAATATTCACCAAGCATGCAGCCACCCCATAGGGCAACACCTGCCGACCTTGGCGGACTGAGAAGCAGTCCGCACATCACTGCGCGATCTCCACGGACTGAGCCAACCATGGACTTGGTTCAGAATCAACCAAGTCCACACCACTAGCCACTAGGGCCAGTCCGCACTTACTAGCAGACACTGGTACCAGTCCACCAAGCTCGGCGAACTCCAGCATCAATCCGCTCTAACTGGCGAATCCTACGGCTACCATCAGCCGCACCACAAGAGCTAGACCAAGGCATCTGCCATGCCGGTCTGCCGAGCTCCTGTCCAGTCCGCATATTGCCAGACTCCGCGGACAGAGGAGCTATCCGCTTGGTTACCTTTTGGGAACCTCCTGATGGCTGAGAAAAAGCCGGTCTGGCTGGCCGCCTCCTATGTTTGAATAAACCGCACGAATAGACCGCCAAGGCCACCACTGAACCTGCCACTTCCAACACACCTGCTGACCTGGCTAACTGTTAGTCCTGTCTGCATAGTCCGCGTGGACAGATCGCCCTGGTTTCCTGACCATCAGCTAACCGCTGCCTTATTATCGACCTGCTTATCCGCCTATCCAGACCGCACAGGTCGCGCGGATAGAACTCCCAAGTCGCGCAATCTGCCACTTTCACTTAACAATTTTCAATAATTATAACTGTTGGGGGCATCCACTATGATGAACCTACAGTTTCGTGATATGCCCCCAACTTCACATGCAACCCTACTCCTCCTTAGACCTCCTTCCTCTCCCCTGCGAATCCAAATAGCGGTTTATCTGAGGCTAGGACCCTCTTAGTCTCAACCTTCATCTCATCAAAGGCTTTCTTGAAGATTACGTTCACGGAGCTCCCATTGTCCACCAGGATTCGGGAGACCGTGAAATTCTCCACCGCCGTCTGGATCACCAAGGCGTCACTGAACGGATCCTCAAAGTCTAGCATATCTGGCGATGAAAAGGTAATTTTTTATTTCGGGGGAGGATCCTGGGAGGTTGAGGCGACCCCCTTCCAGAACATGGTCTGAAGGCTCCCCTTACGGGTTGCCTCATTCCCAACTTCCCCATGGATCACCCCGATCCCTCCCCGGGTTCCAACATCCGCCCGGTCCTCGCGCCTATCCTCCTCTACACCCTGCTGAACCTCCTCGATCCTAACTGGTGGATCCTTCCTCCCTAGACCCCTGGCTTCTCTCATCTACAGGAACTCTGGGCAGGTGGCCGTCGCGTGACCTTCCTCCTGGTGGAAGTCACAAAAAGGCAACGCCGCCCTGCCCCATCTTCCTTCTCCACCTCTTCTTCCTCCCGGTCCACCTCGGACTCTTCTCCTTCCTCCTCTACCTCGGCCGACCTCCATTACTTCCATTGCTTCTTGCTGTGGTGGGAAGTTCCCCTATGCCCCTGCCTCCACACCGGCTGATAGAACCTCCTTGTCTTGCGGAAGTTGTCCCTTGGGAAACCTCCGCTCTATCCCTGGGGAGACCCTCTTGGGGCCTCCAACCTAAATGGTTATTTGGCTCCCGGGCCCCCCAACCTTGATGCTGCCCCTGCCCTCGGGGATCCTCCCTCCTTCATTATTCCCTCTACTCTCTCTGCTCCCTCTGCCTTCCGGCTCCTGGCTCCTTCACATCATCATCCGCCAACCTGGACAGCTTCCTGGAAAAAGTCGGATTGTCCCTTTCAAAGTCTATTTCTTTTGCCGCCCTCTCCATGAGCTCCTCATAGGAGAGGGGAATCCTTTTCAGCTCCATGCTAAAAAATCCTGACCTTAGACCCAGAGTAAAGGCGAGCATCAATGCATACCTTGGGACCTCCTGGACCAGGAGGATCTCTTCTTAGAACTAGTCAACATAGTGACCCAATGTCCCATCCTGCTTCTGCCTCACCGCAAATAGGCACTCCGCCTCCTTCTTCTGCTTCTTCGATGACGAGAATCTCAACAAGAACCCTCGATGCAGATCTTCAAAGTTGTAAATCGAACTTGTCGAGAACTGATGGAACCAGTCCCTGATGCAGGCTTGCACGTTTGACAATGAATAAATTTACGGACTAGCATGTATACCTCTCTACGATCCAATCCTATACTCGCACAATCGTACTACGCAGTACCACGTTAATTAATTCTATCAATTATATGCTAGCGTACGGGTAGCCAAACCCATTATGATCGAATAGAGGCGATAGGCCAATATTCTTTCCGGCTAAAAGGACCAACCCGGTTCGATCGAGGGAAGGTTGTACCAAAAGAGATCTACCAAAAGTAACGATTCGGAAACGGTAGATCTCTCCCAACAAAAGAAAACAAAGGCTCGCCAAACCTCTCGAATGTAAATGAAACAAAGAAGAAACTATAAAGCAAATGAAAGATAACCACGATGATTCCAATGCTATCAAAATTAACGCTAAAGTAAAACCACCGCAGAAATTAATCTAAGACGGAAGAATCGCATAAAGTAGAAATATTTTCATTACCCAATCGGAATGAATGATTCCGATTTTCTCTACTTGGATCGTTTTTCAATGGCTCCGCCGAAGTCACGTCGGAGGGAGAGGAACTTGTCCGCCTTTGTCGCTTCACGACGGAGTTGACACTCACAAGGAAGATCCTTGCACCTTGGCTGATTTCTTTAAGAATGTGGGCTGCTTGGTCTTCTTTGCTGGTGGTCGGTTTTAGGGAGATAGGGGGGTCGGGTATGAAGAGGAAGAAGTTGGGTTTCCTTAGAGAGGAAAGGAGAGGAGGAGGTGGTAGAGAGGAGGCTGAAATAGAGAGGGGAGGGAGAGTTTGCCGGCTACCAAAGAGGAGGAGGGGGAGGGAGGTGGCCGAATTTTGCCAAGGGGGAAGGAGGATCTCAAAAAGATTTTAGGGGGATTATTTTCTTATTCTTATTCTCTAATCAATCCTTCATAACATGGCTATATATAGCCTACACCACTCAATCTCCCTCCATTCAAAATTCAAAATTCAAATTAAAAATATGATGGTTATATGCACCCATCATAGCACATGAAATGAAATAATTAAAACAACACATGATGGTTATAAGCACCCATCATTACACATGAAATGAAAATTAAAACAAGAAATAAATACTTAAAATAAAATTGCTAAAATAATAAAATTATTAAAAATATATAATTATAATTATTTAATTTATAATTATATATTTTTTTATAATGGCGGCGAACGTCGATCCCAGCCTCGAGCTTGCGGCAGCGATCGTCCCAATCGACGAACTCTCTTAGACGGGGATCAAAGGCGGCTGTGTCAGCAATGTCTCCATCAATCCTCCCCCGCTCAAAACTACTCATCACCGATGAGTTGGTCTGAAAGTACCGGTGCAAGAGAGCATCATACAAAAGAACCATGTAGCAGCAAGCAACTCCACTTGGCGAGGAGAGCACTTCATCTTCGAGTATCCTATCATGCCAAAAGGTTGTCCTAGGGAACCTTGGAAAAGCATTAGGCAATAAAGGAAAACAAGTTTCTACATCAGTAACCAACGTACCTCCAGTGAAGACGGATGAAGAGAGCGATCTAGGCACAAGCTCACTACCAAAATTATAAGAAAATAAAGTGGACCCAAATGGACAGACAGATAATTCAAGTGGTGGAGAAACATATGACATTAAATTAGAAACATTAAAAATAGGGGTAATACCTCAATCAGTGGATAACTTCAAATGATATGCGTATTCTCCTAATTTCTTTAATATCCGAAAAAGGCCCAGCTCGCCAACTCACCATCTTTCTATAGTGCCTGAAGGCAACCGTTCAGGGACGAGACACACCAAAACTAAATCGCCAACAACATAGTGAGACGCCCTTTTTATGTAAGCTAGCATGAAGTTGATAAAATATAATTTGTATGGTAGCGCTTCACTAATGTGCTTATATAATTTTTGAGCATGAGAGGCATAAATGAGTGCGAGTTGATTTGTCTTATAATATAGTGGTAACGAAATCAAGTGAAAAGGCACTTGTGCTTTATATCCGTACACGATCTCATTCGGCAAGCAACAAGCATATAAATAATAATAAGACGCGACTTGATTGAGTAATTTTTTAAAAGTGCGTCTAAATATCTTGCTACCGTGAGGTGTGAACCCATGTGCTACGTGTCTCAACCCGAATACGGAGGCTATAGGGGTTAAGTCAGGGGGCACGGGAGTCTTAACATCAAAGATGACTTTCAATGGCTCCAAGGTCCCAGTTCTAATTTGATATTCGTCATTTTCACGCTTGGCATAAAGATATGTCAAGGAGAACTGCTCATCATAAATAACAAAGTTGGACACTCCCGGGTATAAAAATATGTGCAAGCGATACAACTCATGGGGCCTAACCATGGTAACTAACATGTGGAAATGAGGGTCATCATAAGGCGATGGATTAATGTATGCGATCGGGTGTGGTATATAAGTATGTGAAGGAGGCACCACATCCAGAGGAACAATAGCCAAAGAATCAGACACAGAAGAGGATAGACCCGTAGCCGGACACGCAGAGAAATGAATAGTCAAATGTGACGTGAAATTAAATCTAGGAGGCGCGGTGAAAAGACCAGCTACAAAATATAACAACTCACTAGAACTTGTACGACAAGACATGTCCAACGGAGGGGCCCGCGGGGTTGGCAACATAAAACGACACAGATCAATCATACCAAACTCGTGTCATAAAGGGCCCACTAAATGAGTCAATGGATAAGGTGGGAGACTCGGTAAAACTAAAACCGAGAGAGAATCAAAATCATATTCAATTTTACGCAACGGAGACAGCATCAGGGGATGCTCATCCGGGTCTACTTCAATAATGTCTTCCAAAAGTATATCTCTCTCACACGAAAATTATTCCAACACATTAGATACGTCATCCAATTCAGAATCAATATAGGCCTCAGAAATGGGCAAAATCGAACCCGACGAAAATTTTAATTCAGATTGAACTTCAGATAATGGAGATAACATTAAATAGCAATCGTTCGGGTTTGCAGCTCTAAAATCATCCAAACATAACCTTCTCTCATAAGGTGAGTCTTCCCAATAAGTTGGAACATCCACTAAGTTAGGGTCGTCAATGACAATGGAAAAATCCTCACTCACAGGCTCCTCAGGAAAGTCAGATAAAGTATCAGTGGGTATAATCGTAGGCTCTAATGCAATGGGGATCGTATCCGGGAGAGGGCACTCAATACTAGGGTGCACAGACACAATGCTAGTAGGGCATGTAATAGGCAAAGTGATACTCTCATAGATTGGACTATCATCATCATCCCAAACATCATCTTCTAGATCACTAGGGATTCCCTCAGACTCAGATGCATTAGAATCGTCGGTCACTAACGAACATGTCAGAATACTCTCACCTACAGGGTCATCCTCAAAATCCAGAGATAGTATATCAACATCAGCATCCTCAGGGGTATCAGTCACTATCTCTAGGGGCTTAGATGTCGAGGCTAACGGAGGCATAACCCTAGTGGTAACATCTATCGAGTCCACAACAAAAGACCTATTAGGAGAGGTTTCCCTAACTGGGGGTGGTGGTCCTAATACGGCCTTTCCGGTCTGACACGAGTGAGCTTTATCCCTAGGAAGGTGGTGCTTCTCAATTTCTAATGTCATATTAAAAGTGGTGTCTAGATCGGTGTGACAATAACGCAGTAATTTATCCTAAATGTAGGGGTTTAACCCCTTACGTAACGTAGAGAGCGTGATCTCTGACAACTCCTTCACACCACTTCTAACCATCATATCCTTAAAAAGACGCATATAATCTGAGACCGACTTGTTCCCTTGTTTAAGTTTAGTCAAATCATCAGTTATCTGTCTCTTGGTCTAGGCGTTTGGTTTATAATCATTCCTAAAGGCAAGTATGGATCTAGTGCCAAAACTATACTCACTCATAGGATTGGTGTTAGCAGGGCGAAGGTAGGCAGAATCAAATCGATCCAAGAGCAGGCTACGCATTTGCGTCCAAGAATGTGTTTTTCTACCAACACGAAGCTCTTCGTTGTACCAGAATATGCGGGCTTGACCTATTAATCATACACGGACGATGTTCACTTGTTGGTGGTCATCCCATTCGTGACAATCAAAGTAAATATCTACCCACTTAAGCAAGTCCCTAAATTTTTGCAAATTCCCATACCCATCATACGTTGGTAACCCATTCTCAGTGTGGGGACGGTTGGAAGGCAAAGCGGGGGTGTGCTTAGCCATATCCTTAGCATACAAATAGTTTGATCGGGCAGCATTTACATCATATGCCATTTTCAGTGGTGATGGGACAGAAAAATCTACTTGAAACGTGTGCACATGCAATGAAAAAGGAACCTGAAACACTAAACTCTAGGAAAGATGGAATTGTTCCCGCCTAGTAACTAGGGTAAAAAATATATATATATTTTTTCTTATAGGAAATAAATTGAAGATTATTAAAAAAAAAATTTGATTTTATCTGGAAAATAAGAAATTTAGGCCACTATTGGCAGACCAGGGAATTTTTTTTTGTAATTTTGGCAAATAAATGTGCATACAAAGTGTGTGTTGACGTGCTAGTAAGAGGGGGAGGGTGTAAATTAGAAAATTGATGTGAACCTCCCTCTGATATAAAATTGATGCAGGCTTGCACGTTTGACAACGAATAAATTTACGGACTAGCACGTATACCTCTCTACGATCCAATCCTATACTCGCACAATCGTACAACGCAACACCACGTTAATTAATTCTATCAATTATATGCTAGCGTACAGGTAGCCAAACTCATTATGATCGAATAGAGGCGATAAGCCGATATTCTTTCCGACTAAAAAGACCAACCCGGTCTGATCGAGCGAAGGTTGTACCAAAAGAGATCTGCCAAAAGTAACGATTCGGAAACGGTAGATCTCTCCCAACAAAAGAAAACAAAGGTTCGTCAAACCTCTCGAATGTAAATGAAACAAAGAAGAAACTACAAAGCAAATGAAAGATAACCACGATGATTCCAATGGTATCAAAATTAACGCTAAAGTAAAACCACCACAGAAATTACTCTAAGAGCGAAGAATCACATAAAGTAGAAATATTTTCGTTACCCAATCAGAATGGATGATTCTGATTTTCTCTACTTGGATCATTCTTCAACGGCTTCGACGGAGTCACGCCTGAGGGAGAGGAACTTATCCACCTTCGTCGCTTCACGCCGGAGATGACACTCACGAGGAAGATCCTTGCACCTTGGCCGATTTCTTCAAGGATGTGGGCTGCTTGGTATTCTTTGTTGGTGGTCGGTTTTAGGGAGATAGGGGGGTCAGGTATGAAGAGGAAGAAGTTGGGTTTCCTTAAAGAGGAAAGGAGAGGAGGAGGTTGTAGAGAGGAGGCCGAAATAGAGAGGGGAGGGAGAGTTGGCCAGCAGCCAAAGAGGAGGAGGGGGAGGGAGGTGGCTGAATTTTGCCAAGGGGGAAGGAGGATCCCAAAAAGATTTTAGGGGGATTATTTTCTTATTCTTCTTCTCTAATCAATACTTCATAACATGACTATATATAGCCTACACCACTCAATCTCCCTCCATTCAAAATTCAAAATTCAAATTGAAAATATGATGGTTATATGCACCCATCATAGCGCATGAAATGAAATAATTAAAACAACACATGATGGTTGTAAGCACTCATCATTACACATGAAATGAAAATTAAAACATGAAATAAATACTTAAAATAAAATTTCTAAAATTATAAAATTATTAAAAATATATAATTATAATTATTTAATTTATAATTATATATTTTTATATAATGGCAGCGGACGTCGATCCCATCCTCAAGCTTGCGGCAGTGATTGTCCCAATCGACGAACTCTCTTAGACGGGGATCAAAGGCGGTTGTGTCAGCAACGTCTCCATCAGTCCCGCGCCTTCTCCTTCAGAGTGATGGCAAAGAGCTGACACTTGAATGCATCCATCATCTGCCTTATCGAAACCACGTCCTCAAACCACTGCACGTGTTGTACAAGAATTCTGCTAAGGCAGAATCGACGGGAATCACCAAGTGATTCTCGCCGATTCGACGAGAATCACCTTGCATTCCCGCCGATTCCCTCCGGATGACCAGATTTCCAACTGGAATTCTGCCAAGGCAAATTCGTCGGGAATCGTGAGTGATTCCCGCCAACTTCGACGGGAATCACCAGCGATTCTTGCCGGTTTTGCCTTAGGCAAAATTCCCGTCCGCTGGACCGAACCAAGTTCGCTGTGCGCCGTTTTGACCGGGACTGGGGCTTCTCCTTGTGGGCCCCACAACGGTCATTTAGGGTTGTCTTCCAGTATATATACTCGCGTATTTGAACATACCGAGGATCGAACAACGGAAAATAAAACTGTGGCCGAGCGTGCCCTAGCCGATCGCGGAACTTCACCGATCGTCGTCGCCTCTCGCAAGCTAGTCATCGCCGCTAATCTTAGAGATTCTTTGATCTTCCGACGACAGTACCGAGGCAAGCCTAGCATCTCACGCTTCTCTCTCGAGATCTCTTGTCTCTCGATTTGTTGAACGAGGATAGTTCTTCATTCCGAATCGATTTAGACGACTGATCCGATTAAGATCGTTGGTAGACCTTGCTTTCTTCGTCAAGAAGTTTGGATCCACAAAGCATCGCCGCCGCATTCACTTGCCGCCGCTGATCTTGTCAAGATCCTCTCCAAGAGAGAACACCGGTCTTGGATTCTTCGTCTCTTTCAAGAAAGCTTCAACGAACGAAGAAGGACATCGGAATCTCCAAAAGCTTTGTTTGTATTTTCTTTTACATTCAATTTTGATTTGTTGTAAAGGAATTTTAATTCCTAGATGTAAGGGTTGGGTGCAACCCGTGGTGGTGGAGTTGTAACTCCTTTGTTGGAAGAGTTCCTTCCATAGTGTGAGGATTGGATTTCAATCCGTTTGGAGAAGTGACCGAGTCATCCCTTGGTGGGAGATAGGTCGAAGGGGGAAAGTGGACGTACCCAAATCGGGGAACCACTATAACTCTTTGTGTGTTTTCTGTGCTGTGTTTGTTAATTTGTGCAGGTTAATTTAATTCCGCAAAAGACCGCACGACACCTATTCCCCCCCCCCCCTTGGTGGATTTAGTTGACATTAGATACTTTCAAGTGGTATCAAAGGGAGGTTACTCATCAATAAGGTTAACACCTTGAGTAAGATCCTGTGTCTAGTGTCAAGAAGATCTCAGAAATGGACGGACTCAAGTATTCAGGAAAGATCCCAGTGTGCACCAAGCTAAACTTTCCCATCTGGAAGGAAAGGATCAGGTTCTACATGGAAGCAGTTGACCCTCGACTCTTCATGGTAGTGGAGGAGGGCCCTTATATCCCAACTAAGGCCTCCACCATTGATCCTACCAAGATGGTGCCCAAGAAGCTCTCCGAAATGGATAAGGATGAGATGGTGCTTGCCGGACTAGACAAGAAAGCTCAGAACATTCTTGTAAGCGTCGTCGATGATTCCATGATGCAGAATTTCAGTAACTGCAGGACTGCCAAGGATATCTGGCACTGCCTGATCATCCTGATGGAAGGCACAGATGAAGTAAGGGATGATCAAAGATCCCTTCTGAACCAAAAGTATGAGGCCTTCAGGCAAGGTCCCAAGGGAGAAATCGGAGTGACATTCGAGAACTTCCTGAAGATCGTCAATGCCCTGAAGGGTTATGGCAGAGTGTTCACCGATGGTGAATTAAATGACAAATTCCTTAAATCCCTCACTAAGGAATGAGACACCAAGATCTGCGCCATCAGAGAGTTTGGCAAGCTGGCAAAAACTGATCCCCAAATTCTATTTGGAAAGCTTATGTCCTATGAGCTTCAGCTGAACACCAGAAAAGCTGAAGAAGAAGCTAATAAAGCAGCTGGCAAAGAAAAGACTATAGCCCTGAAAGCCAATCACTAAAGGAAAGGCAAGGGTGCAGCCTCGTCCCGCTCCTTGAAAAAGGTTGAGGAAGAAGACTCTGAGCCATGCTCTTCCGGCTCTAAGCTATCTGAAGAAGAATTCTCCATCATCACTCGAGAGTTCAAGAAGTTCTTCAAGATGAGAAATCAAAGAAAGAGAGACAGCTCCTCCTCTAGACATCAGAAGAAGAATTACTCTTCTGACAGGTATGATTCTAAACAGAACAAGCATCGCTCTACTGACATTATTTGCATTGGATGCAATAAGCCAGGCCACGTCATTGCTGACTGCCACCAAAGCAAGAGATATAAGGGGAAGGGAGAGGAGCACAGGTCCTCTAGAGATAAGAAGAAGGAGAGGAGCTACATTGCTAAAAAGCCAAAGACACTGAGTGAATCTGATTCCTCAGACTCCAATGATGATGAGGAAGCCTACTTCGGGATATTGGGTCACTCCGACTCAGAAGGATACTGCCCGCCATTTACTGGGAAGGTAAAAGATCATACCCCCCTCTCTGACTCTGACTCTGAGTCTTCTGAAGATGAACACGAGGACAGCCCATCTGCCTGTGAAGCTGAGCTCCTCGAAAAGTATGAGCTTCTGCTCAATACCTTTGAGGAATGCCACAAGAGGTTGAGGGCTTAGAAAAAGGAAGTCAAATTTCTTAAGGCTTAGGATGTGTCCCTAAGATAAGAGAACACTAGCTTGATTTCTCTCCAACAGGAACACCTGGACCTGACTTCTGAGCACTCAGAGTCTCTAAGGCTCCTTGACTAAAAACAGGAAGAAATCAACAAGTTGGAAGAACAGCTTGCGGCAGAAAGGAAGATTGTCAAAAGCTTCTCCATGCCCAAGACCGTTCTTCCTCTGGTTGATGAATTCTCTGCTCAGGCTAAGGGGTCTTGCTTAGGTCATGTGGGTGTGCCTGGTAAATCATCCAGGAGAAATAGAAAACAGAGGAAAAATGAGGCTGTTAAGAAGGACTCTGCTGCAGAAAAGGGAAAGGCCCCACTCGATCTTGTTTCATTCAGAAAGCCTGGCTTTCCTTGCAATGAGCAGGACTTTGAGTCAACCTATGGCCACTTCTTCCGCCCCTCGGTTGAAAAGCCCAAAAGAGCTGGTATGATGGTTGGACCTTTCCCCGAAACTACGGTGAGAGTGTCTTCAAGGCACCTTATGAGGAAATCCAAGTGGAGAACTATGTCCACTTCTCTAGTGGAGAATTATGTCCACTTCTCTAGCGGACATAATAGGAAGCAGGCACCAAAGGTCAAGCCTGTTATATTGAAGGAACAGGAAGTGAAGAAATCATGTGACTGCTGTCATCATGATGCCTCCACCTCCAGATCCAAGGCCCCGTCTGGACCCACTATACCAAGGGTGAAGCATGAGCCTAGGAAGCGGTACAACAGGTTTGACTGTTGGTGTTGTAGCAAAGTTGGTCACTTCGCCGTGGATTGTTGGTTTAATCCAAGATTCAACGAGACTCCTCATGTTAGCAATGCAAGGCCGACCACTCGTAGGGTTAACCACCCGAGGGGGAGTATGCTAACAAGGAACCTAGGACCCAATACCTTTTGGGTTCCTAAGGTAAGGTAATTTTGTTTTGCAGATATATCCAAAGGCCACCAAAACGCCAATCTGGTACTTGGACAGTGGAGGGTACCGGCATATGACCGGGACAAGAAGTCTGCTGCGTGATTACTCCCCAGTCGAAAATGGACCCAAAGTCATCTTTGGAGGATCAGATCGAGGAGTCACCAAGGGTTATGTGGCATACTTGAAGATGCAGGTGCGAGGCTTGAACAGTTAAGTCTCGATGAGACTGCTAAAGATGAAACTCCCAAGTATGTCAAGATTGAAGACTGAAGGGCTCCAGGCTCTTGGATCAAGGGGGAGCATCTGCTATAAATTCAAGATTGGGCACGGATGCAAAAACTGAGGGGGAGCTTTGTACTCAAAGTGAAGTCCCAAATTTGCAGAAGCCGAAAAGGGGGAGATTACTCTCTCGGCTAAGGCTAAGGTGGCTGCCAATGTTAAGTATGCTCTCAGGAAAATGGTAATGAATTTCACTCTCAACTGAATGTTCATTTTATGTTTTTCATTCCCATCTGTTTTATTCACCTTAGCTTGTAGGGTTTAGGCTTCTTCAAATATGGGGAGATTGTTGGGTATTGTATCCACAATGTACCTGATTTGAAGAAGCCCCTGAACAAGCTAATTTGAATTGACAGTGTATTTGACGATCTTCCATCAAGTTGTACTTGAAGCTATTCCATGCTAAGTACACACCAATGTCAGGGTGCAGTGGGTCAATATACACAGGTCTGCACAACGTAATCCCTCATTGAGTAGATCAGTGTGTTGACTCACGTGTGCTCTCTCTATTGGAGTGTACTAATTTCCAAGTACAGGGATAAGCCAGATCAAGAGCAGAAGAAGGAGCAAAGATGGGTTAAAGACCAAGTCATCAAAGGAAAAGAAGGATGACAAGTTATTCTAAGTCAAAATCGTCGAGAATCAGTCAGTGATTCCCGCCGACTTAACCCGGCTGACTGTCCTCTTACAAGAATTCTGCTAAGGCAGAATCGACGGGAATCATCAAGTGATTCTCGCTGATTCGACAAGAATCACCTTGCATTCCCGCAGAATCCCTCCGGATGACCAGATTTCCAACTGCAATTCTGCCAAGGCAAATTCGACGGGAATCGTGAGTGATTCCCGCCGACTTCGACGGGAATCACCAGCAATTCTCGCCGATTTTTCCTTAGGCAAAATTCCCGTTTGCTGGACCAAACCAAGTTTGTTGTGCGCCGTTTTGACCGGGACTAGGGCTTCTCCTTGTGGGCCCCACAATGGTCATTTGGGGTTGTCTTCCAGTATATATACTCGCGTATTTTAACATACAGTAGATCAAATAACGAAAAATCAAACCGAGGCCGAGCGTCCCCTAGCCGATCACAGAACTTCACCGATCGTCGTCGTCGCTCGCAAGCTAGTTGCCGCCGCTGATCTCAGAGATTCTTTGATCTTCCGACGACAGTACTGAGGCAAGCCTAGTATCTCACGCTTCTCTCTCGAGATATCTTGTCTCTCGATTTGTTGAACGAGGATAGTTCTTCATTTCAAATCGATTGAGACGACTGATCTGATTGAGATTGTTGGTAGACCTTGCTTGCTTCGTCAAGAA
Source organism: Platanthera zijinensis (assembly GCA_039513925.1). NCBI lineage: Eukaryota > Viridiplantae > Streptophyta > Magnoliopsida > Asparagales > Orchidaceae > Platanthera > Platanthera zijinensis. Next base: position 191,208,887 of record CM077082.1, read on the forward strand.
GTTTGGATCTACAAAGCATCGCCGCCGCATTCACTTGTCGTCGCCGATCTTGTCAAGATCCTCTCCAAGAGAGAACACCGGTCGTGGATTTTTCGTCTCTTTCAAGAAAGCTTCAACGAACGAATAAGGACATCAGGATCTCCACAAGTTTGTTTGTATTTCTTGTACATTCAATTTTTGCTTTGTTGAAAAGGAATTTTGATTCCTAGTTGTAAGGGTTGGGTGCAACCCGTGGTGGAGGAGTAGTGACTCCTTTGATTGGAAGGGTTCCTTCCGTAGTGTGAGGATTGGATTTCAATCCGGTTGGTGAAGTGACCGAGTCGTCCCTTGGTGGGAGATAGGTCGAAGGGGAAGAGTGGACGTACCCAAATTGGGGAACCACTATAATTGCTTGTGTGCTTTTCTGTGTTGTGTTTGTTTATTTGTGCAGGTAATTTAAATTCCGCAAAAGACTGCACGACACCTATTCCCCCCCCCCCATAGGTGGATTTAGTTGACACTAGATACTTTCACTACTACTCTCAAGTCTTGACCTCTAACTGGCTGTAAAGGACCAGAAATCGACCCAAGGCCTCAGTTGGGAGGTCCCACCTCTAACCCAGAAGATCTCTAAGCGCTTCCCCTCCAAAGCCAAATGCTGGGCTAAGAGCTCCTCAGAAAGCGCTATGGATTCTCAAGAAAATATGAAAGTTTGCCTTCTGAGGAGCACCTTTGGGTCTATTTATAGCATTTACTGACTTTAAATTACAAAACTATCCTTTAATGGTCTTTCAACAGCCAAACTTCGCTGTTCTGAGGAGCTAAATGCAGATCCTGGGGGTACACAGGTAATCTTACTCGAGGGCATCCATGTAATTTCACCCTGGGCCCTACCCGGCGAGAGCCTTCCTGCTGAGAATTGAAGACCCTCGCGCTTACTTCATGCTGAGAACACCACTTGCCAAGAACTAGAAGAGTATTGCTGAATGCTAGGGGCTGCTTGCTCCTGCCTTCACGAGGCGCGAGCCTTCTCGCCGCCTCTGGGCAGGAATAGGTCTCTGGTCAAACCCCCGACCTGTCTTGACAAACGTCGAGCTCTGCTCGACGAACAGCTTTCCTGGAGCATGAGCGCTCTCGCCGCTCCCATGCGGGAGCTTTCTTGTTCAATTTCTGCCCGAGGAACGTCGAGCTGAGGCACATTACTAAGCGAGAAGGCTCACGCCCATGGGATTTTTCAAGTCATTCTGTAACCCAGGCTAGCCCAAGGTTAACCCAGACCTGACCCTAGGTGCTTTTGGGTCCCACTCAGCGAATATGGGGTTGTACATATAGTCTACTATTCTACCCTGAATACTTAAACTCATTATATGCAAACCAAGTGATCTATCATAAGCGTATGAAAGTAAATACTCTGAATACTTTGTCTATATACTTATAATTATTACTGGGGTATACAATGACTTGTTGAGCCCAAAACCAGAACTTGGTATTTTTCCTAATTATACCAGCTTTTAAATAATTTTCCCTAAATCATGAATCCTAAGACTTTGAGCATGAAGTCTAAGTTTCTGACATGCAATGATCACACCAAAATTTACAGAGCTTCCTATTGACTTAATAATAGCAAAGTATGAGTTTCATAATTTTCCAGAATTGATTTCAATCATAAACCACAATACTTTTTGCTCAAAACAACAGTTAACGAAGAGACTACAAGGTTTAATCATCCAAAAATTATATTAAAATTACCATGAGTCAATAATGATCAAAAAGGGTCACTGTCCAAATTTCATAATATTCTAACTTTTTTTGCCACATGAATAATTTAATAAATAAAACATCACCTAGGGCACTTTGTGAAGGAACCTCTATTCATCTACTTCCAAAAATTACAATAAAATTAACAAAGCATTGTTGTATTCTAAAACATTTACTGATCAAGTTTCACAATTTTTTATTACTCAATTTGTCCTGAAATAAATTATTTCTCTAATCATCAATTTCTAGAATTACAAAGAAAGTACAAAAATTCTTAATCCAAACATTATGATAAAATTGCATACATAAATAACATCACTAAAGGCCCTACACCCAAGTTTCATAACCATTCAATATTGTTCTAACATGTAGCTTCCTTAGTTAGGAATGTGCATATTTTAATTAACAAGTTATTGAGGGGCAGAAATATTCTCCAAAAATTCTAGTTAAATTGTCCTGGGTGTTTCTCCTCCCAATAAATCTATCTACAAAGTCTTGAGCCAAGACTTGAATGTTTGACCATACTTCCTTCTTTAACCCAAAAAAGGCAACTCTAAGGTTTGAAATAGGGTTTCATGGTATTCCAACCCTAAAAACTTCTAAAACTACTCCAATGGATGTTTCAAGTGATAATATGTCAGAGGCCGAGGTTTTTCTTTGTTTAGTTAAAGGGTTGACCACTCAACCACTCTAAGTGCACTTTTGAAAACTAGGCTTATTATTCTAAAATGGTCAACTTTACTCACCAAGATGACCCATCAAATCAACTCCAAATGGCCTTATGATATTTTTTCTTTGGCCTTATGATATCCCTCTGGTCATCCACCAGAGTTTGGGGAAAATTTGAGTCTCATAGACCCTATTTAAGTCACGTATATGAATTATTAAATTATTTCAAAAACTATAAAAAAATCATCTCCATAAATCTTGTTTTTTGGACATGTTGTGTATCATGATCGGACCAGCCTATGGTCTAATTTCTAGGCCATTTAACTGAGTGGGTCACTGGGGGCACTCATTTAATTTCTGGTTTGCCTTTAGACACCTTGCACCAAAGAGTGTGCTGAGGTAAAACCAGTGGTCAAAATGGGTTGATTCAAATTGTGTATTAAACTAGACTCCAAGAGCTAGGTTTTCTATGTTGGACATTTTTATAGGAAATGTCTCTAACTATTTTTAATAATTAAATTAAAGTGACTGATAACAAGTGACAAAATGAAATAATATATATATATATATATATAAATTGGCATGTGTATATCTAATCACGCCGATCAGACGGCTCCTGTTCATTGTCACTGATGAGCCAAGGGCCAAGATCAAAGCTACCTAGAGCTTTTCTATCTCCACATCCCGGCCACCCACCAACCTCCTTGACCGACCACCACCACCACCACCACCACCTCCATTGAGGTGGTGGTTATCGCCTGGCGGCGCCACAGCCGCCGGAGTGGCCGTTTCCAGCGAACCTGGAAGGTTGGATTTCAATGAAAATTTGCACATTTTCTCTTCACTGATCTTGCTCGATTGAGCCCGATTTCTCCACCTAAAGATCTACAGATCTAGCATAGAGGAGAAGGAAGAGGATTAGACCTGCAGGCGAGCTTGGTGGCGTATGTGGTGGTGGTATGCCATGGCCGACGATCTTAATTCTCCTCCTTTCCGAATTCTCAACTCTCCACCAAAACCAGTGAAGTAAACGTTCGTTCTGATTGCTTGGAAGATTTTAAAGCTGATGGAGAGGTTGTTTTGGGGAGTGGGAGAGGCTACACTTGAAAAGCCATTAATGGCCATGAAGGGGGGTGTTCGTCCATGGTGGATTGGTGCCTTTTCATATGCTGGTCTGGCTGGAATTGAGGGAAAACTCCTCCCAAAGGTCAGGAGATATGAATGGAAGATTAGGGAAGGGGGGGGGGGGAAGGCCTCTTAGCATTTCACCATTAACTCCCCCTCTATCTCTCTCCTCCTTTGAATGACCCCCCCCCAATTTTCTCTCTCCTATTCATCACCTCCAGAAATTAAGTGGCTCTTTAGGTAATTTCCACTTGCTAAAGTTAGTGGGTCATCATATTTGGGCCTAGCCCAATTGGAGTGGAGTTGGACTTAACTTTCATCCCCATTTGAGCTTGGTTTGACCAAAGTTGACTTGAAGGGTATTGACTTGGTCAAATGAATATGTTGACTGGTCAACTAAGTTTCTTGAGCCCCATGCCACCTCCCAAGTCCATTTGTGCCTTGGGGTAATCAGCTTAGGTCAACTTAGGGCAATTTGACTTAACTAGTGTTAGGTCTGACCTTGGCTAAATTGACCCCTTAGGTTGACCCCAAATGGGTTGTATGGTCTTTAAAAGATCCCTATGAGGTTGAAGGTGGTATGGTTGGGTTAGGTAGTCATGTTGGGAGCCATTGACCAAACCCTAGCTTAAGTGTCTAGAAACTACTATTTGCATACCAAGGTGTTTTCACCTATATACCTAGGCATCCAAGGTCCTCTTGATCTTCTTAAAGCTTTGTCATGACCTAGTCATGCCAAAAATCTCCTAGGGGTCTGGTTCTTTGTGGGATGTTACATGTTGTCAACTGATGAGCAATCTCATGCTATTTGTAGAAAGTATCAAACAACTTTGAGGTGTACTCCCCACCTTGATCAGTTCTGAGTACCTTCAGGTACTGTCCACTCTCCTTCTCTATAATCGCCTTGAACTCCTTGAACTTGTCAAGGGCCTCATACTTCTCCTTCAAGAAGTAAACCCAACACTTCCGATTAAAGTCATCAGTGAAGGTAATATAGTATTTTCTTCCATCAACTGAGGCAATATCAAACGGACCAGCAATGCTGAATGAACTAATTCAAGTTGTCTTCTTGCTCTACGAGACTGTCCTCCTTCAAAACTTTGTCTCTTATGCTTGCCCTTCGTACAAGCTTCACAGATCTTTTGTGGTGGTAAGATCTTAGGCAAACCTTCCACCATTTTCGCATGTGATTGAAGCTTCAGACCATTGAAGCCTAAGTGACTCATCCTGTGGTGCCACAACCACGCTTCTTTTTCTTCTTCGGTTCTTGCTAGACATGATGTCTCCTCGACATCCATCTTCAATGTAAAGAAACGATTAATCGTTATCTTTACTTTCACCACCTCTTTTCCTCGATGGTTCTTCATAGACAACAAACCACCATTCAACTGAATGTAGTAACCTTTCTCCACCAATTGCTCAAGACTTAAGATGTTATATTCAATCCTGGAATATAGAACATGTCATTGAGATGCACCTTCTCACCATTTAAGGTGACTACTATCAACCCTTTGCCTTCTACAGAGATCTTTGAAGCATCACCAAAACTAACCTCACCAACACTTGGTTCGAGGTTAGTGAATATCCCTTTATCACCACAGATGTGGTTGCTGGCTCCTATGTCCAAGTACCAGACTTCATTTCTTACTCCTTCAGCTCCTCTGTAAGTCAAGAACATCATTGGATCACCACCAATGTTTATTGCTTCAGTATAGTGGTTGGTCTCCTCTTTTCTCCTCGGAATTCTGCAGTCATAACTCATATGCCCAAAACGGTTACAGTTGTAACACTAGACTTGAGCCATTCCATCATGGCCTCTACCTCGGCCTCTTCCACGACCTCTTCCTCTTCCTTCTTTCTTTCTACCTTGAGGTTGCTCTATCTCTCTCTGGAAATTCTGATTTCTTCCTCTACCTCTGCCTTGGTAGCACCGGCCTTGCTGGCCACCTTCTCTTCCTGAACTCTCTCCAAAGTTCAGCTGAGTCTGAAGTGCTTTCTCTAAGCCACTTAACTCTTCATCTTGTAGCATGCGGTATTCATGGGCTTGCAGAGTGCCTATGAGTTCATCAATAGACATCTGAGTGAGATCATTCGACTCTTCTATCGCCACTACTATAAAATTAAACTTCTTCGACATCGACCACAAAAGTTTCTCCATGAAACTCACATCATCAATCGTCTCTTCATTGCGCTTCATTTTATTTGCAAGTGTCCGCAGACGAGTCACATAGTCACCAACCTTATCAGAGTTTTGCATCTTGGTTACTTCATACTTTACTCAGAGAGATTGCAACCTCACTTTCTTTGCCTTGTCAATACCTTGCAAGGAGCATTGCAAGGTCTCTCATGCCTCTTTAGAAGTTCTAGCATCCGAGATCTTCTCAAAGGTTGCCTCATCAACCCCTTGATGTAACAAGAACAAAGCCTTCTGGTCTCTCTTCCTTGCCTCTCTCAGTGTCGTCCTCTATGTGTTAGTCAACGTTGCCTCTGCTTCAGCAATTTGCTTTTCATATCCATCTTCCACTATCTCTCATAGTTCTTTTGAGGCTAGGAGCACTCTCATCTGGATATAGTCTGTCAACTTGGGAACTTGACCAGGCATAGTATTTACCATCTTCATTGCTTCTATCTCTTCAACTCTTATGAGTTACTTCCAAGGTTCGCAACATCCTCTGATACCACTATTGGAAGCGATAGTTGGCACCCAAATAACACAAACCAAAGCTTTATTCCTTAAACTTAATTCAAGACAAGATTACAAATTATCACAACACTCGATCACAACACTAGTACAAGAGCTAGCACCCACTACAATTTTACAAGAGCTTGCTAACAAAGATAGCCACTCTTTAGAGTTCGCCGGAGTGGCTATCAGCCTTTGTATTTGTTGCCTGTCACCTTTGAATAAACTATCCTATTTGCCAATAGGAGTCAGCCACCTTTGCTATTATTTTTTGCTCGCAGAAATCAAGTCCGCCACCTCTGCTTATATTTTTCTGCTCGCAGAAATCCAGTCCGCCACAGCTGTTAGACTTCCACTGTTCAGGACTTCAATCCGCAAGAAAAAGACGGCAAACTTAACTATTCTGTCCAGCGATATCACGCCTATTTATAGGCTTTTCCAAGCAATTGGTACAGGTCAGGTGTCCCACGTCTATTAATTTCTTCAGCCTCTTTTATTTCACCTCAACTCATTAATGTCTGCTACTTTAAATGCAATATTATATAATATCATTTACATTGTCAACACTTCTTATTATATAAACTGTTATATATTTATTAGATATTATAATTTCATTTTTTGCCAAATTTCCGGCCACAACCGTCGGCCATCACCGCCGAGGGTTTGATATTTCTAACACTACGGCGGCGGCGGCGGTGGATGAGAAAAGCAACGGCGGCGGTTATCGCGGCGATGGTGGTGACGTCCGCAGTGATGAAGATGATGACGGCGATGGCGGAGGTTGCCGCGATGATGGAGGCAACGACGGAGACGGCGACGGGGAAGAGAAGCGCGACGATGGCGGCGTCGGTTGATGAGAAGGGCGACGGCGGCGGCGGCGGTGGATGAGAAGAGCAACGGCGACGGTTGCCGCGGCGATGGTGGCGACGGTTGCCGCGGCGATGGCGGCGACGGTTGTGGTGATGAAGATGATGACGGAAATGGCGGCGGTCGCCGCGGCGATGGTGGAGGTTGCCGCGGTGATGGAGGTGGTCGCCGGGGCGACGGCGACCGTGATGAAGATGATGGCGGCGACGGCGGCGGTCACCTCTGTTGGGTACATTGGAAAATGTGTACCTGATTTGGAGAAGCCTCACTTAGCTCAATGATATACATCAAGGTGTATTTGATGTTATTTTGAGTTTATATGTGCAGGTTAAGAATGTGTTAGAATGCAGGAAAAAGATTCTAAGTCCATGTGTCGACACCTGAGGAAGCTGTGTCGACACTTCAGTAAGATTGTGTCGACACTTGGAAATGACTGTGTCGACACTTCAGTGAGTTTGTGTCGACACCGGGAGGAAGTGTCGACACACAGAAGATTATTGTCGACACACAGAGGCAGAGTCGACAACAACTGTGTTGACACCTGGAGGCAGTGTCGACACACGCTATATTCTGAGTCTACATCAACTTTGTCGACACACAGGACTTGTGTCGACACACAGCTGAGTTTAGACCAAGTTGATTGTTGATGAATGGTGAAGTGTTTGTGTCGACACAAATAATCAGTGTCGACACATTCTCAAGATGCAGTGTCAAGAAGCTGTGTCGACATCAAGGCAGCTATGTCGACATCACCAAAGGCTGTGTCGACACATAAATCACTTGTGTCGACACATATTGATAGACGGTCTCGACACTTTATGACATACAGTCTCGACGCTTTGCTGGCAAAGACAAAGGCACAAGATCTGTTTGATGACTTGACAGCTGTGAGTTACATCAGGTTTACTGAAGCTCTCAGACTTGTTAGAGGTTAGTTAAAAACCGGATCAGCCGGTTACCATGGATGAAGTCTATAAATAGATGGATTCAGAAGAAGAAAAAAACAATTAATTATTATTGACACACAAAAACACAACTATTATGAGATAGATCTCTGATCAAGAAAGTGCAAGGCATAGAAGAAGATCTTCGTGAGAAGATCTAAGAAGATATTCTGAAGTGATCATCCACTAAGATTCAGTCTAAGTTGAATTCAATCAAGAATTCAGAAGTATCTTCAAGAGGTTTGGAGAGAGAGAGATCCAGCTATTTGAAGTCAAGAAGGAGACAATCACAGGTCTCTTAAGAAGGAGATACTGAACTAATCTGTCAAGAAGATTTAGATCTATTTCTGGAATCTAAGGAGGAAGCTGTCAGTCAGTTATATTCAAAGGAAATCAACTCAACTAAGTTCAGATTCAAGAAGCTTTGAAGAAAGCTAAGATCAAGTTGATTTCAGCCATCAGCCTCTTCAAGAAGCTGATCAAGAAAGTTCTTATCCCTTCTCTCTCAACAGGGGTAAGAGATTATAAAATTCCTTATTAAATTCTATAGTATCTATTCATAGATCTGAGTTATAAGCCTATTTTATAAAGGCTGAGTGTAGGAGATTTGTTCTCTGAGTGGTAGGGCTGTTTGTGTCTGAGTTGTAGGAGAAGGTATTCTCTGAGTTGTAGGCCTTGTGGAAAGGCTGAGGTAGGGCTTGTTAGCCTGAGTTGTAGGAATATGGAAACATTCTGAGTTGCAGGAATCCTTCTGGATTCTGAGCTGTAGGATCTGAGGATCTGAGTTAAAAGAAGAAGTTAGACCGAATCTAGCATACTGCTAGATAGGTGAAGGGGGAAAGTGGATGTACCCAGACCTTGGGGAACCACTATAAATTCTATGTGCAATCTGTGAATTATGTAGCTGTAGAATCTGTGATTATGATTGTTGTGCTGTGTTAGCTGTAGAAATATCTGATTTACTCAAATAACTGTAGTTATATTCTGCCTTATGTTAAAACAAGAATTAGAACCTATTCACCCCCCCCCCCTCTAGGTGTTTAGGTAGTCTTGAAAGTAAAACTATCAAGTGGTATCAGAGGGAGGTTACTCAAAGAAGGACTTAACAGTCTGAGTTAGATCCCTTAGGCAGAATCAAGAATCAAGAAAATGGGTTCTGGAGAGAATCACAAGGAACTAGGGTCAATGAAATTACCCATCTGCGGGAAAGAGATTTTTGGAATCTGGAAAAAAGGGGTTAGATTGTTTATGGAGGCCTCTGACCCAAGAATATATATCATAGTAAAAGAATGTCAATATATCCCAATGAATGTGTCTATTTTAGATGCAAATCAAAGAACTCCTAAGGATTTTTCTGAAATGACTAAGGATGAGATTATACTAGCAACTATGGAAAAAAGAGCTCAGAATATCATAGTGAGTTCCATAGATGATTCTACTTTCCAAAATTTGATTCACTGCAAAACCTCCAAGGAAATGTGGGACACTTTGATTGTCTACATTGAGGGTTCTGAAGAAGTTAGACAAGACAGGAAGTCTATGCTCAACCAAGAATATGAGAGTTTCAGACAAGGGAAGTCTGATAGCATATCTGAATTGTTGAAGCCAAAAATGACCTCTGTGGAGTTCGACCCTAGGGGAAGGGGTGACCTCACACCTATTACACTCGGAAGAACGTCACGGACCAAAGACTTGGGAAACTAGGAATAGACCCTCGGCTCTAGCGTGGAGGTCCCACCACACACCCGGAAGGTCGCTAGAACACTTCCCCTCCCTCAGCAAAGGGCTAGGCTGGGCGCCTTGGAGAGCTCTCTCTACTCAACCAAGATGAAGCTAAGGGAGGAGGAGGTAAGGAAAATTCATCTCTCCAAAGGCACCCAAGGGGGTCTATTTATAGTTTTTCCAAGTCATAGGGGGAAAATGACAAAAAGACACTTAGGACAAATAAGCCTCCAGCCAATAGGAAAACTCCACATCGGGGGGTAAAGAGGTAATCCCCCCTCGAGGGCACAACGGTAAAAACAGGTCGGGTGAGCTGGCGGGAGGGCCCTGGCGAGAGGGCCCTGGCGAGAGGTACCAGGAGAGAGGTACCAGGAGAGACGGCCTGCCTGACGAGACGGCCTGCCTGACGAGACGGCCTGCCTGACGAGACGGCCTGCCTGATGAGACGGCCTGCCTGACGAGACGGCCTGCCTGACGAGACGGCCTGCCTGACGAGACGGCCTGCCTGACGAGACGGCCTGCCTGACGAGACGGCCTGCCTGACGAGACGGCCTGCCTGACGAGACGGCCTGCCTGACGAGACGGGCTGCCTGACGAGACGGCCTGCCTGACGAGACGGCCTGCCTGACGAGACGGCCTGCCTGACGAGACGGCCTGCCTGACGAGACGGCCTGCCTGACGAGACGGCCTGCCTGACGAGACGGCCTGCCTGACGAGACGGCCTGCCTGACGAGACGGCCTGCCTGACGAGACGGCCTGCCTGACGAGACGGCCTGCCTGACGAGACGGCCTGCCTGACGAGACGGCCTGCCTGACGAGACGTCCTGCCTGACGAGACGGCCTGCCTGACGAGACGGCCTGCCTGACGAGACGGCCTGCCTGACGAGAGGTCCTGCCTGACGAGACGGCCTGCCTGACGAGACGGCCTGCCTGACGAGACGGCCTGCCTGACGAGACGGCCTGCCTGACGAGACGGCCTGCCTGACGAGAGGTCCTGCCTGACGAGACGGCCTGCCTGACGAGACGGCCTGCCTGACGAGACGGCCTGCCTGACGAGACGGCCTGCCTGACGAGACGGCCTGCCTGACGAGACGGCCTGCCTGACGAGACGGCCTGCCTGACGAGACGGCCTGCCTGACGAGACGGCCTGCCTGACGAGACGGCCTGCCTGACGAGACGGCCTGCCTGACGAGACGGCCTGCCTGACGAGACGGGCTGCCTGACGAGACGGCCTGCCTGACGAGACGGGCTGCGTGCGGCTGGGGCCTTGGTGACTCTTCAAGGGGGGCCTGGGGAGATAAATATTTCCTCCCTCTACTAGTATATCCTCAAGGTCAAGCCAAAATTGACCCCTTAGAGTGCAAAACAGCTAAAAAACTTAAAACCTATAAGCAGGCCTTATGCCGTGCTTGGGATCCTCGCTCCGCGAATACGGGGTTGTACACAATCTCCGCTCTTTTCGGGGTTGTCCAAGCTCGAAAAGAAAGTCCAACCCAACGTATTCGCTAAGTGTAGCTTACTCTCGCGGTGTCGAAAAACTATGAGGCCTCTTTCGAGGGGTCATCTTGCCATTCTAGCTGATGAGAGCCTGGCTGACAAGACCACCTCAGGGAAAAGAACTGGGCTACCACGAGAGGTACCACCGGACCTGCCAGTTAGAGGGAGCCTGGCAGCGGGACCATCATCGGAGCAAAGGGACTAGGCTACCACGAGAGGTACCACCGGACCTGCCAGCTAGAGGGAGCCTGACAACGGGACCGTCCTCGGAGCAAAGGAACTAGGCTACCACGAGAGGTACCACCGGACCTGCCAGCTAGAGGGAGCCTGACAGCGGGACCATCATCAGAGCAATGAGACTAGGCTACCACGAGAGGTACCACCGGACCTGCCAGCTAGAGGGAGCCTGGCAGCGGGACCGTCATCGGAGCAAAGGAACTAGGCTACCACGAGAGGTACCACCGGACCTGCCAGCTAGAGGGAGCCTGGCAGCGGGACCGTCATCGGAGCAAAGGAACTAGGCTACCACGAGAGGTACCCCCGGACCTGCCAGCTAGAGGGAGCCTGGCAACGGGACCGTCCTCGGAGCAAAGGAACTAGGCTACCACGAGAGGTACCACCGGACCTGCCAGCTAGAGGGAGCCTGACAACGGGACCGTCCTCGGAGCAAAGGAACTAGACTACCACGATAGGTACCACCGGACCTGCCAGCTAGAGGGAGCCTGACAGCGGGACCATCATCAGAGCAATGAGACTAGGCTACCACGAGAGGTACCACCGGACCTGCCAGCTAGAGGGAGCCTGGCAGCGGGACCGTCATCGGAGCAAAGGAACTAGGCTACCACGAGAGGTACCACCGGACCTGCCAGCTAGAGGGAGCCTGGCAGCGGGACCGTCATCGGAGCAAAGGAACTAGGCTACCACGAGAGGTACCACCGGACCTGCCAGCTAGAGGGAGCCTGGCAACGGGACCGTCCTCGGAGCAAAGGAACTAGGCTACCACGAGAGGTACCACCGGACCTGCCAGCTTGAGGGAGCCTGACAGCGGGACCGTCATCGGAGCAAAGGAACTAGGCTACCACGAGAGGTACCACCGGACCTGCCAGCTAGAGGGATCCTGGCAGCGGGACCGTCATCGGAGCAAAGGAACTAGGCTACCACGAGAGGTACCACCGGACCTGCCAGCTAGAGGGAGCCTGGCAGCGGGACCGTCATCGGAGCAAAGGAACTAGGCTACCACGAGAGGTACCACCGGACCTGCCAGCTAGAGGGAGCCTGGCAGCGGGACCGTCATCGGAGCAAAGGAACTAGGCTACCACGAGAGGTACCACCGGACCTGCCAGCTAGAGGGAGCCTGGCAGCGGGACCATCTCGGAGCTAAGGGACTAGGCTACCACGAGATGTACCACCGGACCTGCCAGCTAGAGGGAGCCTGTCAGCGGGACTATCTCGGAGCTAGAGGGACTTAGCCTCCACGAGAGGTCAACCTGCCCTGCCAGCTAGTGGGAGCCTGGTCAGCGGAACCATCTCGGAGCTAGAGGGACTTAGCCTCCACGAGAGGTCAACCTGCCCTGCCAGCTAGTGGGAGCCTGGTCAGCGGAGCCATCTCGGAGCTAGAGGGACTTAGCCTCCACGAGAGGTCAACCTGCCCTGCCAGCTAGTGGGAGCCTGGTCAGCGGAACCATCTCGGAGCTAGAGGGACTTAGCCTCCACGAGAGGTCAACCTGCCCTGCCAGCTAGTGGGAGCCTGGTCAGCGGAACCATCTCGGAGCTAGAGGGACTTAGCCTCCATGAGAGGTCAACCTGCCCTGCCAGCTAGTGGTAGCCTGGTCAGCGGAACCATCTCGGAGCTAGATGGACTTAGCCTCCACGAGAGGTCAACCTGCCCTGCCAGCTAGTGGGAGCCTGGTCAGCGGAACCATCTCGGAGCTAGAGGGACTTAGCTTCCACGAAAGGTCAACCTGCCCTGCCAGCTAGTGGGAGCCTGGTCAGCGGAACCATCTCGGAGCTAGAGGGACTTAGCCTCCACGAGAGGTCAACCTGCCCTGCCAGCTAGTGGGAGCCTGGTCAGCGGAACCATCTCGGAGCTAGAGGGACTTAGCCTCCACGAGAGGTCAACCTGCCCTGCCAGCTAGTGAGAGCCTGGTCAGCGGAACCATCTCGGAGCTAGAGGGACTTAGCCTCCACGAGAGGTCAACCTGCCCTGCCAGCTAGTGGGAGCCTGGTCAGCGGAACCATCTCGGAGCTAGAGGGACTTAGCCTCCACGAGAGGTCAACCTGCCCTGCCAGCTAGTGGGAGCCTGGTCAGCGGAACCATCTCGGAGCTAGAGGGACTTAGCCTCCACGAGAGGTCAACCTGCCCTGCCAGCTAGTGGGAGCCTGGTCAGCGGAACCATCTCGGAGCTAGATGGACTTAGCCTCCACGAGAGGTCAACCTGCCCTGCCAGCTAGTGGGAGCCTGGTCAGCGGAACCATCTCGGAGCTAGAGCATGGATCACAAAGTGTCTTCCGGCGGTACTTTTCATCAATCGTAGTTACTACAAGATAAGAAAGGTTCATTACAAAAGATGATCCACCTCACTACCTCTCTCTTTCCTCATGCATTATTTGATCCCTCCCAGGGTGCCCACATCAACCCTATCCTCACATCTCTCCCCTGCCGCCTCGGTTTGGACTTGTTCAATACGTGCTGGATCTTGCGGTTGTTGAGGCTGTGGTGTCGGGGCCCTTGTCCTCCTCAGCTCTAGGAACTCGGGACAAGCAGCTGTTGCATGACCCTCCTCCTGGTGGAACTCACATTAGGGTATCTCTACTCTGCCTCTTCTTCCTCCCACACGGTTCCTCCTCTCCCTTCGACCAATAACCATAGCTCGCTGTGGTGGAGGTAAGAGCTGCCTGGGAGCTTGCCCTTGGAAGTTGAACCTCCCTTGACCTCCATTGAAATTTTCCCCACACAGGTTGAGAGCTCTTTCTGGACCATGGGCAGGTCCTCCCTGCTGCCTCCAGCCCAGCTCGGGACCCTCCTGTCTCTGGAACCCCCGGGATCTCTGCTCCTCTCTCCGCCTTCCTTCCTGGTGCCTTGAGCCACCCTGCTCTCTTGACTCCACCTCCGTCAACTTTGCCAACTTCTTCACAAAGGCCGGGTTGGCTGCCTCCATGGCTATCTCCTCTGCCGCCCGTTCCATCAGATCCTCGAAGGAAAGGGGGGTCTTCCGGGTCAAGCTCATCTTGAAGAACCCTTCGCGCAACCCCACCGTGAACGCCATCTGGAGGGCATACCCTGGCACCTCCTGGATGTCAAGGACCTCCTCCTGGAACCTGTCAACGTAGTGGGCCAGCGACTCCTCGGCCCTTTGCTTTATCAGGAAGAGGGACTCAGGACCCTTCTTCCTCTTCTTGGAGGTGGAGAAGCGAAGCTGAAAGCTCCGGCTCAAGTCTTCGAACCCGAAGATGGACCTTGGAGGGAGTTGATGGAACCAGTCTCTCGCCTTCTCTTTCAAGGTGATCGCAAACAGACGGCACTTGAAGGCGTCCGTCATTGGCAGGATGGAGACGGCATCCTCGAACCACTGCAAGTGCTGGATGGGGTCATCCTTCCCGGTGTAGTATGTCTTGTCAAGTTCCCTGAACCCCTCAGGAACGGGAGCTGAGAGGATCAACTCGCTGAAGGGTGACCCCCTGAGGGGTGGTCTTGCGGTTTCTGCTGGCGCGACCTGACCGCCTAAGGGGCGAGCACCCGACGGGCTGGGGAACAGCTCCCGGACGGGGAGGTCTCGCTCGACCCCCTCTCCCATCCTCTCCTTCCCAGGTCGCCTCCCTGGGGCACTTCCCTCTCCCCCTGCTGGGGTGATCTCGCTTAGATCCCTGGGAGGCAGCTCACTGAGGTCCCCGGGAGCCGGTCCCTGGGGGGTGGGGGCTGAGCTGCCAGCTCGAGGGGCAATGCTTCGCAACATCTCCATGATGCTAGAGATGGAAACCATGAACTCTTCCCTTCCTACGAAGGGTCCTGGGTTGGGGAGACCACCGAGGTCATCACTACCTCCCTGATCTCCAGCCATGACACTCTCCCGAGATCTTCTGTGCTGGTCACTCTCCACGCTCACCGCACCAAAATGTTGAAGCCAAAAATGACCTCTGTGGAGTTCGACCCTAGGGGAAGGGGTGACCTCACACCTATTACACTCGGAAGAACGTCACGGACCAAAGACTTGGGAAACTAGGAATAGACCCTCGGCTCTAGCGTGGAGGTCCCACCACACACCCGGAAGGTCGCTAGAACACTTCCCCTCCCTCACCAAAGGGCTAGGCTGGGCGCCTTGGAGAGCTCTCTCTACTCAACCAAGATGAAGCTAAGGGAGGAGGAGGTAAGGAAAATTCATCTCTCCAAAGGCACCCAAGGGGGTCTATTTATAGTTTTTCCAAGTCATAGGGGGAAAATGACAAAAAGACCCTTAGGACAAATAAGCCTCCAGCCAATAGGAAAACTCCACATCGGGGGGTAAAGAGGTAATCCCCCCTCGAGGGCACAACGGTAAAAACAGGTCGGGTGAGCTGGCGGGAGGGCCCTGGCGAGAGGGCCCTGGCGAGAGGTACCAGGAGAGAGGTACCAGGAGAGAGGTACCAGGAGAGACGGCCTGCCTGACGAGACGGCCTGCCTGACGAGACGGCCTGCCTGACGAGACGGCCTGCCTGACGAGACGGCCTGCCTGACGAGACGGCCTGCCTGACGAGACGGCCTGCCTGACGAGACGGCCTGCCTGACGAGACGGCCTGCCTGACGAGACGGCCTGCCTGACGAGACGGCCTGCCTGACGAGACGGCCTGCCTGACGAGACGGCCTGCCTGACGAGACGGCCTGCCTGACGAGACGGCCTGCCTGACGAGACGGCCTGCCTGACGAGACGGCCTGCCTGACGAGACGGCCTGCCTGACGAGACGGCCTGCCTGACGAGACGGCCTGCCTGACGAGAGGTCCTGCCTGACGAGACGGCCTGCCTGACGAGACGGCCTGCCTGACGAGACGGCCTGCCTGACGAGACGGCCTGCCTGACGAGACGGCCTGCCTGACGAGAGGTCCTGCCTGACGAGACGGCCTGCTTGACGAGACGGCCTGCCTGACGAGACGGCCTGCCTGACGAGACGGCCTGCCTGACGAGACGGCCTGCCTGACGAGACGGCCTGCCTGACGAGACGGCCTGCCTGACGAGACGGCCTGTCTGACGAGACGGCCTGCCGACGAGACGGCCTGCCTGACGAGACGGGCTGCCTGACGAGACGGCCTGCCTGACGAGACGGGCTGCGTGCGGCTGGGGCCTTGGTGACTCTTCAAGGGGGGCCTGGGGAGATAAATATTTCCTCCCTCTACTAGTATATCCTCAAGGTCAAGCCAAAATTGACCCCTTAGAGTGCAAAACAGCTAAAAAGCTTAAAACCTATAAGCAGGCCTTATGCCGTGCTTGGGATCCTCGCTCCGCGAATACGGGGTTGTACATGAATGATACAAGAAATTCTACATGATAGTGATTGAACTTATGTCCTATGGAAGGGTCTTCAGTACATATGAGTTGAATGACAAATTCCAAAGATCCTTGACAAAGGATTGGGATACCAAGATTTGTGTCATTAGAGAAGTGGCCAAACTAGCAGACATTTCTCCTCCAACCTTATTTGGAAAGTTGTTATCATATGAAATGCAACTAATGGCTAGGAAGGAGGAAGAAAGAAATACAAAAGGAGAGCATAGAGAAAAGTCAGTGGCCTTAAAGGTTGAAGCCACTAGAAAGAGCAGGAGGATGTCTCCATCACCTCCTAAGGAAGTTGCTGAAGTTATCTCAGAGAATTCAGATAATCAGAACTCGGATAGCAGTGATTTAGATGCAGATTTTGTTGCCTTTACAAGGCAGTTTCAGAGGTTCTTGAAGAAGAAGCAGTGGAAGTCAAGACCCTCCACATCACACCTAGTTGATGACTACTATCAAAAGAGAAAATCATCAAGAAAGGAAAGGAGCAAGCTCAGCAAAGCTACAACATCAAAAATTGTTTGTTATTGCTGTAATAGGCCTGAACATGTGGTGGCTGAGTGTCCAAAAAAGAGGAAGGAGTCAGCAAACAGAAAGAAGACTCAACAAAAGGGCAAGAAGGAGAAATCCTTTGTTGCTAAGAAGGAGAAGAGTCTTACAGATCAATCCTCCTCAGAGTCAGAATCTAAAGCTAAAGCATACATTGTACTGTATGCAGCTAGTGAAGAAGATGAGTTTATGCAATTGCTGAACTCCATCTATGATCAAGAAGACCATCAGTGCATGGGACTGATGGCTGAATCAGAAGACAACAAGTGACAGGATCAGTCTGGTCCCAGTAAGGTACAAAGTAATTCTAGAATTTCTGATTACAGTACTGGTTCAGAGTCAGATTCATCTTCATCAAGTGATGAGGATGGATCAGAATCTGAAGGAGATATTCATTAGTTGATAGATGAATATGGGGACTTATTGCAGACACTTAAGAAAAGCAAAAACCTGGCCAAAACTCAAGCTAAGGAAATTGCAGATCTTAAGATGACTGCATCTGGTTTAGAGAAAGAATTGGATCAACAAATAAATGAGGTTGCCAAGCATAAAACTATAACTGTTATTCAGATGGGTGCAATCACATATAAAAATGATCTAATTAAAAGTCTGGAAGTCAGACTTCAAGTAGAGGAAGATTTGGTAGCTAGTTACTTTAAGCCAAAATCAGTCTTACCCTTAATAGATGAGTTTGTGGCTGAAAAGGGTAAGGCTGGAATAGGCTATAAAGGTAACACCAGGGCTGCCCATTTCAAGAGAAATGGCAAAGCCTCTGATCAGCCATTGAATTTTAAAGTCCATGTAGTTTTTAGAAAGGTGCATGAGCCTTCTAACAAGTATGACTTTGAGAATACTCAAGGTCATAATAAGACTGAAGTTCTGAATTACAAGGGTGCTTATGTCAATAAGGTAGCCCATGTTCATAACCCCATGGTTATAAGAAACAAGTGGGTGTAGCTGCAGCAGTACCAGCACAAAAAAGAAATTTTTCTGCCAAAAAGGTATCTAGGCCTAGATACAACAAGTATGAATGCTGGTGTTGTGGCAAGACAGGCCATTTTGCCTTAGACTGCTGGCATAACATAAGTGTCAGGAAGAACAACAGTCTACCAGTTAGAAGAGTTGCTGGTAGATTTGATATGAATGGTGCTAACTTGAACCAAGGATGTAACGCCCCCGATTTTTCAGCGATTATTTAATTCTCGTTTGGGGTTACGTTGACGCATTTTCTTGGCTTGTGCCATCTGTGGAGTGTGGTCTTAACTCCTTAGAACTGGGTGCCCTATTTTGTAGCTTGTTGGCAAGATCTCCCTAGCAAGCCGAGTCGTTTTGGGTGACCCGGTGTGGCCTCTCGGAGGATGCTTGTATTTTTGCTTTGGGAGGGTATAACTCGAGTTCTGTTGGTCGAAAGTTAATTTCGACTTCGTCGTTGTGTTCGTAGCGTAGAAATTTAGTTACGGTGAAAATTTCGTCGAATTCCGAGATGGTTCGGTTTTCGAGTCGTTTTGGGTGTGCTATTAGTAAAAACAAATTAGAAACCCTTTTAAATTAGGTGAACCGGTTTCTTGGGAGGCAGTTAGGCTGAACCGTCATGGCTAAGCTTATATAAAAGACTTATTAAGAAGTGGTGGGCCCACTTCTCCTTCCTCCTTCTTCCCGAGACCGAAAGAAGAACCGATGTTCCTGTTTCGCGGAAGGCAGAGGCGGAAGTGACGGTTAGCCCTTGCCTTTGGACGTTGATTCCGGGAGTGTTCGTGGACGGATTTCGATTCTGAAAGCGGCGTTGTCCTGCTCTCGCTCAGATCTTCATTTCGACGGTAAGATATTTGATTTTCGTGGAGTTTTAGGAGACTTGGATTTCTGGTTCTTGTGGTTTTCCGCCATTAATGTGCGGGTTTGCTTGTTAGGTGCTTCTCCTTCTAGTGCAGAACGAAGAGGAGGGAAAGCCAACCAAGCTTCGCCAAAAATCGAGGCAAGTGGTATTCTTGCCCTTGCCATTATTGTTCTTTTGATATTCTAGAATGTTTCCCGGTTAGCCCTAGGGTAGAAACCAAGCATATTCTCTTTTACCTTGCTGAATTTAGGGCTTAGATTCGCCTATGAAACCCCCCTCCTTGTGCTGTTTTGCTCAACCTGATGGTTGTTTTAAGCATTTAGACTCCAGATTTGTAGTTCTAGTTGGGTACTTTTGCGGGTGGAGCCGAGAGAGAGAGTGAGGGAGATTGTTGTGTTAGGGCTCTGGTTAGAACCAGTCTTGGTAGACTCTCGGGTTTTGGTGTCGAGTGTGGTGCGCACACTCAAAGCCAAAAGCCGCCCGGACTTGTCGTCCACTGTGGTGGATACACTCAAAGCCATAGTTCGGTTTGTTCTTTGCGGCTGAGTGGTGGGGTGTTTGAGTGAAAATTTTCGTCTAAGTCAAAATCGACGAGAATCATCCTTGATTCCTGCCGATTTTGACGTGATTCCCACCGATTCAGCGAGAATCCTCCATGATTCCCGCCGATTCGGCGAGAATCATCTTTGATTCCCTCCGATTCGGCGAGAATCATCCTTGATTCCCGCCGATCGTCGAGAATCCTTCTGGATTCTCGCCGATTCGGCGAGAATCATCCTGCATTCCCGCCGATTTGGCGAGAATCAGTCGGCATTCCCGCCGACCTCCTCTTGTTGGCGTTGGCTTAGGGTTCTCCTGCGGAAATGAGCCTTGGCGTAGAGTGAGTTGACCTCACTCAACGCCAAAGCTGCTCTGGCATTGAGGGAGGTAGACTCACTCAACGCCACTGTTAGGTTTTGTGGTTTTGCTGAAGGCGTTGAGGGAGTGGACCTCACTCAACGCCATAGCTGTTTTGGCATTGAGTGAGGTTAGCTCACTCAACGCCGCTGCCTCTTTTGCTGAAGGCGTTGAGGGAGTGGACCTCACTCAATGCCATGGCTGTTCTGGCACTGAGTGAGGCTAACTCCCTCAACGCCAAGGTCTGGTTAGGCACTGAGTGGATTCCACTCAACGCCGAGCCGTGTTGAGTAACTTCAACACTGTTTCTCTTTCCTCGATTTACGTTCCCGAGTGAATTCCTTGATTATATTTGTAGTTTCCTTGTCGGCCATATTTTCTTTCCTAATGGCTGAATCGTGGGATGTGGATAGTAGTGGTGGTTTGAAGCTCTTCATGGGGGAGGTGTTGTGTAATCTAGCCAAGGCCACCCCTATTCTTCTATCTTGCTCCAGGTACGGGCTGGGCAAGGGGGTGGAAGGTCCCTTGTGCTTTCACATGTAGACCATTGAGCTTGTTGGCTTGGAAATGGTGGTTGGGGGACTGAGTTTGCCTCTAACCCGGATCCATGCTGTTTGTTTTAGCTACTACCATCTCCCACAGCTTAGGGTGTTAGAAGTTTCTTCCTTGGTAGATTGCATCACTTTGGGCTCTTGGTAGCCAAGTAGACCCTACAGGATGTAGTTTCTGGGCAGGGTTGGTACTGTTTCCTTGCACGTAGTGCTTTTCTTATTGTCTTGCCTTGGTCAGTTGTGACTTTTACTGCTGTGTGTTCTCCTCTTTTATTTATTTCCTGGTTGACACTTCCATGCAGTTTTTCCTTGTTTTGCTTGCTGAGGTATTCTTTCTTCTTTTGAATGCCTCAGGTTCTGAGCAGTAGCCAGTTTGGTGGCTAGGTTACGGTGGTGTTGCTGGTGGTCTCTTGGACTTTGGAGATCTTGTTGCTTTGTTAGTTAGGTAGTTTTTCAGTACTTTTTCTTACAGACAAACATATTTGCCCGTGGGTTCTTGTCAGGTTGTTGGCGCCCACTGGTAGTTTTTACCTTTGTACTAGATATATTACTTTTGCTGCTACCATTTTCTGGATATAGTCTTCTTGCTCTGAGGAGGATTTATGATAGGTTGCTAGTTATTTTAAAACTACAACTATTATTATTATAAGATTATTGCATGATCAGCATGTTTTATAAAGGTAAATCACTATTTTCCAAACAACGTATAAAGATCGTTTTCTTATATATAATATAAATTAAATGTAGAGTCTTGCATGGCATAAGTGGTCCTCTTAGGGCTCTTATGCACTTCTTAGGATGTCAAACCTGAATAAAGTATTTTTTTCGCAGCGCTTAAGTATAATTTTTAACTGTGGACTATGTGATCCACCGAGCCGAGGGATACGGCCTCTAATGTATAACTGATTTTCTAATCATTAAACTCATAAATTTCTTTCATAAAGTGTAATAGATTGTTTTGCCTGAGCGTCAGCAGTTATCCCCTGCTTGACGTGGCATCATGACACGCGTTTTCTCATACTCTGATAATTCTTTAATTCGGAGAAAATGCGGGTTGTGACAGTTGGTATCAGAGGGAGGTTGCTTGACAAGTTAGTCGGGCAACCTTCCTTTGATTGCTTTAGAAGTTCAGTATCATGTCATTCACACACCAATATATCATCAGCACGTCTTGGCAAAAGCACGAACACTACACTCATAGCATAACATAAAGTATATGGGGCATATTATATAGTATGGGATGCATAATATGTGTTCGTATATGGATCCACCATAGGGGCAACATGTGAGGGTTATGTAGTATGGGATGCATAACCTCACAACATGGTTGCGACTAGCACGTTTTCTTTTCTTCGTTGCATGCGAATGTTATGTAGTATGGGATACATAATATTCTCATGCGTACGCCGCTCATAACATGCATTAGGGCCTTTTTAGAATGCATAGCACAAACATGCATATCATAATATTGCATAAGCACAACGTGCCAAGCTAAAGACTGGCAGGATGACATATGTACACACATAAGTTTTCGAGTCAAAAATAATATAAAATCATGCATTCCCGATCTAGGCACAAGAATTAGTATGGTGGTGGTTAACCATCCTAGGCTAGGGCATAACATCAATTTTTGTAAAAAGATAAACTTCCAGAGCAAGTTTAGCAGCTTTAAGTTCATATCTATATATGTATTTTCTGTACTAGTAGTTAGGTCTAGCTGTTGTACTAGGATCTAACTAGTGTTGCTATGACTTTAGAATGGAAAGACGTCCCTCAACTAGATCAACTCCCCTGTCTGAGGGTGAGTCATCTGGAGCTCAGAATGATGCGGTAATCGAAAGCTTGCGGCAGAGTAGCGATTCCTTGAGCAAGCAGTTGGTGGAGGTGCGAGCCCAGATTCATTCTTTGGTAGCAGTTGTGGCAGGTCAGGCTCAGGGAGTGCAAGGCCCTGCATAGGGGATTGTTGTTCCTCCCCCTCCTACACCCTTAAGACCTCTAGTGGTGGTGCCAGCGGAGATGGCCTTCATCTCGCAGTTTCAGCGGCTGAGCCCTCCCACTTATGACGAGAAGGCAGATTTCATGGTGTTAGACGACTGGCTGATCTCCATGGAGGAGATATTCTCGTACTCAGGAATTGCAGACGATCAAAGGGTGATGATAGTCGCCTATCAGCTTAAAGGATTGGCTAAGAGTTGGTGGCTGATAGAGAAGGAGAGCTTGGTAGATGGATGCTCTTGGGAGGTGTTTAAGGAGATGCTATTGAGGAAGTTCTTACCCTCGGTCGAGCGTGACCGCCTCATGAATGACTTCCTCTATCTGAAGCAAAGGCAGCTCATGGTGGGTGAGTATGAGATAGAGTTCAGCAAGCTGAGCCGTTTTGCCCCAGGATTGATCAGCATTGAGGCTGATCGAGTTAAGCGATTTCTCGGTGGTTTGAGGAGTGAGGTACAGCAGCTGACCAGTGCTTATGGGTCAGAGACTTATGTAAGAGTAGTGGAAGCTACTCTGAAGGTGGAGGCTATTGAGAATGCGAAGAGCAGAGGACAGCAAAGTAGGAAGGATAAGAGGAAGTCTGTGGAGGAAAAGAAACCCCAGGTACCCGGTACGGTTCCTGGGAAGAAGAGCAAAGTGGTGTGCAGTTGCTGTGGCCGATCAGGCCACCCTGTCGAGAGATGTTTCAAGAGGGCAGCATCTCAGAGGAAGGAGCGGGATCATGCAATTCAGGGTGCTCCTAGGAGAGATGTCTCATGTTCTGTTTGCAAGCGACCCGGGCATGATGCCGCTCAGTGCTGGTCCAAGGATAAGGTCTGTTTTCAGTATGGGCAGAAGGGACACATCAAGTCTAGGTGTCCTCAGGTCCAACCTGCTCTTCATGCAGTTCCTCTTCAGGCATTACCTCCGCCCCAGCGTGTAGACAAGGGAAAGGGAAAGCTGAACGTGATCTCTTCCGAGGAGGCTGAAGCTTCGACTCAGGTCATCTCAGGTTAGTTGTCTTCCAGCCTGAATGTTTTTTTCTTGTCTTACTAGAATGTTTGTAGTGTTGTTGTGGTAGTTCCTTAGTTATATATGTTCCTATAGGGAAGTTTAAGGTGGAGAACCGCTGGGCGCGGGTTCTATTTGACTCTGGCGCTACCCACTCATTCGTGGCTAGAGCCTTTGTAGAGCGACATCGGTTGACTTCAGATCGAGTTCGGGATACCTTTCGTGTCAAGTTCCCCTCTGGTGAATCTGTGTTGTCAGATTTGGGCATGTTAGATTGCCCTGTTTTGTTGGGGGACTTCCTTGCGAAGGCAGACCTGAAGATGATTGATTTGGAGGACTTCGACGTTATTTTGGGCATGGACTGGCTGTCTAGGTATGATGCAGTCATTCAGTGCAAAGGGAAGCGCTTGGACTTCATCAGGGACGACGGTCAGCCCGGAAGCGTATTTGCAGATCTGAGCCAGGATTCTTCTGTCATCTCTGCGGTATGTGCTCAAAAGCTTTTTCTTTCGGACAGTTTTGCTTGTTTGGTCTCGGTGGTTGGGACCGTTGTTAGTGTGCCGCGCTTAGAGGAGATTCCAGTTGTCCTGATTTCGCCAATGTTTTTCCTGATGACCTTCCTGGTCTTCCTCCCGAGCGGGATGTTGAGTTTGTGATCGATTTGGAGCCAGGTACGTGTCCTATTGCTAAGGCGTCATACCGGATGGCCCCTCGAGAGCTAGAGGAGTTGCGAGTCTAGTTAGACGAGTTGTTGGCGAAAGGGTTTATCAGGCAGAGTTCGTCACCTTGGGGTGCTCCTGTTCTATTTGTGAAGAAGAAAGATGGGTCAATGCGGCTTTGCATCGACTATAGGGAGTTGAACAAAGTCACAATTAAGAACAGGTACTCTCTGTCGAGGATCGATGATTTATTTGACCAGTTGTGCGGTAGCACGGTCTTCTCCAAGATTGACCTTCGTTCAGGCTATCATCAGCTTAGGATCCGTGAGACAGATATTCCACGGACTGCGTTTAGATCGAGGCACGGTCATTTTGAGTTCTTAGTGATGTCGTTTGGATTGACCAACGCTCCATCAGCGTTCATGGATATGATGAACCGGGTGTTCAAGGATTTCCTAGATAAGTTCGTGGTGGTCTTCATCGATGACGTGTTGGTTTATTCTCGCAGTGCTGAGGAGCATGAGCAGCATCTGCGCTTGGTTCTATCGGAGTTAAGGAACCATAAGTTATTCGCCAAGTTAAGCAAGTGCGAATTTTGGTTTCCTCAGGTCTCGTTTCTGATCCACGTGGTGAATGAGGATGGGATCTCGGTTGACCCGGAAAAGATCGCAGCAGTGATGGATTGGAGTAGGCCGGGCACGCCCAAGGAGATCAGGAGCTTTCTAGGATTGGCCGGCTACTACAGGAGGTTTGTGGAGGGTTTCTCTACCCTAGCTTCACCTTTGACTAAGCTGACTCAGAAGAACGTGGCTTTTGTTTGGAGCGAGAAGTGCGAAGAAGCCTTCCTGAAGTTAAAGAGGAGATTGTGCACTGCCCCCGTTCTGACCCTGCCTACCGAGGGCGCGGATTATGATGTATACGTGGATGCTTAGCATGTGGGTCTGGGATGCGTATTAATGCAGGTGGGTAAGGTGATTGCTTATGGGTCAAGGCAACTGAAGACTCATGAGAATAATTATCCTACGCATGACCTTGAGTTCACAGCGGTTATTTATGCGTTGAAGCTGTGGAGACACCTACTTTATGGGGCTCAGTGCAAGATCTTCACCGACCATAAGAGCCTGAAGTACGTGTTCACGCAGAAGGAGTTAAATCTGCGCCAGCGTCGATGGCTAGAGTATGTGGCTGATTATGATGTAGAGATCCAGTATCATCCAGGCAAGGCCAATGTGGTGGCCGACGCCTTGAGCCGAAAGACGGGAAAGATCTTTAATCTCACCGTCAATCATTTAGTGGAGGAGTTCCTCCTTATGGATATATCAGTGAGATGTTGTGGCTTGCAGAGTAGTTTGTCAGTGGCAGAGCCGTCTTGGATTTCTTTGAACAGACTTCACCAGAAAGGCTACCCGGATCTTCTACACTTGTACTCCAGGACTGAGAGAGGAGAGTTGCTGGATTATTCCATCGATGATGCGGGAACTTTGAAGTACCGCGACAGATTTTGCATCCCCGCAGTTGGAGACATTCGGGGTATGGTTTGCAGAGAGGCTCATGGATCCAGCGTTGCCTACCATCCAGGATCTACAAAGATGTATCGGGACTTAAAGCAAATTGCCTGGTGGTATGGCATGAAAGGAGATATAGCCCGATTTGTTACGGAGTGCCACACTTGCAAGCGGGTGAAGGCCGATCATGGAAGGCCTGGTGGCAAGTTGACTCCGTTAGAGATCCCGACTTGGAAGTGGGAAAGTATATCTATGGATTTCATCACGGGTTTACCGCGATCCCCGAGGGGATTTGATTCCGTTTGGGTCATAGTGGATAGACTGACGAAGTGTGCTCACTTCGTTTCATATAAGATTGATTACCCGATGAAGAAGATAGCGGGGTTGTACTTGAATGAAGTCATCCGACTGCACGATGTGCTGGTTAGCATCAGTTCTGATCGAGACTCCCGATTTACTTCTCATTTTTGGCAGAGTATGCAGGAGGGTTTGGGTACGGATCTGAGGTATTCTACTACGTACCACCCGCATACTAATGGGCAGACAAAGCGGGTGAATCAGATAGTTGAGGATATAATCCGATGCTACGTTTTAGACCATGGTGGAGCGTGGGACGAGCGACTGCGACTTATGGAATTTGCATACAATAATAGTTATCAGGAGAGCTTGCAGATGTCTCCGTTCGAAGCCTTGTATGGGAGGCGCTGCAGAACTCCGTTGTTTTGGGATGAGGCTGGTGAGTGGCCATTGTTGGGTCCTGATGCGCTCGAGGAAATGGAAGTCGCAGTGAAGCTTGTTCGAGAGAAGCTTCGTATAGCTCAGGAGAGGTACGAGAAGAACGCCAATCAGCGTAGGTCTGCCTTGGAGTTTTCTGTAGGGGACCTTGTATTTCTTAATGTTTCCCCGATGGTTGGTGTAAAGAGGTTTGGTAAGAATCGAAAATTGGACCCGAGGTATGTGGGCCCGTTTAAGATTTTGGAACGGATTTGCGTGTCAGCTTACAGGTTGGAATTGCCAGCAAACTTCCCAGGTGTTCATAATGTTTTCCATGTTAGTCAATTGCGGAAGTGTGTGCGGAGCAGTGGGCAAGTTTTGGACGTTGTGCCCCAGTTGGAGCCCAACCTCTCTTTTGTTGAAGTGCCGGTTCGTATTTTGGATACTCAGGAACGGGTGCTGCGAAAGAAGTCTATTCCGATGGTGAAAGTTCTTTGGAAGAATCAGGATTTGGAGATCGCGACTTGGGAGCTAGAGTCGGCTATGAGAGAGGCTCACCCTCAGCTGTTTCCCTGATTAGTTTGGTTTGTTTTTCTTCTTATAATGTTTGGATTATTACTTTCCTTCTATAGTAGAAGTGTTGTGCGTAAAGTTTCGGGACGAAACTTTCTTTTAGGGGGAGTGACTGTAACTCCCCCGATTTTTCAGCGATTATTTAATTCTCATTTGGCGTTATGTTGACGCGTTTTCTTGGCTTGTGCCATCTGTGGAGTGTGGTCTTAACTCCTTAGAACTGGGTGCCCTATTTTGTAGCATGTTGGCAAGATCTCCCTAGCAAGCCGAGTCGTTTTGGGTGACCCGGTGTGGCCTCTCGGGGGATACTTGTGTTTTGGCTTCGGGAGGGTATAACTCGAGTTTTGTTCGTCAAAAGTTAATTTCGACTTCGCCAATGTGTTCGTAGCGTAGAAATTTAGTTACGGTGCGAATTTCGTCGAATTCCGAGGTGGTTCGGTTTTCGAGTCGTTTTGGGTGTGCTATTAGTAAAAACAAATTAGAAACCCTTTTAAATTAGATGAACCGGTGGCTTGGGAGGCAGTTAGGCTGAACCGTCATGGCTAAGCTTATATAAAAGCCTTATTAAGAAGTGGCAGGCCCACTTCTCCTTCCTCCTTCTTCCCGAGACCGAAAGAAGAACCGATGTTCCTGTTTCGCGGAAGGCAGAGGCAGAAGCGACGGTTAGCCCTTGCCTTTGGACGTTGATTCCGGGAGTGTTCGTGGATGGATTTCGATTCCGAAAGTTGAGTTGTCCTGCTCTCGCTCAGATCTTCATTTCGACGGTAAGATATTTGATTTTCGTGGAGTTTTAGGAGACTTGGATTTCCGGTTCTTGTGGTTTTCCGCCATTAATGTGCGGGTTTGCTTGTTCAGTGCTTCTCCTTCTAGTGCAGAACGAAGAGGAGGGAAAGCCGACCAAGCTTCGCCGGAAATCGAGGCAAGTGGTATTCTTGCCCTTGCCATTGTTGTTCTTTTGATATTCTAGAATGTTTCCCGGTTAGCCCTAGGGTAGAAACCAAGCATATTCTCTTTTACCTTGCTGAATTTAGGGCTTAGATTCGCCTATGAAACCCCCCCTCCTTGTGCTGTTTTGCACAACCCGATGGTTGTTTTAACCATTTAGACTCCATATTTGTAGTTCTAGTTGGGTGCTTTTGCGGGTGGAGCCGAGAGAGAGAGTGAGGGAGGTTGTTGTGGTAGGGCTCTGGTTAGAACCAGTCTTGGTAGACTCTCGGGTTTTGGTGTCGAGTGTAGTGCGCACACTCAAAGCCAAAAGCCGCCGGGACTTGGCGTCGAGTGTGGTGGACACACTCAAAGCCATAGTTCGGTTTGTTCTTTGCGGCTGAGTGGTGGGGTGTTTGAGTGAAAATTTTCGTCTAAGTCAAAATCGACGAGAATCATCCTTGATTCCCGCCGATTTCGACGTGATTCCCACCGATTAGGCGAGAATCATCCTTGATTCCCGCCGATTCGGCGAGAATCATTCTTGATTCCCGCCGATTCGGCGAGAATCATCCTTGATTCCCTCCGATCGTCGAGAATCCTTCTGGATTCTCGCCGATTCGGCGAGAATCATCCTGCATTCCCGCCGATTCGGCGAGAATCAATCGGCATTCCCGCCGACCTCCTCTTATTGGCATTGGCTTACGGTTCTCCTGCGGAAATGAGCCTTGGCGTAGAGTGAGTTGACCTCACTCAATGCCAAAGCTGCTTTGGCGTTGAGGGAGGTAGACTCACTCAACTCCACTGTTAGGTTTTGTGGTTTTGCTGAAGACGTTGAGGGAGTGGACCTCACTCAACGCCATAGCTGTTTTGGCATTGAGTGAGGTTAGCTCACTCAACGCCGCTGTCTCTTTTGCTGAAGGCGTTGAGGGAGTGGACCTCACTCAATGCCATGTTTGTTCTGGCGCTGAGTGAGGCTAACTCCCTGAACGCCAAGGTCTGGTTAGGCACTGAGTGGATTCCACTCAACGCCGAGCCGTGTTGAGTAACTTTAACACTGTTTCTCTTTCCTCGATTTACGTTCCCGAGTGTATTCCTTGATTATATTTGTAGTTTCCTTGTCGTCCATGTTTTCTTTCCTAATGGCCGAATCGTGGGATGTGGATAGTAGTGGTGGTTTGAAGCTCTTCATGGGGGAGGTGTTGTGTAATCTAGCCAAGGCCACCCCTATTCTTCTATCTTGCTCCAGGTACGGGCTGGGCAAGGGGGTGGAAGGTCCCTTGTGCTTTCACATGAGGACCCTTGAGCTTGTTGGCTTGGAAATGGTGGTTGGGGGACTGAGTTTGCCTCTAACCCGGATCCATGCTATTTGTTTTAACTACTACCATCTCCCACAGCTTAGGGTGTTAGAAGTTTCTTCCTTGGTAGATTGCAGCACTTTGGGCTCTTGGTAGCCTAGTAGACCCTGCAGGATGTAGTTTCTGGGCAGGGTTGGTGCTGTTTCCTTGCACGTAGTGCTTTTCTTATTGTCTTGCCTTGGGCAGTTGTGACTTTTACTGTTGTGTGTTCTCCTCTTTTATTTATTCCATGCTTGACACTTCCATGCAGTTTTTCCTTGTTTTGCTTGCTGAGGTATTCTTTCTTCTTTTGAATGCCTCAGGTTCTAAGCAGTAGCCAGTTTGGTGGCTAGGTTGCGGTGGTGTTGCTGGTGGTCTCTTGGACTTTGGAGATCGTGTTGCTTTGTTAGTGAGGTAGTTTTTCAATACTTTTTCTTATAGACAAACATATTTGCCCGTGGGTTCGTGTCAGGTTGTTGGCACTCACTGGTAGTTTTTACCTTTGTACTAGATATATTACTTTTGCTGCTACCATTTTCTGGAGATAGTCTACTTGCTCTGAGGAGGATTTATGCTAGGTTGCTAGTTATTTTAAAACTACAACTATTATTATTATAAGATTATTGCATGATCAGCATGTTTTATAAAGGTAAATCACTATTTTCCAAACAACGTATAAAGATCGTTTTCTTATATATAATATAAATTAAATGTAGAGTCTTGCATGGCATAAGTGGTCCTCTTAGGGCTCTTATGCACTTCTTAGGATGCCAAACCTGAATAAAGTATTTTTCCGCAGCGCTTAAGTATAATTTTTAACTGTGGACTAGGTGATCCACCGAGCCGAGGGATACGGCCTCTAAAGTATAACTGATTTTCTAATCATTAAACTCATACATTTCCTTCATAAAGTGTAATAGATGGTTTTGCCTGAGCGTCAGCAGTTATCCCCTGCTTGATGTGGCATCATGACATGCGTTTTCTCATACTCTGATAATTCTTTAATTCAGAGAAAATGCGGGTTGTGACAAAGGACCCAAGACTTACTTGGGTTCTAAGGGAAAGTAATTCTGTATTGCAGGAAAGTCCAAGTTGTCATGCCCCTATATAGTACTTGGACAGTGGATGTTCCAGGCACATGACTGGAACAAAGGGGCTACTGAAGGAGTACTCACCTATCAAGGATGGGCCTAAAGTAATCTTTGGTGGATCTGAAAGAGGAATCATCAAAGGATTTGTTCATGCAGTCCAATAGGTATAAGCAATAGAATGGACAAGCTTTCCATTGCAGAAGGCTAACCTGCAGATGAAGTATTGGAAAATGATGGCTACTGTCCAGGGGGAGTACAAGACTCTCTAGAAGCTGATGATAACCAAGCGGTGCAGCATAATGAAGAAACTGGAAGTGCTCAGTAAGAAGGAAGTTTACCTCCATTTGTAAGACATCTAAAGGATCATCCAGCAAATCAGATAATTGGTGATCCAAGATAAGGAGTGCAAACCAGAAGCAGAAATCTGAATACAGTCTTGCACTCAAGTTTTCTATCTCAATTGGAGCCAAAAAAATTTTAAGAAGCTATCCAAGACCAACACTGGATTAATGTTATGCAAGAGGAGCTTAATCAGTTTAGACGATGCAAGGTCTGGGAGTTAGTTTCTAAACCAAAAGACCACAACATCATTGGTACAAAGTGGATTTTTAGGAATAAGTTGGATGAGAATGGAGTTATTGTGAGGAACAAAGCAAGATTGGTTGCAAAAGGATACAGGCAGGAAGAAGGAATAGACTTTGATCAAACATTTGCTCCAGTAGCAAGACTAGAAGCAATCAGGATGTTCCTTGCCTATGCAGTATATCAAGGCTTCAAGGTATTCCAAATGGATATGAAATCAGCATTTCTGAATGGTGATCTAAAAGAAGAAGTCTATGTAGAGCAGCCATCAGGTTTTGTAGATTCTCTTAAACCTGGTTATGTCTATAGACTTAGGAAAGCATTGTATGGGTTAAAGCAAGCCCCAAGGGCTTGGTATGAAACCCTGTCTACTTTCCTTATTGAGAACAAATTCTCAAGAGGTAAAATAGACAAAACTCTATTCCTAAGGGAATCTAAAGGTAAGATAATCTTAGTTTAGATCTATGTAGATGAAATAATTTTTGGGTCTACAGAGAACAACCTTTGCAAGAAGTTTGCAAAACTTATGCAAGGGAAGTTTGAAATGAGCAGTATGTGGGAACTTAAGTTCTTCTTGGGACTCCAAGTAAGACAGACTGAAGATGGCTTGTCCATATCCCAGTCTAAGTTCACCAAGGAGTTAATTAAGAAGTATTGTATGGAATCATCCTCCACCATGAGAACTCTTATGGGAACAAGTATGCCTATATGCAAAGATGATGCAGGTAAACCTGTAGATGAGTCTTTGTATAGAGGAATAATTGGCTCTCTATTATATCTCACTGTTAGTAGACCATACATTATGTATGCTATATGTGTCTGTGCTAGGTACCAAGCATGCCCTAAAGAATCACATTATACTGCAGTCAAGAGGATTTTGAGATATATAAAGGGCACACCTAATCTAGGCCTTTGGTACCCTAGGAATGGAGATTTTCAATTAACAGGTTATTCAGATGCAGATTTTGCAGGTTGTAGATAAGATAGAAAAAGTACTACATGTACATGCCAATTCTTTGGAGGAAGGTTGATATCCTGGAGCAGTAAGAAGCAGACTAGTGTGACAATGTCCACAGCTGAGTCTGAATATGTGGCAGCAGGAAGTTGCTGTGCACAGCTGTTATGGATTCAGCATTAGTTAAGGGACTATGGTATTCAAGTAAATAGAACACCTTTATTGTGTGATTCTAAAAGTGTCATTTCTATTGCAAACAATCCTATTTCACATAGTAGGACTAAGCATATAGAGATAAAATACCATTTTCTAAGAGAATATGTAGAAAAAGAAGACATCTCATTAGAATTTGTTAAAACTGATTTTCAAATTGCAGATGTATTTACTAAGCCTCTGGATGAAACTAAATTCAATAAATTTAAAATTGAATTAGGAATGATGACCATAGGTTAGTTTACCAAAAATTGGCTAAGTAAAATGGTGTCGACACATTCAGTGATAAAATGTCGACACAGAGAAGTCATGTCGACAATTCAGGGAAATTGTGTCGACACAGAGAAAAAGTGTCGACACCTAAGGGACAAAGAGTCGACACATCCAGAAATGTAATGTCGACACAACCAGAGTAATGGTGTCGACACTTACAGATTTTGTATCGACACTTGTACTAAGTGTCGACAAAGAATTTCTGATGAACTACTAAGTATCTCCTGTGTCGACACATCATCAATTGGTGTCGACACATAGTAGTCAGCGCCGTGGTCGAGACAATAGAAGTTTGGGTCGACACATTCTAACTGTATCGACATATTTAGACTGTTTTTGCCCGCCTTTTGACCTTCTTTGATTAGAAGGGTATAAATAGGTCAAGAACATATTCTGTCGACACGCTAACCAGGGTTTTCGAGACAAAAACCTTGTGTCGATAAACTCTCTTCTCTCCAACCAAGCTTTCTCTTCATTCCAATAGAGCCCAAGATTGAAGACAACATCAATGAAGGATATGAGTTGGTTAGGCATGCATTCGATGATGCCGAATCGGAGATCAAACAAGTCATTTCTCTTCTTGCAGACAACGGATTAGAATATCTTGTCTCTGAACCTACAAAGATATGGAAAAAAGAAGTATTCGAGTTCTACACTGCAGCATCAATGGACTTAAATGGATTGAAGATCAAATTAACTGTACATGGAGAAAAGGTCAAGCTGTCTCAAAAGAGGTTGAGCAAGATTTTTCATCTTCTTAGAATACAAGATGAGGAAGAAGTACCCGCCTCAAGGACAAAGGAGGCACTTCAATGGTGTGGATTGGATCCAACCTTAAAGATAGGATCAGCCATCAACAGAAAAGGCATTAATCATCAAGGCAAATTCCTATCTGAAATAGTAAGAAAGGTGATCTTATGTAAACCAGGTGGCCATGATAGGATATCAGCCTATATGTTCAGCCTGATGACAAGGGTATTCTTCAAGATTCAAACCAATTGGTCTGCAGTACTATTTGAAAAGATAAAAGAAGGGATCAAGAAGCCAAACCTCGCTAGGATCATGAGTCTGTACCTGGCTGGATTAATTCCAGAGGAGATGCAACAGATTCCTGGATCAAAGATAAACCACATGAGGAGAATGGACATAAGGTTATTCTCAAGATGGGATAGAGTTCTTTCTAAAGAGATGCCTGATGTGGACAGGCAAGAGCATGGTCCTGAGAATGCACAAGTCCAGGAAGATACTATATCTGCACAGGTGCAGTGGGAGCCAATTATTACACAAGTGCAGGGGGAGATAGAAAGTATACAAGTCCAGTACAATGCTGAGAATGCACAATTGCAGGGGGAGCAACATTCTGAACAGGTGCAAGAGGAAGAAAGAATCAATTTATCAGAGGACATTATTTCTCAAACTGATCTAGATATTTCTGGAATTGCTGCTGCTGCTGAGAAAGTACTATCTCTTGCTCACACTCAACAAGAATTCACTCTTGAAGAGTTGTTTCCTGATCTTGAAGGAGCAGTAGATAAAATTGAGGAGGAGCAAGTCAGGGTGCAAGTCAGGATTGAGGGGGAGCAGGTTAATATGGAGGAGGAGCAACATGGAGCTGAGAAAGAAATTTCTTCCACTCCTCAAGAGAGAGTTACTATTGAAAGTTCTTCAAGGTCTGAGCATGAAGAAGTCAGGGAGGCCAAGAAACGAAAATTGATGGTTTTCAAGAGAAGAAGTCAAAGCTATAAGAAGGCTCTCCAAACAAATACTTCACATTCTACTCCTGAGATTGATTACAGCAAGTACTTAGTTGACTTACAAGTAAAATTTGATGAGCAGAGATTACTTCTTGAAAAATATGTGGATGAAAGCCAAAAGTCTCTTCAATTTGATCTAGCCCAAGAGATAAAGTCTATCAGATTTGAGGTCAATCAGAATAAAAAAGAGATGACAGATTGCTTCCACAAGGGAGGCAATGCTGTAGTATTCCTTGCAAAGCAACAAGCAGAAATAAAGAAGCAAATGGATGAGATGGCTGTTAAACAAGGCTATGTCCTTGAAAATCAAATAAGAATGAATGACAATCTGACAGAATCTCACAATGTGATTATCACTGAGTGAACAAATGCTGTTACTGGAATGACTGCTGCAAGGGCTAGAGAAATGGAAGACTATGATAAGAAGCTACAGGCTACCCTTGAATCAGTTAAAACTGTCATCACTTCATCTGAGAAGTTAATTAGTGACAAGCTTCAAAAGTTAAAGCCATTCTTTAAAGATGGAATCAATTACCTGGATGGGCAAATAAGATTTCAAAAAGAGGACTTAAGAGATCATATGACCAGAGAAGTCATAAAGGGGGAGAGGGTGTTAGTCTATGCTGACTCTGATCATGCCAAATGGATAACCAACAGCATAAGAGCCACTCTGGGATATCCACCCTTGTGTGATGATGATAATGTGGCTGAGTCAGGTGTGCAACCAAATCTACTTGAAGGTGATTAACCTGAGGTTGCCCAAGTCATTTACCCACCTGCAGATATTGAAATGGTACATCAACAGGTTGAGTCTATGTACAGCCCTCCTCTACTAGTTACTAATGTTATTATTGAAAAGGTAAATATGCCAGAAGCTGGTCTGAAAGCTCAGCAAGATGCTCAGTTATCAAAGAAGAGATTCAGAGAGCAAGCAGAACTAAAGCCAGACTTTGAGCAGTGGAGTCCCACTTCAAGGAATATCATATTAACTGCCTGGAAAGCTGTAAAAGATCAAGTACATGAAAGGGGCAAATGGTATAATGAGCAGGAATGGCAAATGTATGAAGCCAGGAAGGAGGCCATAGTTCAATACAGGAGAAAGGCTAAGATGGGGAAGCTACCTCCTGATGCTATGGAACCTAGCAAGTATTTCCCCAAGCCCTTTCATTATTTTGAGAGGCAAAGGATCAAGGCTGAAGCACAGAAGAAGGCTGATTTGAAAGGCAAGAAGCTCATTGAAGATACAGAACCTTCTGTGCAGGCTCAGATTAAACCAGGTAAAGGAATCGTCATAAAGGAGCCAGCCCAGCCTTAGTCTAAGTTTTACTAGTTTTTTGTCCAAGAACTATGTAACTGTTAGTTTGTTAAAGAAATCAATGTAAACAACTTGTAACAAACATTTTTGAGTTAATATACAAAACATTGTTCTGTGATCATTCTCTTTTACATCTTTATTCTGTGATGTAATAATGATATGTGTTTTGTTTATAAAGTACCCTGTGATATAATGCTTATGTACATCATCATGTTTTTTTTCTAAGTGGTGTATATCATTGGCTAAAGGGTTATGACTTCTCCAAATAGGGGGAGATTGTTGGGTACATTGGAAAATGTGTACCTGATTTGGAGAAGTGATGGCCGCAAAATAATGACCGACTGTGGTTGGTTCGAAATGTTCAGATTCCGCGGGCCGAGTTAGAAGATCGAGTTTTCTAACGAGAGGAGGCAAGTGCACCTATCGCATAGTACTCGGTATTCGGGAGAATACCGAGGTCGTATTGTTCTCGGGGGCGTGTTGATTATATCTACTCTTCCAGAAAAACTATTATCTTACTATCAGTAAGGTGGGATTTTTAGTCTAATTAAAACGGAAAGAAAGAGAGCTGAATTTTACTAAGTTAGTTCGATGACGGGTTAACGCTCAGCTTCGAATCAGATTAAGACTGAAATAATTCTTAACAATTATTGAACTTAGTTTTAAAATTAATAAAAGGCACATGGCCGTGGAGGTTCCATAGACATGAGCTCACCTTGGTCTAGGGATATCGCTCACCTGGGCGCTAAGGCTATTTGACCGAATGTTAGTCCAACGAAGGATTCCCCTTAACGCCCGCATTACGCTAAGAACCCCGCTATTGGGTGGGGAACCCAATCCGGCAGAACTACATTTCTCCTCTTTCGAGGGGGCGTACGCAGTTCTCTTTACCCAAGGGGGATCGGTCCATACGTACGGCCTCTCGGCATTGCATATGGATAATGGAAATAGAGCCCACAAATCAATTATGTGGTCCTATGCGTCGTTAACCCGGGGCAAACCATAAGTCCTTAAATTAAAATAAAAATAAAGTTCTTTAATTATTTCAAATCATTTTATATGTCCCAATGCTCTTCGATGCCGAAGGCTAATAGAGATTAGCCACTCATCGGTATGGGGACGGCTTTATGTTTTTAGGTGAAGCGTGAGTGTTAAATTAAGCACTAAACAATTATAAGGGAAAACACAAAAAAATAGGACAATTAGATAAATTGAAGGCTAATTGATGCAGGCACTCACGCACACTTCAAAACCATAAATAAAATTAAATAAAGCATGTCCTACTCAAATGAGTAGGCGGGAAATAAATGCAAGTACAAGTCCTACTCAAAACTGAGTAGGCGGGAAATGACAAGTCCTACTCAAAACTGAGTAGGCGGTAAATAAAAGCATGTCATTGAACTCTTAACGAGAAGGCGGAAATAAATGCACACACGCACACACTCTTCTTAATTGAAGAAAGCGATAAATAAAGCGTAAAAATTATCTCATACACGCACGCACTCTACATAATTGAGAAAGCGATAAAATTGCGAGTCCCGGCTCAAATGAGTGGGCGGGGGTAAATTTATCTCATACACGCACACACTCTACTTGAAAGTAAAACACACACACACGCACAAAGTTTTCCTACTCAAGTGAGTAGAAAGAAAATGTAAGCAATAAAATGACAAGTCCCACTCAAACGAGTGGGCGGGAAATGAAAGCGGTGCGCCATTTAACTCTTAATGAGTAGGCGGAAATAAATGCGCACACACACTCACACATACAAAAATGAAAGGAAGCTATAAAACTAACTCATACACGCACGCATACTTGCAAAAAAATAAGAAAAACAAAGTGCTCGAAAAATTAAAACAACTGCATTTCTACCGCTAGAATGCGGTAGAAATGCATAAAAAGTGAAAATAAAAATTAAACGGGTAAAAAGTTTTTAAAAATAAAAAGTTAAAACAAAGTGAGCGAAAAATTATAACGACTATATTTTCATTCTTATATTTTTATAAAAACACCTAAAAAGTGAAAATAAAACTAAAAAAAGACAAAAAGTTTTACGATCCTAAAGAGCCTAAGTTATAGAAAATTGAAAATAACACTTTTAGATGAGTTTTTATAAAGCCTTATGAATGAAAAAATAGGAAAAAGGAGAAAAGCTAAATCTAAAAAGTGCGGAAAATGAAAATAAAACGGACATTACAACGGCTAGAAAGTGCAAGAAAATCCTAAACTAAACTAAGTTATGAAAGCTAAAAAGAAAACATAAAAAGAAAATCACAAAAAGGGAACGAAAAAAATTACTTAAGAAGGGCGCTTCCAATTGCACATTTCAACTTTGCAAGATAGAAAATCTACCATTTTATTGAATAAAAAGGCTATTACATGAAAAACTAAAACAAACAACCTAATATAAACTAAGAAAGATAGGGAGAAATTCTCCTTACATAGCTTAGAAGCCAAATGGGCAGCACCTCCCCTATGTAAGATGGACCAAAAAAGTGGACCCTTAAATTTTTTTGAAAGCCCTTATTTATAGGCAAAATTCCGGGTTGGTCACGCCCGTGACTAGGGCGTGACAGGGGGGCGTGTCGCTATTGTACATGAGTTGATCGGGTGATTTGACTTGAAAGTTGACTTCGGCTGAAAACGTGTCGGTCACGCCCTAGGTCACAGGCATGATATGTGTCAGTCACAGGCGTGACTGGGGCGTGTCGGGGAGGTCGATCTGGGCGCGGTCTGGTCACAAAGTCGCACGCGTCACGTCGGGCCAGGTGGCGAAGTCACGCCCGTGTCACATTTTGACACGGGCGTGTTTGGAGGCGTGTCGAGCTCGGTTTAATGAGGGCCGGTCGTCGAGCTGGCAACCTGGAGTCGACGATCGTTGAGGGAGTGACACGGGCGTGTCAGTCATGTGACACGGGCGTGTCAGTCAACTTTTTTGACTTTTTCTGGAATTTTTTCTGGAACAAAAATAAACCTAAGTTAGAAATAATATTTACAAAAATAAGCAATTTATTGAATAAAACTAATTTAAAAAGGCAAAAATAAATTAAAATAATATATAAAAACATAGAAAAATTTGATATATTTACAACTCATCAAATACCCCCTTAAGCTTTTGCTATTCTAGAGCAAAAGTTTGAGGTGAACTTATAAGGAATAAGAAAAATTCTAAGTTTTGATATCGCTTAATTAATTAAATGAAAGAACGAAATAAACATACGGGGTATAAGAGTTAAGTCCTAAAATTATGAAGATGATTTAAAATAGAGAAAAAGTTTTGACCAAAAAGATTTCTTGATGTAATCAAATAGAAAGCAGTAATTGTACGTGTTAGGTTAACAAAAATAGCTTGGAGTTATACGAACCTTAGCTTATAGGAGTTTTATAGGAAATAATGCAATTTATAAATTAT
Source organism: Platanthera zijinensis (assembly GCA_039513925.1). Taxonomy (NCBI): domain Eukaryota; kingdom Viridiplantae; phylum Streptophyta; class Magnoliopsida; order Asparagales; family Orchidaceae; genus Platanthera; species Platanthera zijinensis. Next base: position 191,247,770 of record CM077082.1, read on the forward strand.
GCTCTCAAAAAATTTTTAAAATTAATTCTAGAATCATGAAATTGGCTAAGGGGGTTGTATGGTTTATGAAGAGGGTTTTGAATTTTGAGGCGAAGTAATTTTTTCTCGAACCTCCAATTTTTTGGATGATTAGGAAAATGAAATCTTATTTTCCTCACTTATAATTTTTCAACTTCATAAAACTAAACCCAATGTATATGAACATGAGTAATGAATTTTATCCTCTTACTCCATATATAATCTTTTAAATATTGGGTGCCTATGTTTACGGAATGAAATCTTATTCCCATTGACATAAGATCTTTTAGGGGTAAAATTTATTTACCATGCCAAGTAGGTCATGATAAGTATGGGGAAAAAAGAAAACTAGAATTTTAAAGAAAATCTTTTGAGAGCAACCTTTATAAACTATACGTTCCTAATTTCCAGAAAGCTAAGAGTAAGCATAATTGAATTCTATAGTCGTTGTTTTCTAACATGATACAGGTGCTCCTATCAATGAAAAATTAGAAGTAGTATCAAAAAACGAGTTCCCTATCTTTTTACAAAGCATAATAAATTCTTTAAAACTTGAAAGTGAAGGGATAGATACTACTCTAGAGGGGGGGTGAATAGAGTTATCAAATTTTGCACTAGACAAAACTTAATGGTCTACCCAACTCCCTTGGAGTGAAATGCGGAATGAAAAGATTATAGATATAGAATTAACCCTATAGCCTAACACAAGTGTTGTGCACAAACTCAAGCCAACTGTAATTACAGTTAAGGCTTGGAAAACCTAATCAGCAACTAGCAACCTAGTTATATCTATTCACAGCCACAATGCAGGAATTAAACAAGGCAATCCAGACGACACAAAGAGTTTATAGTGGTTCCCCAAACAACTTGGGTATGCCCACTCTTCTACCCACATGGTAGGAATCCACTACAGGTTTTTGATCAGGTGCCCTGCCACCAACAGGATCTGCTTCAGGTAGATCCAGAAACCCTTTAGACTTTTGATCAGGTGTCTAAAAACCGAACACAGGTTTTTGATCAGGTGCCCTGCCACCAAGGGATACTTTTGAAGGGAGTAATAACCCTGTACAGGAGGGGGAAAGAAGGTTAAGATGTCTTCTCTATTTTACAAAGATTAGAGAAGCACAAGGACTTGCACTGAGCTAGAAAGCTCTAAAGAATCAAGGCTCCCCCTGGCTCAAAGATGTCCAGGTGAAGTCTTGCTTCAGTGCAGAAAACTCTTCAGAAAGATCTGAAGGAAAAACTACAAGAAGATAATAAATAATAAAACATAAATCTTCAAGCAGCTGTCTTCTTCTTCTTCTTCTTCAAAAGAACTCTGAGTTTGAATCTTCCTGGAAGCAGGAGAACTCAGGTTGAAGAAGAGCAGAAGAGCTTAACACTTCTCAGTTGAATGGAAATTGCTGAGAGCAAATGCACTTGATCTTGATGAAGGCTTGAATGCTTAAAATGAATAACTGGTTAGCTAGCTGAAATCCTTCACCAAAGGATTCCTTTTATAACAGCAACAAGCAACGGCTCTCTTTAATTTGAACTGTTTGTCTTCTTCTGAAACTTGAAACCTGGTCTGCAAATATCACAAGGACAAACAATCTCTGCAGCAAAAACATTCTATAAAAGGAATAAACCTCTTTCGAAGAAGCTGCAGGAAGCAATCTGATAATAACGTACTAAATAAAATCACATCAGAAATAAACTCTTTATAGCAAAAGGAAGACTTTTCAGTCTAACGGCTATAAAGGACTGACAACAGATAAAGTAAAATATAATGACAGCTAATAAGACAAACAACTTTATCTGAAAAGATTTTACTCAGGCAAAAGGAATGGAGCATATATTGCCTGGAAATATTATCATAAAACAACTAAAATAACATGCCAGATAAAGTATTTATTTATTAAATATAATAAATAAATACAAAATAAAAAGGCAGACAGAAAGCGTCGAACGACCCTCAGAGATCGTCGACCGACGCACGGAGATCGTCGACCTATCGGGCAGATAGTCGAACGATCCAGATAGTCAACCTATCGAAGAAGATAGTCGAACTACCCCGGCAGATAGTCGACCTATCAGAGCAGATAGTCGAACTATCAGATAGTCGATCTATCCGGACAGATAGTCGAACTATCAAGCACAAACAGATAGTCGACCTATCAAGCAGATAGTCGACCTATCTCAGAAGACAGATAGTCGACCTATCAACAGATAGTCGACCTATCAAAACAGAACAGATAGTCGATCTATCAACAGATAGTCGAACTATCAGATAGTTGAACTATCAGGACAGATAGTCGAACTATCAAAGACGACAGATAGTCGACCTATCAACAGATAGTCGACCTATCAAAGCGGAACAAATAGTCGACCTATCAACAGATAGTCGAGCTATCAGATAGTCGATCTATCAGGACAGATAGTCGAACTACCAAGCCAAGCAGATAGTCGACCTATCACCAGATAGTCGAACTATCAACGCAGACAGAGCGTCGACCAACTGATAGACGATCGTCGATCAGCCGATAGACGATAGTCGAGCGGCGTTCGACTATAGTCGAACGAAAAAACTACTTAACCAAATTCTTCATCTGGAAAAGTGAGGACTCTACAGCTAGACCACTAACCAATGACCATAGATATTTCTTGGGTCAAGGGACTAAAAAGACAAGACTAAACTCAAATCACACTAGGGTACCAACAATCTCCCCCTATTTGAGTTAAGTCTCTCAAAAACTAAAACACAGAGCTAGCTATAGAATACTAAAATCAATACAGGAAATAGATAGCAATTAACTAGCAATTATCAATCAGATAGATAAATAAAACAGCAGTCAATCAAAAAAATAAGAGTCTACAGAATCTGGCTTAGGGTCAGAAGAACTTGGAACAAAGGAAACTTTCCTCAGAGGATCAATAGCCTCTTTCTTTGACATCTTCAAGTCCTGCACACCAATAATCTTTAATTCTGCAGCCCTTGGAACAACTGCTTCAGGGTGCCTTTCCATATACTTTGAAGGGTCAAATACATCAGGGCTAACCTGGAACTTTTCGAATTCCTTCTTTCTGAATGTAGACATAGTGGTTAGTCTAGTGGTGTCCTTCCCTTTAGCTTTTGCTTTTCTGATTTGAGCTGCTCCAACCAATTCGTGAAAACGAGCCATCCTAAAGTTAGGATCAAGCTCAGGACTTTCATAAACATTCTCAGAAGGAGTAACCTCTGGTTCTTTATCTTGATTAACTAGATAAGACATGGGAGCAGACTTAGCAAAGTTCTTGCTAGAATTTTTAAACAAAATAAACTACTTACCTTTTGAAACAACTTTTTCAGACTGTACTGGTATTGGAGAAGAAACTCTTTTCTTTGGAGAAGGAGGAGGGGAAAAGGTTGGTCTTTGATACACAACCTCCTTCACATGTCTTTGAGAACCAGAATAAGATCTGCCTTGGGAACTTTGAGAGCTTTTCCTTGACTGAGGCTGAGAAGGTGCAGATTTTCCAGAAGAGGCAGATGGATTAGCAGAAAGGTTCCCAGAGGCTCCTGCACTGGGAGGTGGAGGAGGAGGACCTCTGGGAGTCCATCTTGAAACAGGACTATCATACCTCTTAGATCTTTTTCTCTCTTTTTGCTGGTTCTTGGAGAACCACATCCAATGTTGAAACTCTTTTGATTTAGGGTCAATTCCTTTAAGAATATAATATGGAGTATCATTTTCTCGATTGGGAGGAGGAGGAGCAACGGCTTTTCTTTTCTTCTGAGCAGCTTTCTTTTTCCTTGAATTCTCAGACAAATCTGAATCCTCTTCATCTTCAGAGTGAGATGATGGAGGATTGTCATATGGATCATAGGCTTTAGAAACAGCCTTTTCCTTTAATTTCAGATCAGCTTTCTCTTTTTCCTCTTCAATGGCATCCTGAGCCAGAAGGAAATCCAAATCAAGTCCTGGGGAATCATCCCAAACAGTCGACTTTTCAACTTGCAAATCTTTTTCTTTCTCTTTTAACAAAAATATAACTCTTTGATTCCAAGCCTCTCTTGCTTTCTCTTCTTGAATTCCAGACACATCTTCTATATCATCTAAAAAAGAATCCAGTTCTGGATCTATTTGAACAACAGGAATATTTGGAGCAGCTTCTGAAACTATTACTATAACCTGGGCAGCTATATCTTCTTTAATATAATCTGTAGATTTATGAACACAAATCTGCTAAATAAGCTAAAATCATTCCTTCTAGGTATTCACAAGCTAGCAAATTAATTGACTCGTCAATAAAGCGGATGAGTGAATTACCTTCATACTTGACCAACTCCCAGGATTCATCTAGATAGGATGTAATAATACCTTCTAGAAAATGGGCAACCAAGGGAGTGGTGAGATCTTCTAAACATACTTTCACAGCAAATTCAGATAACATAATAGCATCAGATATTTCTTTGTCAGATAACACTGAACCTGATTGATCTTGAGCTTGAACTGCATCAGTCTCTTCTTGAACTGCTGGAAGAACTGCTGGAAGGGAGGCTGGAGGCTCTGAGGCATCTTCACAGAACATCTCCCCCTGCCTGATTTCAGTGGAAACTGAAATCAGGCCCCTTGAAGAAGAGGGCTCAGCAGATTTAGAAAGTGATTGGATGGAAGCAGTCAAGATGGCAATGGAGGAGGCAAGTGGAGCAATTGCCTCTTCAATCATGATTTTGATTGAAGGGGTAATCAACTCCAAAATGCTGGAAATGAATTCAGGGGTTATCTCAAAAGATGATGGAATTGCAGTGGATGGAGATGCAACAGAGATGGTTGTAGTGTTAGGATGAGAAGTGGTGCGGACTGGAGATCGAATTGGAGATGGAGCTGGAGAGTTAACAAGAGTGTTAACTGGAGAATGAATAGGGGACTGAGGAGGTGTTGGAATCCTCTCAGATCCTAACAGATCAAAACTAGGAGCAGATATCCTAGCCAGATGAGAAGGAAGAGGAGATGCTGGAGGAGAAGGAAGAACAACCGTGGTTGTTTCTCGAACAGGAGAAGGAGAAAGTCGTACTTCAGCTGAAGTTGATGGAACTTCAACTGAAGCAGACTGCATAGTAGAAGAAGATGAGGGAAGGGAAAGGGCTGAGCCAGCTTCTACCGGGTGAGGAGCGACCGAATCAGTCCTGGTGCTCTCTGATGTCGCTGGAGCAACCCCTGTGAGAGCGGGTTTCACAAAAGTCCTCTTCCACTTGGAGAACAGATTTGGGTCCATCTTCTTGCTCGCATTTATGGTTGTTGCAACGGAGACCAGCAGCTGAGGATACTTTTCCTTCAGTAAAATCCCAATAACCCTTCCGAGGGTAACTTCCTTCTTACTATTCTTTTTCCTTATCAGATCGAACATTACTCCCGCCCAATCAATCTTTTTCTGATTAACAATTGCACACATCAGTGCAAATTGTTGCCTTGTTATGTTGTCATGAGCAGAGTGCTTTCCAAGGAGCACTTTTCCAACTAACTCAGCGAGAAATTTAATCTTAAAGGGAAAATTGACCTTGAGCAGCTTCGTGGGAATGCCCTCCGCATGTCCCAGCTCAGTCAGCATCCTTCCAAACTCTTGAGCATCTTGCTCATAATCTTCTTCACCATTTATCAGACCAAAAACATCAGTCAGAACGGCCGGAGTTAAAATAACCTCTTCTCCGCCGATGGTGCCAGTCATCGAATCGTCAGTGGATGACGAAGTGAAAGCCCATTCCTTGATCTCGGGAATATTTAACTTTATCCTTGTCGACATTAATCTTTCTAGACCTTGGTCCCGGCATAACTGAAGAATTTCTACAACCCCTGCTTCACAGCAACTGAAGGCGTCAAAATCGACGCTGAAGCCTGCATCGAACTTCACGACAGCTAGCACTGCTGGAGAAACCGCCATTGAATTGCTGGAGAATGCGCGAGAAAGACGGAGAAGACGAAGGAGACGAAGCGGCAGAAAATCGCAAGCGGGAAGATAGAATGCGAAAAGTCACGCTCCGTCGACGATAAAACAAAAGATCTTTTAACCTAGGTCGACTATCGGCTTTATATTAGACCGGAGATAGTCGATCTATTAAAAAGATACTGGACCCGATGGTCGAACGGTCGTTCGATAATCGGCCCAGAAGCAGAGTAGTCGGACAATCGTTCGACTATTTCTGGCTTCTCAAACAACAAGCTGTCGTCATCCAGAGATCGACGATGAGCTCGACTTGTTCGACTATGGTCGAACGCCGGTCGACGATCTTCAATCAGACAAACTTTCATCAACCATAGGTCGACGATGGGCTTGACCCGATCGACTATCTTCGAACGTCGTTCGACTATCTTCAAACAAGTTTCAACATTGGCAGATATAGTCACACTTAGTCTCGTCCATTGATCATGCCTAGTTGAACTAAAAAGAACAGATGCTTCTGTTCATCTAAGGGCTTGGTGAATATATCACCTCTCTGAAACTCAGTGGATATGAACTCAAGACAAATCTTGTTCTTTTCCACACAATCTCTCAGGAAATGGTGCTGAATCTCAATGTGCTTCGTTCTAGAGTGGTGCACTGGATTTTGTGCAATTGAGATAGCACTGGTACTATCACACATGATTTTGGTGTTCTTGTGTGAGTAACCATAATCCACAATCTGGTTTTGAATCCACAGGATCTGTGAACAACAACTGGCAGCTGCTATATATTCAGCTTCTGCAGTTGAAGTTGAGACAGAAGCATGCTTCTTACAGAACCAAGAGACCAATCTCTCTCCCAGGAACTGGCAAGTTCCTAAGGTGCTCTTCCTGTCAACTCTGCAACCAGCATAGTCAGAGTCAGAGTATCCAATTAACTCAAATTCAGATTCTGCTGGGTACCAAAGTCCTAGATTTGGACATCCTTGCAGGTATCTCAGGATTCTCTTGAGAAGAATCAGATGAGATTCCTTGGGGTTGACCTGGAATCTAGCACAAAGGTATGTAGCAAACATTATATCTGGCCTACTTGTAGTTAAATACAATAGGGAACCAACAATGGCCCTATAATTCTTTTGATCAACTGGCTTGCTGTGATCATCAGAATCAATAACTACATTAGTAGCCATGGGTGTAGGCATTGCTGAAGCATCAGCCATCCCAAATTTCTTTACCAATTCTTTGGCATATTTGGATTGGGAGATGAAGATACCATCAACATCTTGCTTAACTTGGAGACCAAGAAAGTAAGACACCACACCCATACTACTCATCTCAAACTTGGAATGCATCAAGTTGGAAAACTTTTTGCACAGTTTGGGATCAGTGGAACCGAATATAATATCATCTACATACACCTGAACTAACAGGATTGTGTCCTTGTGATGCTTGACGAAAAGGGTTCTATCAACTACTCCCCTAGTAAAGTTGTGCTCTAACAGGAAACTAGCTAAAGTCTCATACCAGGCTCTAGGGGCTTGCTTTAGTCCATAAAGAGCTTTCTGCAACTTGAACACATGTGAGGGCTGAGTTGAAGAAACAAACCCTGGTGGTTGTTCAACAAACACCTCTTCCTTAAGCTCACCATTTAGGAATGCACTTTTGACATCCATCTGAAAGACCTTAAACTTCATGAAGGCTGCATAGGCCAAGAAGATCCTTATTGCTTCTAGCCTTGCAACAGGAGCAAAGGTTTGGTCATAGTCTATACCTTCCTCCTGTCTGTAGCCCTGAGCTACAAGCCTAGCTTTATTCCTTACTATAATTCCATTTGCATCCAGCTTGTTTCTATACACCCACTTGGTGCCTATGATCAGTTGGACTTTAGGTCTTGGAACCAAAGTCCAAACTTTACATCTCTCAAACTGATTGAGTTCCTCTTGCATTGCAATGATCCAGTGGGGATCTAGCTCTGCATCTTTAAAGGTGAAGGGCTCAACCTGTGAGAGGAAACAAGCGTGCATCACATCCTGTCTTAATTGGTGTCTTGTTTGCACACCAGCTGATATGTCTCCAATCACTTGAGATGTCGGGTGATCTCTAAGTGTGACAACATCAGCAGGTGGGATGTGATCTTCAGCAACAGTTGGGATTAATTCCACAGGAGGAATTTGATCTACTGTTGGTGGAACAACAACAGCTTCAGCAATGTCTTCATCACTGTCTGATTCAGTGATCTGAAGAGTTGATAGCTGGAGAATCTCTTGAGTAGCATCAGGTACCTGCAATGAACGGGGGGAAGGAGAATTTTCCTTCTCCTTGTAAAACATCTGAGACTCATCAAAAGATACATGCACAGATTCTTCAATTTTACAGGATGATTTGTTATAAACCCTATAAGCTTTGCTTACTTGGGAATATCCTAGAAAAATTCCCATTGAAGCCTTTGCTTCAAACTTTCTAAGATACTCTTTATTATTATTATGAATATAAACAATACAGCCAAAAACTCTAAAATAATTAATTTTAGTTTTCTTTCCCTTAAGCAACTCATAAGGAGTTTTACACTTAAGTTTGTGTATCAAACTTCTATTCAAGACATAATTGGCTGTACTAACTGCTTCTGCCCAATAGGAAAGAGGCATATTAGCATCTGCCAACAATGTACTAGCAGCTTCAATGAGTGTTCTGTTCTTCCTTTCAACTACCCCATTTTGTTGGGGAGTTCTAGGAGCTGAGAAGCTATGTTTGATACCTTCTCTCTCACAGAATTCTTGCATGAGAAGAGAGTCAAACTCAGTACCATGATCACTTCTGATCAAGGCCACATGAGTAGAGTACTCAGTCTGCACACATAGTAGAAAGTCTGTAAGGGCTTTGAAGTTATCAGACTTAGTTCTCAAAAAGAAAACCCAACTGAATCTAGAGAAGTCATCTACAATTACTAAGGTGTAATACTTCCCTCCTAAACTCTGTACATTTATTGGGCCAAAAAGGTCCAAATGTAATAAGTACAGGATTCTAGGAGAATCACTCTTATTTACAGATTTAAAAGAATTTTTGGTTTGCTTGCCTAGTTGACAAGCCTTGCATAGGCTCTCCTTCTTGTAGGGGCAAGAAGGTAAACCTCTAACAAGGATGTGTTTAGATAACCTAGATATATTTTTAAGGTTAACATGACTAAGCCTCTTATGCCACAAAGAATTATTATTAAGTGTTACTTCATTAAACAGGCAGATTTCAGAATGAGTTGAATTGAAATCTACTAAATAAATATTACCTATTCTAATGCCTACTAAAACAACATTATTATTTAAAGTAATATTACAAGAGGAGTTAGAAAATGAAACCTGGTAGCCAGCATCACATAGCTGGCTGACTGAGATCAAATTGTGCTTCAGTCCTATCACATATGCAACTCTCTTGAAAGTAACATCTCCAATTGTGATCCTGCCATAGCCTTCTGTCTGACCACAGCTGGAATCTCCAAAGATAACCTTTGGGCCGAGCTTAGCTTTGAATTTTGACAGATGATTTTTATTTCCTGTCATATGCTTGGAGCATCCACTATCCAAATACCACTTATTTTGAGTGATTGGATAGGCCTTCACCTGCAAGACATTTATTTAGACAGTGTGGACCCAGGTAACCTTGCGTCCCTTGTTTTTCACATAAGAAAAGCTAGAAATAAATGAAAATGCAGTCTGAGGGTGATAACCTAATGGGTGAGATCTCCTAGGTGGGATTCTCCATGCAGATGATGGGTCAACAAACCTAGGGTTTCTATTTTCATTTAGGTTTCTATGGTACTGATTATGATTTTGAAAATCATATTGAAATCGTCGATCGATGTTCGACGATGGGCGCTCAGATCGTCGAGCTTCGTTCGACCATGGAGCTTCCGATCGTCGAGCAGCGTTCGACGCTCTTTGCATTTCTTTAAAAAATTTCTTTCTCTTTTCTCTCTTAGCTTTATTTAAAGTTTTATTAACTAGGTTTACTTGCTCAGTGTTCTTCATTCCACTAGCTGAAATGAAGTTCACTGGAGTTGAAAGATTATTTTTAAGAATAACTGGGGGTTCACTGGGAGAAGCTCCTAAGCCTAGTTTGTTATTACCTGACCTAGTGTTAGTCATGCTGGTAATCTCTAACAGCTTAAGGCTTTGATAGTTTTACTTTCAAGACAACCTAAACACCTAGAGGGGGGGGGTGAATAGGTTCTACTTTTTTATAAAAACTTTTAGGCAGAATTCAATTCAATGGCTAACACAATAATCACAGCAATCACAGAAAATAAAACATCACAGATTGCACACTGGTTTATAGTGGTTCCCCAAGGTCTGGGTACATCCACTTTCCCCCTTCACCTATCTAGCAGTATGCTAGATTCGGCCAAACTTCCACTAATCTCAGATCAACAGATCCTACAACTCAGAACCCAACTGGTTCCTACAACTCAGGCACAACAGCCCTACCTCAGCCTTGCCCCAAGGCCTACAACTCAGAGAAGACCCTTCTCCTACACTCAGGCACACAGCCCTACCACTCAGAGTACAAGACTCCTACACTCAGCCTTTATAACATAGGCTTACAACTCAGATCTGTGTAAACAGATCCTACAGAATTATAGAAAAGATTATCTAACTGTCTTGCCTAAATTGAGAGAGAGAAGGCCAAGACAATTCTTGATCAGCTGATGAAAACAACTGTATCTGAGCTTTCTTCAAAGCTTCTTGAATATGAACTTAGCTGAGTTGATTTCCAAACAGCTTCTTGAGAATCCACTGGTGGTTTCTTTCTTCTTCTTCAAATTCTGGCTTGATCTCTCTCTATCCAGCACTTTGAATGATTCTTCTGAATTCTGATTAGAACTCTTCTTTGATCTATCCTTAGATAGTCTTCTTAGATCTTCCGGAGAAGATCTTCTTAAGTGCCTAGCACTTTCTTGAAATGTATTGGATTGTAATCCTTCTCAACTTTTTGATTCTCAACAATGTATTTCAAAAGGGTTGTCTCTTCTTTTTTTTCTCCTTCTGAATCTGTCTATTTATAGACATCATTCATGGTAACCGGCTGATCCGGTTTCTAACCGTTTTCTGACAAGTCTGACAGCTTCAGTTAATCGGTGGCAACCCACAGCTGTCAAGTCTTCAAACAAGTCCTGTGCCTTAGTCTTGAACCACAAGTTGTCGAGACAGTCTGTCAGAAAGTGTCGAGACCATCTGTCTATCTGTGTCGACATAATTGACTTTGGTGTCGACACAGTCTTCAGTGATGTCGACTAAGTTGCCTTTGAGTCGACACAGCTTCTTCTGAAAATAACTTGGTCTTGACTCTTCAGTGTGTCGACACAAGTCCTGTGTGTCGACACAGTTGTTGTAGAATCATAACTCAGTAAGTGTCGACTTAATCACAATGTGTCGACATATTCTGCTGGTGTAGACAAACTTGAGGTCGACTATATTCTTCTGTGTCGACACATACTGCTGGTGTCGACAATCTTGAGGTCGACTATATCCTTTTGTGTTGACACATTTTCCCAATGTTGAGGTCGACGCTTTTCTTCTGTGTCGACACAAATTCCCAGTGTTGTGTCGACTTACTTCTTCTGTGTCGACACACTTTCCCAGTATCATTGTAGACTAACTGCTATATGTCGACATACTTCCTCTGTGTCGACACTTTTTCCCAGTGTAGTTGTAGACTAACTGCTATGTGTCGACATACTTCCTCTGTGTCGACACTTTTTCCCAGTGTAGTTGTAGACTAACTGCTATGTGTCGACACTGCTTCCCAGTGTTGATGTCGACTAATTTCTTCTATGTGTCGACACTTGGACTTAGAATTTTTTCTGCATACTTTATCAATTCTTCACCTGCACATGTCAACTCAAAAAACAACATCAAATACACCTTGATGTATATCATTAAGCTAGGTTGGGCTTCTTCAAATCAGGTACACATTTTCCAATGTACCCAACAATCTCCCCCTATTTGGAGAAGTCATAACCCTTATAGCCAATGATATACACCATTTATAAATAGTACTAAATTGATGATATATGACATAACAGGAATACTTAATATAAACAAAACATAAAAAACAATCCATCACAGAATGAACATTATAATATGCCAATCAAAATTTTGTTTATAACTGGGTAATGTTTGATTACATTGTTTTACATTTAATGATCACATCACAACATTACAAAAAACACTATGAAGGAACTAAAAACATAATCAGGATTGATCAGGCTCTCTTATGATAATCCCTTTGCCAGATTGAATTGTAGCTGTCACAGGAGCTTCTGATTCTTCAGCTATCTTATTTCCTTTTAGATCAGCTTTCTTCTTAGCTTCTTCCTTGAGCCTTTGCCTTTCAAAATAGTGAAAAGGCTTTGGAAAGTATTTGCTTGGCTCCTTAGCATCTGGTGTCAGCCTCCCCAGCTTAGCTTTCCTTCTGAATTGTACTATAGCTTCCTGTCTTGCCTCATACTTTTGCCATTCTATCTCATTGTACCACTTCCCTCTCTCATGAACTTTGTCTTGTACAGCTTTCCATGCAGTGAGTATTATGTTCCTTGAAGTAGGACTCCACTGCTCATAATCTGGTTTAAGTGCAGCCTGCTCTCTAAATCTCTTCTTTGCTAATAGAGCATCTTGCTGTTCTTTCAGGAAGGCCTCTGGCATCTCAACTTTCTCAATCACAACATTATGCACATCCTTTGGAGGACTATACATATCCTGCACTTGCTTATCCAGAATTTCAAAATCAGAAGGGGGTAAATAACTTGGGCAACCTCAAGTTGGTTGCCTTCAAGTAGTCCTGCTTGAATGCCTGATTCAGCCATCATATCATCATCACACAAGGGTGGACATCCCAAGGTGGCTCTTATACTATTTATCACCCATTTAGAGTGCTCTTGGCCTGCATGAATCAATAACCTCTCCCCCTTTATGACTTCTCTTATCATATGATCTCTAAGGTCATCCTTCTGAAATCTTATCTGTCCATCTAGATAATTTATACCTTCTTTGAAAAATGGTTTCAACTTTTGCAGCTTGGTTGATATGTCCTGTTGGCAGGTGGAGATAGCAGTTTGTACTGAGGCAATGGCATCTTGAAATTGCTTATTAAACTCTTCCTTTTCTTTTGTTTTATCTGCAGGCAGTCCTGGAACAATCTTTTTCACTTCCTCTATTATCTCATGATGAGATTCAGTTAAATTATCATTCATTCTTAACTGATTTTCCAATACATAGCTTTGCTTCAAGGCAATATCATCTACCTTTTTAGTAATAGCCTCCTGTTGTTGAGCTAGATAAACCACTGCATGGCCTCCCTTTTGGAAGCAATCTGTCATTTCTGCCTTATGCAGGTTGACTTGAAACTGGATGGATTTGATATCCTGAGCTAAGTCAAACTGCATAGACTTGCCATTTTCATCAACATACTTTTCCAGAGCCATTCTGTATTCATCCAATTTCACCTGTAGATCTACCATAAACTTGTTATGATCAAAGGCAGGAGATACTTGTTGAGGTGTTGTTTGTAAAGCCTGCTTATAATTCTTGCTTCTTCTTTTAAATACAACAAGTTTTCTCTTCTTGGCCATCCTAGCTTCTTCAGTTTCAGTATCAGACGAAGTATCTAGGTGAATTCTTTCTTGAGGATGATGAAGTGTATCTATCCCAGTGACCTGTTGCTCAATCTCAACATCCACTGGCTCCCCCTCAACCTGTGGCTCAACTTCAGCTTCCTGATTAATGTCCATACCTATGGACTTCTCAATTTCTGGTTCTCCTCCCACTTTATCTGTAGTAGTATCAGCATCAGGGAATAACTCCTCCAGAGTAAATTCCAGTTGAGCTGTAACTTCAGCAGCAGTTAAATCTTGAGATAAGTCTAACTGTGCTTCCTCTTGCACTTGTACTGACAACAGCTCCCCCTGAACCTGTGCAGTAATAAGAATATGAGCAATGTCTTTTATAGTAAAACACATTAGCTCCCCCTACACTTGTACCTGATCAGGAGTGGATACATTTTGAGCTGGAGAGTGAACTGGCTCCCCCTGTATCTGTGCAGGTGTTGACACTTGCTGTAGTATAGTTGAGTCAGGCTGTTCTTCAACCTGTGTCCTGAGTGGGTCTTCTTGTTGTTGTTCAGTTTCTTGAGTTTGAGAAGGGGATTTCATAGGGGTGTCTGGCCTGCTCTCTTCAGGCACATCCTTGGACAGCACCCTATCCCACCTAGAGAACAGTCTCATATCCATCCTTCTCATATGATTGATCTTAGTCCCTGGCAGTTGCTGCATCACTTCAGGGATCACTCCAATGAGATATAAGCTCATTATTCTAGCCATGTTGGGCTTCTTGATTCCTTCTTTGATCTTGTCAAAGAGTACTCCTGACCAATCAGTAGGAATTGTAAAAACAATCCTGGTCATAAGGCTGAACATATAGGCAGAAATCCTATCATGTCCACCTGTCTTGCAGAGGATTACTTTCCCAACAACTTCAGACAAGAATTTCCCTTGCTGATTCATACCCTTCCTGTTGAATGCAGCTCCAATCTTCATACTCGAGTCCAGTCCACACCATTGAAGGGCTTCCCTTGTCTTAGAACTAGGAACTTCCTCTTCATTCTCAACTACTTGTAATTGAAAGATCTTTCTTAAACTTCTTGGAGTAACCTTGACCTTAGTCCCTTGAACAATGGACTTAATCTTGAGGCCATTTGAGTGGACTGATGCAGAGATAAAGAACTCGTGCACCTCCTTCTTCCAGATTTTAGTTGGCTCTGAGATTAGAAATTCTAACCCTGACTCGGAGAGGAGGGTGATAACTCCTTGAACATCTGGCGGCGCATCTGCAAAGGCCTGGCGCACCAACTCATACTCCTCATTGACGTTGTCTTCCATCCTTGGCGCCATCGATTCATCGAGAAAGTTTGAGAGAAGAGAGAAAGATAGACTGTCGACACAGGGTTTTAGTCTCGAAAGCCTTGGAAGCGTGTCGACAGAAAGCGTTTTTCACCTATTTATACCTTCTGTTGAAAGAAGTTCAAAAGGCGCCAAACACAGACTAAATGTGTCGACACAGACGGAATGTGTCGACACAAACTTCTATTGTCTCGACATTACTGCAACCTACTATGTGTCGACACCAATTTGTGGTTATGTCGACACCTTAGATAGACAGAAATTCTGTGTCGACTCTAAGGATAAGTGTCGACACATATTCTATAAGTGTCGACACCATTTTCCTGGTTGAGTCGACATTACATTTCTGGTTAAGTCGACAATATAACTCTTAAGTGTCGACACATATTCTCTGTGTCGACACAATATTTCTGACTTGTCGACATTATTTCTCTGAGTCGACACATAATTACTGAATGTGTCGACACATTCTTACTTAGCCAATTTCTGTTGGTTCAACACCACTTGTAAGTGTTACTTCAATGTGTCCTTTTTAACATTTGATTATGTTGTTATTACTTTTACTTACTTACATACCACTTCAATTGCATTGTTAATGATTTTGTTAATACATTAATCAATGGTTAACATACCTAATTCAATTTTGAATTTATTGAATTTGGTTTCATCTAAAGGCTTAGTAAATACATCTGCTATTTGATAATCTGTTTTTACAAATTCCAATGAGATGTCTCCTTTTTCTACATGTTCTCTAAGAAAATGGTATTTGATTTCTATATGCTTAGTTCTACTATGAGAAACTGGATTATTAGCAATAGAAATAGCACTCTTAGAATCACATAAAAGGGGTGTTCTACTTACCTGAATACCATAATCCTTAAGCTGATGCTGCATCCATAATAGCTGTGCACAGCAGCTTCCAGCAGCAACATACTCCGACTCAGCTGTGGAAATTGCCACACTGGTCTGCTTCTTACTACTCCATGATATTAGTCTTCCTCTCAGGAATTGACAAGTACCTGTAGTACTTTTCCTGTCCTCTCTACATCCTGCAAAATCTGCATCTGAATAGCCTGTTAGTAGAAAATCTCTATTCCTAGGGTACCAAAGGCCTAGATTAGGAGTGCCCTTTAGATATCTCAGAATCCTTTTGACTGCAGTATAATGAGATTCTTTAGGGCAGGCTTGGTACCTAGCACAGACACATGTTGCATACATAATGTCTGGTCTACTAGCTGTGAGATATAGTAGAGACCCAACTATTCCTCTATACAATGATTCATCAACAGGTTTACCTGTCTCATCTTTGCATATAGGCATACTTGTTCCCATAGGAGTTCTCATGGTGGAGGATGACTCCATACCATATTTCTTAATTAATTCTTTGGTGAACTTAGACTGGGATATGGACAATCCATCATCAGTCTGTCTTACTTGAAGTCCCAAGAAGAACTTAAGTTCTCTCATACTGCTCATCTCAAACTTCCCTTGCATAAGTTTGGCAAATTTTTTACAAAGGTTATTTTCAGTAGATCCAAAGATTATGTCATCAACATAAATCTGAACTAAGATGATCTTACCTTTGGATTCCCTAAGGAATAGAGTTTTGTCTATCTTTCCTCTTGAGAATTTATTCTCAATGAGGAAGGTAGACAGGGTTTCATACCAAGCCCTTGGAGCTTGTTTTAACCCATACAAAGCTTTCCTAAGCTTATACACAGAATCAGGTTTAAGAGGATCTACAAAACCTGATGGCTGCTCTACATATACTTCTTCTTTAAGGTCACCATTCAGAAATGCTGACTTCACATCCATCTGGTATACTTTGAAGTCTTGATAGGCTGCATAGGCAAGGAACAATCTGATTGCCTCCAGCCTTGCTACTGGAGCAAAGGTTTGATCAAAGTCAATCCCTTCTTCCTGCCTGTATCCTTTTGCAACTAACCTTGCTTTATTCTTCACTATTATCCCACTCTCATCTAGCTTGTTCCTATAGATCCACTTAGTGCCAACTATGTTGTGGCCTCTTGGTTTAGGAACAAGCTCCCAGACTTTGCACCTTCTGAATTGATTCAGCTCCTCTTGCATAGCATCAATCCAGTGCTGGTCTTGGATGGCTTCTTCAAATTTCTTAGGTTCCATTTGAGACAAGAAACTTGAATGCAAAACTGTGCTTTGATTTCTGCTTCTAGTTTGCACTCCTTGTCTTGGATCACCAATTATCTGATCAGCAGGATGATCTCTTAGATATCTTATAGCTGGAGGAAGATTCCCTTCAGGTTGAGCATCTCCAGCTTCTTCATTCTGCTGAACCTCTTGGTTTTCATCAGCTTCCATTATCTCTTGTACTCCCCCTGGACAGCAGCCTTCATTTTCCAAAGCTCCATCTTCCTTTGAAGCTTCAGCAATGGAGAGCTTGTCCATCCTCTTGCTTATACCTGTTGAGTCATTTGATCTACAAGACAACTCACAATTGATTAATCTTGTTTCATCAAATACAACATGCACAGATTCTTCAACAACTTGAGTAGTTAAGTTGAAGACTCTATAGGCCTTACTATTTGTGCTGTACCCAACAAATATCCCATCCTGGGATTTGGCAGCAAACTTAGTCAAATATGACTTGCCATTGTTAAGTATATAGCACTTGCAACCAAAGATCCTAAAATAGGATAGATTTGGTTTTCTGCCTTTCACAATCTCATAGGGAGTCTTTCTGTGGCTTTTGGTGATAGAAGCCCTATTGATGACATGACAAGCAGTGTTAACTGCCTCAGCCCAGAAATATTCTGGGAGAGAGGTGTCACTCAATAGAGTTCTACCAGCTTCAATTAATGTTCTATTCTTTCTTTCAGCAATTCCATTTTGCTGAGGTGTTCTAGGTGAGGAGAATTCTTGGAAAATCCCAAAGTCTTTACACAAGTTTGTTATGCTTTTAGATTGAAACTCAGTACCATGGTCACTTCTGATTTTGACCACTGTACTATTCAGTTCATTCTGAATTTGCTTTACAAAATTAAGTAATACACTTGGGGTTTCAGATTTTTGTCTCAGAAAGAACACCCATGTAAATCTAGAATAGTCATCTACAACCACAAAAGTGTAAACCTTCCTACCTAGACTATGAACTGGCATAGGACCAAAAAGATCCATATGCAAGAGGTATAAGCACCTCACAGAATCCTTGTTTTCAAGGCTTTGAAAGGAGGATTTTGTCTGCTTTCCCTTTTGACAAGCTGAGCATATCCCTTCCTTCATACACTTAATTTGAGGTCCATTCCTCACTAGCTCTTTGCTAAAGAGTTTGCCAATTGTCTTGTAGTTTAGATGAGCCAATCTCTTGTGCCACTTAACACAATGAGAAGCATTGTCATCAGCTACAAGACAGATGGGAGAAGCCTTATTCTCACATTCAAAATTAAGACAGTATACATTTCTCTTCCTATACCCAGTCAGTATGATCTTTTGATCACTTGACCTCTTGATATGACATCCATCTTTAACAAATGAAATGTCATATCCTAAATCACTTAGCTGGCTTATGCTTATTAGATTATGTTTCAAACCTTTTACATAAGCCACTTGAGTGATAGTAATTAGGTTAGAAGAAATGTTACCAAACCCTTTGATGACTCCTTTTTCAGATCCACCAAAGATCACTTTAGATCCATCTTTGACAGATGAATACTCCTTCAGCAGCCCCTTTGTTCCAGTCATGTGCCTGGAACAACCACTATCCAAGTACCATATAGGGGCATGGTTACTTGGATTCACCTGCAATACAGAATTACTTACACTTAGAACCCAAGTAAGTCTTGGGTCCTTGGTTCAGGTTAGCATTAATAAAGCTATCATAACCTCTTCTAACAGGTAGACTCTTATTCTTTATAACACTTGTGTTATACCAGCAGTCTAATGCAAAATGGCCTCTTTTGCCACAGCACCAACATTCAAACTTATTGTATCTAGATCTAGATACATCCTTGTCAGAAGAATTTCTGTTTATTGCTGGTGCTGTTGCAACTTCACCTACTGATTTCTTAAAACCATTGGGTTTATGACCATAGGTAGGCCTGCTTGCATTTACACCCTTGTTCTTCAGAACATTAGTCTTAATATGACCTTGAATGTCTTCATGATCATATATGTTAAAAGGCACTTTCACCTTACTAAACTTTATGGGGACTGAAAGGTTTAGTGGCTGAATAGGGGCTTTGCCTTTCCTCTTGAATCTGCCAGCCCTGGAGTTACCTTTAAATCCTAATCCAGCCTTACCCTTCTGAGTGACAAATTCATCTATCAAGGGTAAGACAGATTTTGGCTTAGATTAACTAGCCACTAAATCCCTTTCAATTCTAAGTCTGGCCTCCAGACTCTTCACTTGATCATTAGTATAATTAATTGTGCCCATCTGAATAATAGTTATATTCTTCAGCTTGGCAATTTCATTTAATTTTTGATCATGGACTTTTTCTAATTCAGTTGTTGCAACCCTTAGTTCAGCAATTTCCTGAGCCTGAGTTTTAACCAGGTTCTTGCTTTTCTTAAGAGCCTGCAACAAGTCCCCATACTTGTCTATCAATTGATAGACATCTCCTTCAGATTCAGATGCATCTACATCTGTTGATGCAGATGTAGCTGATTCTTCACTTGTACAACAAACAGATGTACTGGTAGGACATTTTACCTCATTAGGACCAGACTGATTCTGGCATATGTCCTCTTCTGATCTTGTCATCAACCCCATGCATTGATGTTCATTGATGGAGTCTAGCAACTGCATAAACTCCTCTTCCTCAGATGCAGCATATAGTCCAATATATGCTTCAGCTTCAGATCCTGATTCTGAAGTTGACTGGTCTGACAGACTCTTATCTTTCTTTGCTACAAAGGATTTCTCCTTCTTGCCTTTCTGATAAGTCTTCTTCTTTTCTGAAGATTCCTTTCTCTTGTCAGGACAATCAGCCACTACATGTCCAGGCCTATTGCAACAATAACAGACAATCTTTGAAGTAGTGGCTTTGCTGGGTTTTGATCTGCTCTTCTCTTTCCTTGATGACCTTATCTTCTTATAATAGTCATCAACTTGCTGTGATGGGGAAGGCCTAGACTTCCACTGCTTCTTCTTCAAGAACCTCTGGAATTGTCTTGTGAATGCAGCAAAATCTGCATCTGAATCACAGCTTTCAGAACCCTTGTTTGAACTTTCAGAACTATCTTCTGTAACATCCTTAGGAGGAGATGGTGATTTCCTCCTATTCTTTCTAGTGGCTTCTGCATTGAATGCCACAGCCTTATCTCTATGCTCTCCTCTTGAATTCTTTTCCTCCTTCTTTCTCACCATAAGTTGCATTTCATAGGATAGCAACTTTCCAAACAGGGTTGGAGGAGATATCTCTGCCAATTTAGCCACTTCTCTTATGGCACAGATCTTTGTATCCCAATCCTTTGATAAGGATCTTAAGAATTTGTCATTCAGTTCATAGGTACTGAAGACTCTTCCATAGGATATTAGCTCATTCACAATTCTATAGAATTTCTTATAGCACTCAGTTATGCTATCAGATTTTCCTTGTCTAAAGCTTTCATACTCCTGATTTAGCATAGACTTCCTGTCCAGCCTTACTTCTTCAGATCCCTCCATGTAGACAATCAATGTGTCCCACATTTCCTTGGAGGTCTTGCAGTGAATCAGATTCTGAAATGTTGAATCATCTATGGCACTCACAATAATGTTCTGAGCTCTTTTATCCATGGTTGCCAAGATGATTTCATCCTTGGTCATTTCTGAATAACTCTTTGGAGTTTGGATATTTGCATCAAGAACTGATACCTTCATTGGAATGAAGGGGCCTTCCTGTACTGTGATGTAAATTCTTGGGTAAGATGCTTCCATAAACAGTCTGACTCTTTCTTTCCAGATACCAAAGATTTCCTTCCTGCATATGGGTAATTTCATAGACCCTAGCTCCTTATGATTCTCTCCAGAACCCATCTTCTTGAATCTTGAATCTGCCTTTCAGATCTACCTCAGACTGTTAAGTCCTCTTTTTTTTTTGAGGAACCTCCCTCTGATACCACTTGATAGTTTTACTTTCAAGACAACCTAAACACCTAGAGGGGGGGGGGGGTGAATAGGTTCTACTTTTTTATAAAAACTTTTAGGCAGAATTCAATTCAATGGCTAACACAATAATCACAGCAATCACAGAAAATAAAACATCACAGATTGCACACTGATTTATAGTGGTTCCCCAAGGTCTGGGTACATCCACTTTCCCCCTTCACCTATCTAGCAGTATGCTAGATTCGGCCAAACTTCCACTAATCTCAGATCAACAGATCCTACAACTCAGAACCCAACTGGTTCCTACAACTCAGGCACAACAGCCCTACCTCAGCCTTGCCCCAAGGCCTACAACTCAGAGAAGACCCTTCTCCTACACTCAGGCACACAGCCCTACCACTCAGAGTACAACACTCCTACACTCATCCTTTATAACATAGGCTTACAACTCAGATCTGTGTAAACAGATCCTACAGAATTATAGAAAAGATTATCTAACTGTCTTGCCTAAATTGAGAGAGAGAAGGCCAAGACAATTCTTGATCAGCTGATGAAAACAACTGTATCTGAGCTTTCTTCAAAGCTTCTTGAATATGAACTTAGCTGAGTTGATTTCCAAACAGCTTCTTGAGAATCCACTGGTGGTTTCTTTCTTCTTCTTCAAATTCTGGCTTGATCTCTCTCTATCCAGCACTTTGAATGATTCTTCTGAATTCTGATTAGAACTCTTCTTTGATCTATCCTTAGATAGTCTTCTTAGATCTTCCGGAGAAGATCTTCTTAAGTGCCTAGCACTTTCTTGAAATGTATTGGATTGTAATCCTTCTCAACTTTTTGATTCTCAACAATGTATTTCAAAAGGGTTGTCTCTTCTTTTTTTTCTCCTTCTGAATCTGTCTATTTATAGACATCATTCATGGTAACCGGCTGATCCGGTTTCTAACCATTTTCTGACAAGTCTGACAACTTCAGTTAACCGGTGGCAACCCACAGCTGTCAAGTCTTCAAACAAGTCCTGTGCCTTAGTCTTGAACCACAAGTTGTCGAGACAGTCTGTCAGAAAGTGTCGAGACCATCTGTCTATCTGTGTCGACATAATTGACTTTGGTGTCGACACAGTCTTCAGTGATGTCGACTAAGTTGCCTTTGAGTCGACACAGCTTCTTCTGAAAATAACTTGGTCTTGACTCTTTAGTGTGTCGACACAAGTCCTGTGTGTCGACACAGTTGTTGTAGAATCATAACTCAGTAAGTGTCGACTTAATCACAATGTGTCGACATATTCTGCTGGTGTAGACAAACTTGAGGTCGACTATATTCTTCTGTGTCGACACATACTGCTGGTGTCGACAATCTTGAGGTCGACTATATCCTTTTGTGTTGACACATTTTCCCAATGTTGAGGTCGACGCTTTTCTTCTGTGTCGACACAAATTCCCAGTGTTGTGTCGACTTACTTCTTCTGTGTCGACACACTTTCCCAGTATCATTGTAGACTAACTGCTATGTGTCGACATACTTCCTCTGTGTCGACACTTTTCCCCAGTGTAGTTGTAGACTAACTGCTATGTGTCGACATACTTCCTCTGTGTCGACACTTTTTCCCAGTGTAGTTGTAGACTAACTGCTATGTGTCGACACTGCTTCCCAGTGTTGATGTCGACTAATTTCTTCTATGTGTCGACACTGCTTCTCTGTGTCGACACTTGGACTTAGAATTTTTTCTGCATACTTTATCAATTCTTCACCTGCACATGTCAACTCAAAAAACAACATCAAATACACCTTGATGTATATCATTGAGCTAGGTTGGGCTTCTTCAAATCAGGTACACATTTTCCAATGTACCCAACAGGCTTCTACCATTAAGTGATTCTTCTAACCTCTTAGACTTAGCTAACTCCATTTTAAGAAATTTAATTTCTTCACTACAAGTAGTGAGATCTTCCTTTAACCTAATATTTTCTGTATCAATTAGTTCTGAGTCAGCTAACTTATTTCTAAGTTCTTTAATCTCCTTTTCTGAACTAATTAAGTCTAAGCATAATGATTTAAAATCTAATTTAAATTCTTCAGAAGTGAAGTCATAAGAAGATAGTACCTCATCTTCTGTTGGCATTTCTTCTTCTGAGTCTGAACTCTCTGCAGCTGAGTGGTTGCTGCAGGCATCTATTGCCATTAGGCAAACTTCTTTTGCCTTCTTCTCTTCCTCATCCTCACTGGAGCTAGAGGAGGAAGATTCTTCATCAGAATCACTCCAGGTTTCAGCAACGAAACCTCTCTCCTTCTTCTTGTTTTTGTAGGAGGATGGCTTGGAGTGCTTCCTGTGCTGTTCCTTTTCTTTCCTCTTTTCTTTGTTTTTCTCCTCTGGACACTCTGGTAAGATGTGTCCAGGTTTCCTGCAACCATAACATATAATTTCTTTAGCAGGTGAACGATCATACCTTGGTTTGTCTTCATAGCGAGAAGACTTCTTCCTGAATTCCTTTCTCCCCATCTTGAGAAACCTCTTGGCAAACAATGTCATTAGTTCCTCATTTGATTGGCTGCCTTCAGAAGCATCAGCAGCCTTAAGAGCTAGAGATTGCTCTTTTCTTGTTGGAGTGGGGGTCTTTGCTTCAGCTTCTGCTTCCCTTGTCTTCAGCACTTGCTCAAAAGACTTGAGCTTGCCGAGAAGGGCTTCAGTTGAAATCTCATTTGTACTTCTGGCTTCCTTGATGGGCCAGATCCTTAGATCCCATGTGCTAGGGAAGCACATAAGTTTCTTATCATTGACCTCTGTCAATGATATGTCCTTGTCAAGGGTCCTCAGCTCATTGATGATTGAGCTGAGCCTGGTGTACATGGCTTCAACTGATTCAGCATCAGTTTTCTTGATGTTCTCATACTGTGAGATCAGGTTGGACCTTCTGTCCTTCCTTTCATCAGCTGAACCAGCTACAATCTGGTTCAATGTATCCCACATGGCTTTTGCTGAGGAGCAGTCAGCAACCTTCTGGAATACCTCATCAGACATTGTCTGAGCCAGTATGTTCATCACCTTGGCATCTGCTATTTTTGCCTTCTTGTACTCGTCATTGTAATCTGGAGGAGGCACTGCACTCAAATCAGATGATGAGGCAGAAGCAGCAGCAGGTGCTCTTGGGGGTCCTGACAAAATAGAAGCAAAGATGCTTTCATCAATAGAATTCATATATAGTTTTATCCTTGCCTTCCAGATGCCAAACTTAGCTAAGTTGCATGCTGGAGGTCTGGTGCTAGAATAATCCTTGGACTGGGCCATGATAGTGATAGTGATTATCTATAAACTTTTGGTATCTATCAGGATCTTGTGACTTAGGTGTTAGCCTATTCAGTCAGTCAACCTCCCTCTGATACCAATTGAAAGTGAAGGGATAGATACTACTCTAGAGGGGGGGTGAATAGAGTTATCAAATTTTGCACTAGACAAAACTTAATGGTCTACCCAACTCCCTTGGAGTGAAATGCGGAATGAAAAGATTATAGATATAGAATTAACCCTATAGCCTAACACAAGTGTTGTGCACAAACTCAAGCCAACTGTAATTATAGTTAAGGCTTGGAAAACCTAATCAGCAACTAGCAACCTAGTTATATCTATTCACAGCCACAATGCAGGAATTAAACAAGGCAATCCAGACGACACAAAGAGTATATAGTGGTTCCCCAAATAACTTGGGTACGTCCACTCTTCTACCCACACGGTAGGAATCCACTACAGGTTTTTGATCAGGTGCCCTGCCACCAACAGGATCTGCTTCAGGTAGATCCAGAAACCCTTTAGACTTTTGATCAGGTGTCTAAAAACCGAACACAGGTTTTTGATCAGGTGTCCTGCCACCAAGGGATACTTTTGAAGGGAGTAATAACCCTGTACAGGAGGGGGAAAGAAGGTTAAGATGTCTTCTCTATTTTACAAAGATTAGAGAAGCACAAGGACTTGCACTGAGCTAGAAAGCTCTAAAGAATCAAGGCTCCCCCTGGCTCAAAGATGTCTAGGTGAAGTCTTGCTTCAGTGCAGAAAACTCTTCAGAAAGATCTGAAGGAAAAACTACAAGAAGATAATAAATAATAAAATATAAATCTTCAAGCAGCTGTCTTCTTCTTCTTCTTCTTCAAAAGAACTCTGAGTTTGAATCTTCCTAGAAGCAGGAGAACTCAGGTTGAAGAAGAGCAGAAGAGCTTAACACTTCTCAGTTGAATGGAAATTGCTGAGAGCAAATGCACTTGATCTTGATGAAGGCTTGAATGCTTAAAATGAATAACTGGTTAGCTAGCTGAAATCCTTCACCAAAGGATTCCTTTTATAACAGCAAGAAGCAACGGCTCTCTTTAATTTGAACTGTTTGTCTTCTTCTGAAACTTGAAACCTGGTCTGCAAATATCACAAGGACAAACAATCTCTGCAGCAAAAACATTCTATAAAAGGAATAAACCTCTTTCGAAGAAGCTGCAGGAAGCAATCTGATAATAACGTACTAAATAAAATCACATCAGAAATAAACTCTTTATAGCAAAAGGAAGACTTTTCAGTCTAACGGCTATAAAGGACTGACAGCAGATAAAGTAAAATATAATGACAGCTAATAAGACAAACAACTTTATCTGAAAAGATTTTACTCAGGCAAAAGGAATGGAGCATATATTGCCTGGAAATATTATCATAAAACAACTAAAATAACATGCCAGATAAAGTATTTATTTATTAAATATAATAAATAAATACAAAATAAAAAGGCAGACAGAAAGCGTCGAACGACCCTCGGAGATCGTCGACCGACGCACGGAGATCGTCGACCTATCGGGCAGATAGTCGAACGATCCAGATAGTCGACCTATCGAAGAAGATAGTCAAACTACCCCGGCAGATAGTCGACCTATCAGAGCAGATAGTCGAACTATCAGATAGTCGATCTATTCGGACAGATAGTCGAACTATCAAGCACAAATAGATAGTCGACCTATCAAGCAGATAGTCGACCTATCTCAGAAGACAGATAGTCGACCTATCAACAGATAGTCGACCTATCAAAACAGAACAGATAGTCGATCTATCAACAGATAGTCGAACTATCAGATAGTTGAACTATCAGGACAGATAGTCGAACTATCAAAGACGACAGATAGTCGACCTATCAACAGATAGTCGACCTATCAAAGCGGAACAGATAGTCGACCTATCAACAGATAGTCGAGCTATCAGATAGTCGGTCTATCAGGACAGATAGTCGAACTACCAAGCCAAGCAGATAGTCGACCTATCACTAGATAGTCGAACTATCAACGCAGACAGAGCATCGACCAACTGATAGATGATCGTCGATCAGCCGATAGACGATAGTCGAGCGGCGTTCGACTATAGTCGAACGAAAAAACTACTTAACCAAATTCTTTATCTGGAAAAGTGAGGACTCTACAGCTAGACCACTAACCAATGACCATAGATATTTCTTAGGTCAAGGGACTAAAAAGACAAGACTAAACTCAAATCACACTAGGGTACCAACAAAACTTAACCCCGGCTATTTAAATTTTTCAATCAAATATTAACAAACGGATAGTAAACAAAGAATTAATAAAATTCACAAATAGATCAACTCAAAACAAAATTTTTGGATAGCAATAAGGATGGTATATCTGATTTATTTGTTTTATAGAATATATTTTTTTGAATTTTTGAAGTTATTCTTTTATATATATATATATTTTATATTTTTGTATTTATTTCTATAATATATACATACTAAAGAAAAGAAAATTGAAAATAAAAAAGTTTTTGGATTTTTGAGTTTTGCAAATTTTTTTGTATTTTTAAGTTTTGGCGAAATTTTTTTTATTTATTTATTTTTAAAATTTTTTTGTATTTTAAAGTAAATTTTCATACTATTTACAAAAATTTTGGAGAAAAAGAGCAGTTATATACAAGGATGAGAGAGAAAAAGAGAGAGGGGAAAGAGAAAAAATATTTACAAAAAAATACTTACAAAAATACTTACAAAAAATATTTACAGAAATACTTAAAAACAAAATAAAAAATATTTACAAAAAGAAAAACTAGGTAGCTGCGAGATGACTCGTTATGTGGATGGCTCGATGAGCCGGATCTCGCAGACCGAGTTAAAAAAAGTCAAAGTTTCAAAAATGGAACTTCAAAAAAAAATTTCTTTTTTTTTTGTATTTTATATATATATTTTTGTTTTTAATTAATAATTTTTTGTTTTTTTTTGAAGTTTTGTTTTTTTTATATGTTTTTTTTGTAAATGAAAACGAAAGTACAAAAATATGAAAACACCCTCATACTTAGTTCCAACATTGTCCCCAATGTTGTATGCTAAGTATGAGGAACAAGACAGCAGGTATATGTATAAAAAGAGAAAAATAGGGGGCAGAAAACGTCCCTGATCCGCGCTCGGGGAAGCCCATTAGAAACCCTGCATTATTAGAAAAATAAAAGACATGATAAATAAAGAGCGAAAAAAGATAGACGTTGGGTGCCTCCCAGGAGCGCTTTATTTATAGTCACGTAGCTTGACTATATTGGCGAGTTTATATATGGAGAAGGGTTATGGTTTCGCTCCTACCGATCACAGGCAGTGGCGGAACTAGGATTTTAAAATTGCACTGGCACAATCTAAGTACTGTCAATTTGGGGGGTTCGGGGGCAGCGTCCCTGAATTTTTTTTTCTATATTTCACATGAAATCTGGACTGATTTCACAGTGAAATCAGTCCAGATTGCAGTCAACCCCTTAGGGGAAACAGGGCAAGACCATTTCCAAAAACAGGGTAAGAAGAAGAAGAAGTTACCAGCAGCCGAGCAGCGATCTGCACGGGAGCAGTCGAGCGGGAGCAGCAGTCGTCGACGCCCGGCAGGCTAGGGCACAGGAGCAGCGGGAGTAGCCGAGCGGCGATCTGCAGCAGTGCGAATGTGCGATCATCGTCGACGCCTAGCGCCTGGCGGGCTAGGGCACGGGAGCAGCGACGGGCTAAGGCACGGGAGAAGCGATGGGCTAGGGCACGGGAGCAGCAAGCTTAGTGACGGGATTTCTTCCTCCCCGGTGAAAATCGCGGAAAAAAACCGGTCGGGCACGTGCCCTACCGTGCCCAGGGGTAGTTCCGCCCATGATCACAGGGTCGCCTGCTATATAAGACTTTAACCGATTACCGTTCACCTTAAAAGTGCCTTTTTCGGGGTGGGAGATGAGTATGGTCCCATATGGCCAAACCTCTTCAACCATGAAGGGGCCGAACCATCACGATTTTAGCATACCCGGGAAAAGCCTAAGACGTGAATTGTAAAGAAGGACTAGATCGCCCGGAGAAAAAATTTTGGGGGTTTTAATTTTTCGATCGTGATAGAACTTAGAACGCTCCTTATAGAACTTATTGCTCTCGTAAGCGTTCGCACGCCATTCATCGAGCTCGTTTAGTTGCAGTTTTCTATTCTGAGCGGCTAAGTTAGAGTCGAGGTTTAAGAGTTTTAATGCCCAAAGTGCGCGATGTTCTAGTTCTACGGGTAAATGACATGCTTTGCCATAGACTAATCGAAACGGGGTACAACCGGTAGCGGTTTTGTACGCCGTACGATACGCCCATAACGCGTCATCGAGCTTAGTGGACCAATCTTTCCTATTAAGTGAAACGGTTTTTTCTAATATTCGCTTAATCTCTCGATTTACTACCTCAAGTTGGCCACTTGTTTGCGGGTGGTAGGGGGTGGCAAGCTTGTGCGTGACTCCGTATTTAGCTAACGTCTTAGCCATTAGAGCATTACAGAAATGCGTTCCCCTATCACTAACAATTGCGCGAGGCGTGCCGAAGCGAGAAAATAATTTTTTTAGAAATGTAACGACGACTCGCGCATCGTTGGTGGAGAGAGCTTGCGCTTCCGCCCACCGTGATACGTAGTCGACCGCCACTAAAATATATGAATTTTTATAAGAAGGAGGTAGGGGGCCAACAAAATCTATGCCCCATAAATCGAAGACTTCGCATTCTAAAAACATGTTCTGGGGCATCTCGTCTCGACGTGAGATGTTACCCGACCGCTGACAGCTATCGCATGCGCGCACAAAATTGTGCGCGTCTTTGAAGAGAGTGGGCCAAAAGTAGCCCGCCTCTAGCGCCTTCCTAGCGGTCCGGTTGGCTTGATAGTGCCCCCCGGCTGGACCCTCGTGGCAGTGCCTCAATATTTGTGTGCACTCTACTCCCGCGACGCATCTTCGAACCGCTTGGTCCGCGCAGATATGGAAAAGAAATGGGTCATCCCAAAAGAAATTTTTCAAGTCGGAAAAGAATTTCTTCTTTTGATGACTTGAAAAATCTTTTGTAAGTACCCGCGCGACTAAGTAGTTCGCAAAATCTGCGAACCAAGGCGAAGATGACGAAGACGAACGAATGGC
This sequence comes from Platanthera zijinensis, assembly GCA_039513925.1. Taxonomy (NCBI): domain Eukaryota; kingdom Viridiplantae; phylum Streptophyta; class Magnoliopsida; order Asparagales; family Orchidaceae; genus Platanthera; species Platanthera zijinensis. Next base: position 191,277,121 of record CM077082.1, read on the forward strand.
AAGAAGGCGTTCCTCGGGGAATCTGTCATTTATTTCAGATTCGACGAGCGCTTCCGCACCCGGATTTTCTAAACAGGAGAGGTGGTCTGCCGCTAGAATCTCCGCGCCCTTCTTATCTCGGATCTCCAAGTCAAACTCTTGTAGGAGGAGAATCCATTGAAGAAGGCGGGGCTTCGCGTCCGTTTTAGCTAATAGATATTTAAGGGCGGAGTGATCGGTAAAAACGATAACTTTAGATAGCGTAAGGTACGAGCGAAACTTATCGAAAGCGAAAACGACGGCTAAGAGTTCCTTTTCCGTCGTCGTGTAATTCACTTGTGCGGAAGTGAGCGTCTTTCTAGCGTAGTAAATAGGATGAAAATGTTTTTCTATGCGCTGGCCAAGAACGGCACCTAAGGCAATATCACTCGCGTCGCACATGATTTCGAACGGAAGGGACCAATTAGGGGCCACTAGAATTGGAGAATTGATAAGTTTTTGTTTTATAAAATTAAAAGCAAACTCGCAATCGCTACTAAAGACAAAAGGTGATTCCTTTTCCAAGAGGTGAGTAAGCGGCTTTGTTATTTTTGAAAAATCTTGAATGAAGCGCCTATAAAAGCCCGCGTGGCCTAAGAAACTCCTAATAGATTTTATGTTAGTCGGCTGAGGAAGTTTTTCTATTATTTCTACTTTGGCCTTATCGACCTCTATCCCCTTAATCAAAATCTTATGGTCGAGGACCAAACCTCCTCGAACTATAAAGTTACACTTTTCCCAATTTAAAACAAGATGCGTGTCCTCGCATCGCTGGAGGACACGATCGAGATTTCGAAGACAATCCGGGAATGAGCATCCGAATACAGAAAAGTCATCCATAAATACTTCCATAATATCTTATACTAGCTCGCCAAAGATTGCCAGCATACATCTTTGGAATGTAGCTGGCGCATTGCAGAGGCCAAATGGCATCCTTCGGTAGGCGAAGGTGCCAAAGGGGCAAGTAAAAGTTGTTTTCTCTTGGTCTTCGGGGGAAATGGGGATTTGGAAAAACCCCGATAAACCGTCGAGAAAACAATAATATGGATGACCGGAGAGACGCTCGAGAATCTGGTCAAGGAACGGTAGTGGGAAATGGTCCTTGCGGGTGGCATCATTAAGTTTGTGATAATCGATGCACACACGCCAACCCGTAACGGTACGAGTTGGGACGAGCTTGTTGTGCTCATTCGCCACTACGGTTAGACCGCCCTTCTTGGGCACGACATTAATGGGACTAACCCACGCACTATCAAAAATGGGATAAATAATCCCCGCATCTAATAATTTAATTATCTCAGATTTCACGACGTCTTTCATGTCTGGGCTAAGACGTCGCTGCGGCTGAATGGTTTTGCGGCAATTATCGTTTAGGGAAATTTTGTGAGTGCAGAAAGAAGGGTTAATTCCCTTAAGGTCAGAAATTTGCCACGCAATTGCGTGGCGATGTTTAAGCAAAACCTCCAATAAATCGGAGGTCTCCGAATCGCTTAAATACGAAGAAATGATTGCCGGGAGTGTATCATTTTTCCCCAAAAAGGCGTATTTGAGGGATTCGGGTAATGGTTTGAGTTCTAGGGTGGGCGGTTCTTCTAGCGAGGTTTTAGATCTAATGTCTTTTGAACCAATTGGTTCAAAAGGCACATCTGTAGACGCGTCCTCATCGCAATAAAAATTTTTGAGCGAAAAAATATTTTTGTTTAAAAACTCGGACTCGAAAACCGGAGAAGAACAATCTCCATAAAAGGAATCTAAAGAGTAGCAGAAATCATCGCTCGGCGACGCTTCCATTGAGGGGTTAATAGAAAAAGTAACTTGGTCGTCCCCTACCTGAAGGAGAAGATGACTGTTACTTACATCGATTAGCGCACGTGAGGTCGCGAGGAAAGGGCGACCAAGTATTATTGGTACGTTGGCGTCCTCCTCGATGTCTAAGATGACAAAGTCCACCGGGAAGGTGAACTTGTCTACTCGGACAAGGACATCCTCAACTACCCCGATGGGGAACCTAACCGAGCGATCCGCTTGTTGGATGCGCATATTGGTAGGAGCAGGAGTACCCAAACCTAATCGTAGGAAGAGCGAGAACGGCATCAAATTAATGCTCGCGCCTAAGTCTGCTAAGGCATATTTTACTAATACATCGCCAAAAAGGCACGGGATAGAAAACCGTCCCAGGTCGTTTTGTTTTGAGGGCAATTTACTAGTAAGAGCCGCCGAGCAGACAGCGTTAAGAGATATATGTGAAATATCCTCGAGTTTGCGTTTATTAGAAAGTAGTTCTTTTAAAAATTCCGCATATTTAGGCATTTGCGAGATAGCCTCGCAAAAAGGAACATTAATATGAATTTGTTTAAGTAATAAAATAAATTTTTCATATTGCGCGTTCACTCGCTCGTTATCTAACTTATGCGGGTAGGGCAACGCCTTGTTTAAAATAGTTTTGTCGTTAAAAATCGGTAAGGGTTGCGTAATCGAAGAAGAGAGAAGAGGGGTCGGAGGTGAAATATGTACCTGAGGATCGATCCGTTTTGGATCGACCACCTCCTTACCGCTACGGAGGGTTATAGCGTTGGCATTCTCCCTTGGATTGGGCTCCGTATTCCCTGGCAGTGCCCCCAGAGCGCGTTCTGACATAAGTCGCGCCAGCTGTCCAACCTGAATTTCCAAATTTTTAAGCGATCCGGTGATGTTCCGGATATTGGACTCGTTGGACGCAACATATCGATTAAAATTTTCCTCCACCGGGGATGGCTTCATAGGAAGGGGAGGAGGAAACGTGGGTGCAAAAAGATGGGGAGGAGGGCGCTGCGCGTTGTTCGGGTTACTCCATGAGAAATTCGGGTGGTTCCTCCAACCCGGATTATAGTGGCTACTATAAGGGTTGTTTTGAAAGGAGGGACGCACCGGATTTCCCATGTAGTCCACGAACTCGTCGACTACGCAGACGTTAGAGGGGGGAAGAAAACAAGGCGGAGTGGGGGAGGCAACAGACATCTCCGCCACCTGCTTAGTTAGCCTTTCGACTTGAAGGGCTAGCTGAGCAGTGGCATCCACTTCATAAAAGCCCGCCTGCTTATGGCGCGCCCGCGGGACATTCCAATGATAGGCATTCATAGCCATCTCTTCGAAAAGGGCCTGGGCGGCCTCGGGGGTCTTATTATTCAGAGTGCCCGGCAGCCGCGTCAATCATTTGACGCGTCTGACTGTTCAGTCCATTATAAAAAATTTGTACCTGCAACTACGTTGGCAGCGCGTGGTGCGGGCACCGGCGGAGAAATTCCTTAAAATTCTCCCAAGTCTCATAAAGAGACTCGGAGTTGATTTGCACAAAGGAGGAAATGTCCGCCCGCAATCTTGCAGTTTTTGCGGGCGGAAAATATTTAGTAAGGAATTTCTCCGCCAACTCCGCCCAGGTCGTGATAGATCCCCACGGGAGGGAGACCAGCCACTCCTTGGCTTTGGACTTAAGGGAGAAGGGAAAAAGGCGCAAACGAATGGCGTCATCAGTGACGCCATTAATCTTAAAAGTATCGCAAATTTCCAAAAAATTAGACAAGTGGTTATTCGGGTCCTCATCTGGCTGTCCGTCGAACTGCACGGCATTTTGGATCATTTGTATAACACTTGACTTAATTTCAAAATTATTATTCGCCATAGCAGGCCGAACAATACTCGACCCCGTATCATCCAAGTTGGGTCGAGCGTAGTAAGACATCGTACGCTCGGCCGCTTGGGCATTATTTGGATCGGCCATAGAAGAGAAAGAGGGTTCTCCGGTGGATTCTGCGGGGTCTAAAAAGGGAATTCAACGTAGAGATCGGATACGCGCAAGAGAGCGGTCGATCTCAGGGTCGAATTCAAGATTTTCAGAACTCGAAGGTTGTCCACGGGTCATGCACCCTAAAAAAAAGAAGGGGGAAGGATTTTTTTTTGTTATAAAATTTTTTATTTAAAAATAAAGTAAAATTAATAGTGTCCCGGATTCAATATAACAACCGTGGTCCCCGGCAATGGCGCCAAAAACTTGATGGCCGCAGAACCGAGACCGACTGTGGTTGGTTCAAAATAGTCAGATTCCGCGGGCCGAGTTAGAAGATCGAGTTTTCTAACGAGAGGAGGCAAGTGCACCTATCGCGTAGTACTCGGTATTCGGGAGAATACCGAGGTCGTATTGTTCTCGGGGGCGCGTTGATTATATCTACTCTTCCAGGAAGACTATTATCTTACTATCAGTAAGGTGGGATTTTTAGTCTAATTAAAACGGAAAGAAAGAGAGCTGAATTTTACTAAGTTAGTTCGATGACGGGTTAACGCTCGGCATCGAATCAGATTAAGACTAAAATAATTCTTAACAATTATTGAACTTAGTTTTAAAATTAATAAAAGGCACTTGGCCGTGGAGGTTCCATAGACATGAGCTCACCTTGGTCTAGGGATATCGCTCACCTGGGCGCTAAAGCTATTCGACCGAATGTTAGTCCGACGAAGGATTCCCCTTAACGCCCGCATTACGCTAAGAACCCCGCTATTGGGTGGGGAACCCAATCCGGCAGAACTACGTTTCTCCTCTTTCGAGGGGGTGTACGCAGTTCTCTTTACCCAAGGGGGATCGGTCCATACATGCGGCCTCTCGGCGTTGCATATGGATAACGGAAATAGAGCCCACAAATCGATTATGTGGTCTTATGCGTCGTTAACCCGGGGCAAACCATAAGTCCTTAAATTAAAATAAAAATAAAGTTCTTTAATTATTTCAAATCATTTTATATGTCTCAATGCTCTTCGATGCTGAAGGCTAATAGAGATTAGCCACTCATCGGTATGGGGACGGCTTTATGTTTTTAGGTGAAGCATGAGTGTTAAATTAAGCACTAAACAATTATAAGAGAAAACACAAAAAACAGGACAATTAGATAAATTGAAGGCTAATTGATGTAGGCACTCACGCACACTTCAAAATCATAAATAAAATTAAATAAAGCAAGTCCTACTCAAATGAGTAGGCGGGAAATAAATGCAAGTACAAGTCCTACTCAAAACTGAGTAGGCGGGAAATGACAAGTCCTACTCAAAACTGAGTAGGCGGTAAAAAAAGCACGTCATTGAACTCTTAACGAGAAGGCAGAAATAAATGCACACACGCACACGCTCTTCTTAATTGAAGAAAGCCATAAATAAAGCGTAAAAATTATCTCATACACGCACGCACTCTACATAATTGAGAAAGTGATAAAATTGCGAGTCCCGGCTCAAATGAGTGGGCGGGGGTAAATTTATCTCATACATGCACACACTCTACTTGAAAGTAAAACACACACACACACGCACAAAGTTTTCCTACTCAAGTGAGTAGAAAGAAAATGTAAGCAATAAAATGACAAGTCCCACTCAAACGAGTGGGCGGGAAATGAAAGCGGTGCGCCATTTAACTCTTAACGAGTAGGCAGAAATAAATGCGCACACACACGCACACGTACAAAAATGAAAGGAAGCTATAAAACTAACTCATACACGCACGCACACTTGCAAAAAAAATAAGAAAAACAAAGTGCTCGAAAAATTAAAACAACTGCATTTCTACCGCTAGAATGCGGTAGAAATGCATAAAAATTGAAAATAAAAATTAAACGGGTAAAAAGTTTTTAAAAATAAAAAGTTAAAACAAAGTGAGCGAAAAATTATAACGACTATATTTTCATTCTTATATTTTTATAAAAACTCCTAAAAAGTGAAAATAAAACTAAAAAAAGACAAAAAGTTTTACGATCCTAAAGAGCCTAAGTTAAAGAAAATTGAAAATAACACTTTTAGATGAGTTTTTATAAAGCCTTATGAATGCAAAAATAGGAAAAAGGAGAAAAGCTAAATCTAAAAAGTGCGGAAAATGAAAATAAAACGGGCATTACAACGGCTAGAAAGTGCAAGAAAATCCTAAACTAAACTAAGTTATGAAAGCTAAAAAGAAAACATAAAAAGAAAATCACAAAAAGGGAACGAAAAAAATTACTTAAGAAGGGCGCTTCCAATTGAACATTTCAACTTTGCAAGATAGAATTTCTACCATTTTATTGAATAAAAAGGCTATTACATGAAAAGCTAAAACAAACAACCTAATACAAACTAAGAAAGATAGGGAGAAATTCTCCTTACATAGCTTAGAAGCCAAATGGGCAGCACCTCCCCTAAGTAAGATGGACCAAAAAAGTGGACCCTTAAAATTTTCTGAAAGCCCTTATTTATAGGCAAAATTTCGGGTTGGTCACGCCCGTGACTAGGGCGTGACAGGGGGGCGTGTCGCTACTGTACATGAGTTGATCAGGTGATTTGACTGGAAAGTTGACTTCGGCTAAAAACGTGGCGGTCACGCCCTAGGTCACGGGCGTGACATGTGTCAGTCACAGGCGTGACTGGGGCGTGTCGGGGAGGTCGATCTGGGCGCGGTCCGATCGCAAAGTCGCGCGCGTCACGTCGGGCCAGGTGGCGAAGTCACGCCCGTGTCACATTTTGACACGGGCGTGTCTGGAGGCGTGTCGAGCTCGGTTTGATGAGGGCCGATCGTCGAGCTGGCAACCCGGAGTCGACGATCGTTGAGGGAGTGACACGGGCGTGTCAGTCATGTGACACGGGCGTGTCAGTCAACTTTTTTGACTTTTTCTGGAATTTTTTCTGTAACAAAAATAAACCTAAGTTAGAAATAATATTTACAAAAATAAGTAATTTATTGAATAAAACTAATTTAAAAAGGCAAAAATAAACTAAAAAAATATATAAAAACATAGAAAAATTTGATATATTTACAACTCATCAAGAAGCCTCACTTAGCTCAATGATATACATCAAGGTGTATTTGATGTTATTTTGAGTTTATATGTGCAGGTTAAGAATGTGCTAGAATGTAGGAAAAAGATTCTAAGTCCATGTGTCGACACCTGAGGAAGCTGTGTCAACACTTCAGTAAGATTGTGTCGACACTTGGAAATGGCTGTGTCGACACTTCAGTGAGTTTGTGTCGACACCGGGAGGCAGTGTCGACACACAATTATTGTCGACACACAGAGGCAGAGTCGACAACAACTGTGTCGACACCTGGAGGCAGTGTCGACACACGTTATATTCTGAGTCTACATCAACTGTGTCGACACACAGGACTTGTGTCGACATACAGCTGAGTCTAGACCAAGTTGATTGCTGATGAATGGTGAAGTGTTTGTGTCGTCACAAATAATCAGTTTCGACACATTCTCAAGATGCAGTGTCAAGAAGTTGGGTCGACATCAAGGCAGCTATGTCGACATCACCAAAGGCTGTGTCGACACTTAAATCACTTGTGTCGACACATATTGACAGACAGTCTCGACACTTTATGACAGACAGTCTCGACACTTTGCTGACAAAGACAAAGGCACAAGATCTGTTTGATGACTTGACAGCTGTGAGTTACATCAGGTTTACTGAAGCTGTCAGACTTGTCAGAGGTTAGTTAAAAACCGGATCAGCCGGTTACCATGGATGAAGTCTATAAATAGATGGATTCAGAAGAAGAAAAAAACAATTAATTATTATTGACACACAAAAACACAACTATTGTGAGATAGATCTCTGATTAAGAAAGTGCAAGGCATAGAAGAAGATCTTTGTGAGAAGATCTAAGAAGACATTCTGAAGTGATCATCCACTCAGATTCAGTCTAAGTTGAATTCAATCAAGAATTCAGAAGTATCTTCAAGAGGTTTGGAGAGAGAGATCCAGCTATTTGAAGTCAAGAAGGAGACAATCACAGGTCTCTTAAGAAGGAGATACTGAACTAATCTGTCAAGAAGATTTAGATCTATTTCTGAAATCTAAGGAGGAAGCTGCCAGTCAATTATATTCAAAGGAAATCAACTCAACTAAGTTCAGATTCAAGAAGCTTTTAAGAAAGCTAAGATCAAGTTGATTTCAGCCATTAACCTCTTCAAGAAGCTGATCAAGAAAATTCTTATCCCTTTTCTCTCAATAAGGGTAAGAGATTATAAAATTTCTTATTAAATTTTGTAGGATCTATTCATAGATCTGAGTTGTAAGCCTGTTTTATAAAGGCTGAGTGTAGGAGATTTATTCTCTGAGTGGTAGGGCTGTTTGTGCCTGAGTTGTAGGAGAAGGTATTCTCTGAGTTGTAGGCCTTGTGGCAAGGCTGAGGTAGGACTTGTTAGCCTGAGTTATAGGTATGTGGAAACATTCTGAGCTGTAGGAATCCTTTTGGATTCTGAGCTGTAGGATCTGAGGATCTGAGTTAAAGGAAGAAGTTAGGCCGAATCTAGCATACTGCTAGATAGGTGAAGGTGGAAAGTGGATATACCCAGACCTTGGGGAACCACTATAAATTCTATGTGCAATCTGTGAATTATATAGCTGTAGAATCTGTGATTGTGATTTTTGTGTTGTGTTAGCTATAGAAATATCTGATTTACTAAAAGAACTGTAGTTATATTCTGCCTTAAGTTAAAACAAGAATTAGAACCTATTCACCCCACCCCCTCTAGGTGTTTTGGTAGTCTTGAAAGTAAAACTATCAAGTTGTATCAGAGGGAGGTTACTCAAAGAAGGACTTAACAGTCTGAGTTAGATCCCTTAGGTAGAATCAAGAATCAAGAAAATGGGTTATGGAGAGAATCACAAGGAACTAGGGTCAATGAAATTACCCATCTGCAGGAAAGAGATTTTTGGAATCTAGAAAGAAAGGGTTAGATTATTTATGGAGGCCTCTGACCCAAGAATATATATCACAGTAAAAGAAGGTCCATATATCCAAATGAATGTGTTTGTTCTAGATGCAAATCAAAGAACTCCTAAGGATTTTTCTGAAATGACTAAGGATGAGATTATACTGGCAACTATGGATAAAAGAGCTCAGAATATCATAGTGAGTGTCATAGATGATTCTACTTTCCAAATTTTGATTCACTACAAAACCTCCAAGGAAATGTGGGACACTTTGATTGTCTACATGGAGGGTTCTGAAGAATTTAGACAAGACAGGAAGTCTATGCTCAACCAAGAATATGAGAGTTTCAGACAAGGGAAGTCTGATAGCATATCTGAATGCTTCAAGAAATTCTACAAGATAGTGAATGAACTGATGTCCTATGGAAGGGTCTTCAGTACATATGAGCTGAATGACAAATTCCTAAGATCCTTGACAAAGGATTGGGATACCAAGATTTGTGCCATTAGAGAAGTGGCCAAACTAGCAGACATTTCTCCTCCAACCTTATTTGGAAAGTTGCTATCATATGAAATGCAACTAATGGCTAGGAAGGAGGAAGAAAGAAATACAAAAGGAGAGCATAGATAAAAGTCAGTGGCCTTCAAGGTTGAAGCCACTAGAAAGAGCAGGATGATGTCTCCATCACCTCCTAAGGAAGTTACTGAAGTTATCTCAGAGAATTCAGATAATCAGAACTCAGATAGCAGTGATTCAGATGCAGATTTTGTTGCCTTTACAAGGCAATTTAAGAGGTTCTTGAAGAAGAAGCAGTGGAAGTCAAGGCCCTCCGCATCACAGCCAGTTGATGACTACTATCAAAAGAGAAAATCATCAAGAAAGGAAAGGAGCAGGTCTAAGCCCAGCAAAGCTACAACATCAAAAATTGTTTGCTATTGCTGCAATAGGCCTGGACATGTGGTGGCTGAGTGTCCTAAAAAGAGGAAGGAGTCAGCACAGAAAGAAGACTCAACAAAAGGGCAAGAAGGAGAAATCCTTTATTGCTAAGAAGGAGAAGAGTCTTACAGATCAATCCTCCTCAGAGTCAGAATCTGAAGCTGAAGCATACATTGGACTGTATACAGCTAGTGAAGAAGATGAGTTTATGCAATTGTTGAACTCCATCTATGATCAAGAAGACCATCAGTGCATGAGATTGATGGCTGAATCAGAAGACAACAAGTGCCAGGATCAGCCTGGTCCCAGTAAGGTACAAAATAATTATAGAATTTCTGATTACAGTACTGGTTTAGAGTCAAATTCATCTTTATCAAGTTATGAGGATGGATCAGAATCCGATGGAGATATTCATCAGTTGATAGATGAATATGGGGACTTATTGCAGGCACTTAAGAAAAGCAAAAACCTGGCCAAAACTCAGGCTAAGGAAATTGCAGATCTTAAGATGACTGCATCTGGTTTAGAGAAAGAATTGGATCAACAAATGAATGAGGTTGCCAAGCTGAAAACTATAACTGTTATTCAGATGGGTACAATCACATATAAAAATGATCTAATTAAAAGTCTGGAAGTCAGACTTCAAGTAGAGAAAGATTTGGTGGCTAGTTACTCTAAGCCAAAATCAGTCTTACCCTTAATAGATGAGTTTGTGGCTCAAAAGGGTAAGGATGGAATAGGCTATAAAGGTAACACCAGAGCTGCTCATTTCAAGAGAAAGAGCAAAGCCTCTGTTCAGCCATTGAATTTTAAAGTCCATGTAGTTTTTAGAAAGGTGCATGAGCCTTCTAACAAGTATGACTTTGAGAATACTCGAGGTCATAATAAGACTGAAGTTCTGAATGACAAGGGTGCTTATGTCAATAAGGCAGCCCATGTTCATAAACCCCATGGTTACAAGAAACCAGTGGGTGTAGCTGCAGCAGCACCAACACAGAACAGAAATTTTTCTACCAAAAATGTATCTAGACCTAGATACAACAAGTATGAATGATGGTGTTGTGGCAAGACAGGCCATTTTACCTTAGACTGCTGGCATAACATAAGTGTCAGGAAGAACAACAGTCTACCATTTAGAAGAGATGCTGGTAGATTTGATATGAATGGTGCTAACTTGAACCAAGGACCCAAGACTTACTTGGGTTCTAAGGGAAAGTAATTCTATATTGCAGGAAAGTCCAAGTTGTCATGCCCCTATATGGTACTTGGACAGTGGATGTTCCAGGCACATGACTGGAACAAAGGGGTTACTAAAGGAGTACTCACCTATCAAGGATGGGCCTAAAGTAATATTTGGTGAATCTGAAAGAGGAATCATCAAAGAATTTGTTCATACAGTCCAACAGGTATAAGCAAGAGAATGGACAAGCTTTCCATTGCAGAAGGCTCAACTGCAGATGAAGTATTGGAAAATGATGGCTACTGTCCAGGGGGAGTACAAGACTCTCTAGAAGCTGATGACAACTAAGAGGTGCAGCATAATGAAGAAACACGAAGTGTTCAGCCAGAAGGAAGTTTACCTCCAGTTGTAAGACATCTAAAGGATCATCCAGCATGTTGGGTACATTGGAAAATGTGTATCTGATTTGAAGAAGCCCAACTTAGCTCAATGATATACATCAAGGTGTATTTGATGTTGTTTTAAGTTGACATGTGCAGGTGAAGAAGTGTTAAAGAATGCAGAAAAATATTCTAAGTCCATGTGTCGACACCTGAAGAAACAGTGTTGACACTTCAGAATATTTGTGTCGACACTTGAAGGAAGCTGTGTCGACACAGAGAAAGATAGTCGACCACATTTGTGTCGACACTGGGAAGCAGTGTCGACTCACAGGAAGATAGTCGACCACATTTGTGTTGACACTGGGAAGCAGTGTCGACTAACTAAAAGATAGTCGACCTCGACGCAGAAGGAGATAGTCGACACAATGAGACTAAGTCGACACATTTTGGCAGAGTCAACAATTGATGTGTCGACACCTGAAGGCTGTGTTGACACATACTGAGTTCTGAATCTACAATAACTATGTCGACACATAGGACTTGAGTCGTGACACTGCAAAGTCAAGACCAAGTTATTTTCTGAAGAAAGATGAAGTGTTGAGTCGACATAAATTCTCTGTGTCGACTCATTCTCAAAATAAAGTTCTGAAGAAGCTGTGTCGACTTAAAGGCAAACTTGTCGACATCATCAAAGGTTGTGTCGACACCAAAGTTACTTATGTCGACACATACAGACAGTTGGTCTCGACACTTCCTGACAGTCTGTCTCAACACATTGCTGACCAAGACTAAGGCACAAGATCTGTTTGAAGACTTGACAGCTGTGGGTTGCAGCCAGTTAACTGATGTTGTCAGACTTGTCAGAAGACAGTTATAAACTGAATCAGCCGGTTACCATTAAGAAGGTCTATAAATAGACAGATTCAGAGGAAAGAAAAAGCAGATTGAACTTGGGCAATCAAATTGAGAAATCAAATCAAGAAGGAATAATACTCTAAAGAAGATCATCATCAGAAGATCTAAGAAGAAGATCTCAGGATCGATGTAAGAAGAGTTCTAACAAGAATTCAGAAGTATCATCAAAGGTGTTGGATAGAGAGGGATCCACCCATTTTGAAGAAGAAGATGGAAGCCATCAGTGGTTTCTAAAGAAGCTGTTTGGAAATCAACTCAGCTAAGTTCAGATTCAAGAAGCTTTAAAGAAAGCTCAGATTCAGTTGATTTCATCAGCTGATCAAGAATTGTCTTGTCCTCTTCTCTCTCAACAAAGACAAGACATTAAAACTTCTTTTCTAAATTTCTGTAGGATCTGGTTTACACAGATCTGAGTTGTAAGCATGTGATATAAAGGCTGAGTGTAGAAGAGTTGATCTCTAAGTGGTAGGGCTATTTGCCTGAGTGTAGGAGAAGGTTCTTCTCTGAGTTGTAGGCCTTGTGGCTAGGCTGAGGTAGGGCCGTTGTGCCTGAGTTGTAGGAACCTATCCAGGTTCTGAGCTGTAGGATCTGAGGATCTGAGAATAGTGGAAGTTTGGCCGAATCTAGCATACTGCTAGATAGGTGAAGGGGGAAAGTGGATGTACCCAAACCTTGGGGAACCACTATAAAACATTGTGCAATCTGTGATGTTTGAATTTCTGTGATTGCTGTGCTGGATGTTTTAATTCTGTGATTGAATTCTGCCTAAAAGTATAAACAAGCAATTAGAACCTATTCACCCCTCCCCCCTCTAGGTGTTTTAGGTTGTCTTGAAAGTAAAACTATCAAGTGGTATCAGAGGGAGGTTCCTCAAAAAGGACTTAATAGTCTGAGGTAGATCTGAAAGGCAGAATCAAGATTCAAGAAGATGGGTTCTGGAGAAAATCACAAGGAGTTAGGGTCAATGAAGTTACCCATCTGCAGGAAGGAAATCTTTGGAATTTGGAAAGAAAGAGTCAGATTATTCATGGAAGCATCTGACCCAAGAATATACATCACAGTTCAGGAAGGACCCTTCATTCTAATGAAGGTATCAGTTCTTGATGCTAATATTCAAACTCCAAAGAGTTATTCTGAAATGATCAAGGATGAAGTCATTTTGGCAACCATGGACAAGAGAGCTCAGAATATTATTGTGAGTGCCATAGATGATTCTACATTTCAGAATCTGATTCACTGCAAGACATCCAAAGAAATGTGGGACACTTTGATTGTCTACATGGAGGGATCTGAAGAAGTAAGACAGGATAGGAAGTCTATGCTCAACCAGGAATATGAAAGTTTTAGACAAGGAAAAACTGATAGCATAACTGAATGCTATAAGAAATTCTATAGAATTGTGAATGAGTTAATGTCCTATGGAAGAGTCTTCAGTACCTATGAACTGAATGACAAATTCTTAAGATGCTTGACAAAGGATTGGGACACAAAGATCTGTGCCATAAGAGAAGTGGCTAAATTGGCAGAGATCTCTCCTCCCACCTTGTTTGGAAAGCTGCTGTCCTATGAAATGCAACTTATGGTTAGGAAGGAGGAGGAAAAAAATTCAAGAGGAGAGCATAGAGAAAAGACTGTGGCATTCAATGCAGAATCCATCGGAAAGAATAGGAGGATATCACCATCCCCTCCTAAGGAAATTACAGAAGTCAGTTCAGAAAATTCAGATAATCAGCATTCAGAAAGCTGTGATTCAGATGCAGACTTTGCTGCATTCACAAGGCAATTCCAGAGGTTCTTGAAGAAGAAGCAGTGGAAATCTAAGCCCTCCACTTCATAGCAAGTTGATGACTATTATTAGAAGAAAAGGTCATCAAGGAAAGAAAAGAGCAGATCAAAGCCCAGCAAGGCTACTACTTCAAAGATTGTCTACTATTGTTGCAATAGACCTGGACATGTAGTGGCTGACTGTCTTGATAAGAGAAAGGAGTCTTCAGATAAGAATAAGACTCATAAAAAGGGCAAGAAGGAGAAAACCTTTGTTGCAAAGAAGGATAAGAGCCTAACAGATCAGTCAACTTCAGAGTCAGAATCTGAAGCAGAAGCATATATTGGACTATATGCTGTATCTGAAGAAGAGGAGTTTCTGTAGTTGCTAGACTCCATCAATGAACAAGAGGATCATCAGTGCATGGGACTGATGGCAGGATCAGAAGAGGACATATGCCAGAAACAGTCTGGTCCTAATAAGGTACAATGTCCTTCTATGAAATCTGTTTGTAGTACAAGTACAGAATCAGCTACATCTGCATCAAGTGATGTAGATGCATCTGAATCTGAAGGAGATGTCTATCAATTGATAGATAAGTATGGGGACTTGTTGCAGGCCCTTAAGAAAAGCAAGAACCTGGTTAAACTTCAGGCTCATGAAATTGCTAAACTAAGAGTAGCTGCAACTGAGTTAGAGAAAGTAATTGATCAGAAGTTAAATGAAATTGCCAAGCTAAAGAATATAACTATTATTCAGATGGGCACAATTAATTATACCAATGATCAAGTGAAGAGTCTGGAGGCCAGACTAAGAATTGAAAAAGATTTAGTGGCTAGTTACTCTAAGCCAAAGTCTGTCTTACCCTTGATAGATGAATTTGTGAATCAAAAGGGTAAGGCAGGATTAGGATTCAAAGGTAACTCCAGGGCTGGCCAATTCAAGAGAAAAGGTAAAGCTCCTGTCAAGCCACTGAACTTTTCAGTCCCTATTAAGTTTAGAAAGGTGCAAGTGCCTTCTAATCAATATGATCATGAAAATATTCATGGTCATATTAAGACTAATGTTCTGAAAAACAAATGTGTAAATGCCAACAGGCCTACCCATGTTCATAAACCCAATGGTTATAAAAAATCAGTGGGTGAAGCTGCTGCAGCACCAGCAATGGACAGAATTTCTTTTGTCAAGGATGTATCTAGAACTAGATACAATAGGTTTGAATGTTGGTGCTGTGGCAAGAGAGGCCATTTTGCACTAGACTGCTGGTATAACACAAGTGTTAGAAAGAACAATAGTCTACCTATTAAAAGATATAATGGTAGCTTTGTTAATGCTAACTTGAACCAAGGACCCAAGACTTTCTTGGGTTCTAAGGGAAAGTAAATCTGTGTTGCAGGTGTATCCAAGTAGCCATGCCCCTGTATGGTACTTGGATAGTGGTTGTTCCAGGCACATGACTGGAACAAAGGGGCTGTTGAAGGAGTATTCATCTGTCAAAGATGGACCTAAAGTGATCTTTGGTGGATCTGAAAAAGGAGTCATCAAAGGGTTTGGTAACATTTCTTCTAACCTAATTACTATCACCCAAGTGGCTTATGTAAAAGGTTTGAAACATAATATAATAAGCATAAGCCAGCTGAGTGATTTAGGATATGACATTTCATTTGTTAAGGATGGATGTCATATCAAAAGGTCAAGTGATCAAGAGATCATTTTGACTGGGTATAGGAAGAGAAATGTATATTGTCTTAATTTTGTATGTGAGAATAAGGCTTCTCCCATCTGTCTTGTAGCTGATGACAATGCTTCTCATTGTGTTAAGTGGCACAAGAGATTGGCTCATCTTAACTACAAGACAATTGGCCAACTCTTTATCAAAGAATTAGTGAGGAATGGTCCTCAAGTTAAGTGTATGAAGGAAGGGATATGCTCAGCTTGTCAAAAGGGAAAGCAGACAAAATCCTCCTTTCAAAGCCTTGAAAACAAGGATTCTGTGAGGTGCTTATACCTCTTGCATATGGATCTTTTTGGTCCTATGCCAGTTCATAGTCTAGGTAGGAAGGTCTACACTTTTGTGGTTGTAGATGACTATTCTAGATTTACATGGGTGTTCTTTCTGAGACAGAAATCTGAAACCCCAAGTGTCTTACTTAATTTTGTAAAGCAAATTCAGAATGAACTGAATAGTACAGTGGTCAAAATCAGAAGTGACCATGGTACTGAGTTTCAATCTGAAAGCATGACAAAGTTATGTGAAGACTTTGGGATTTTCCAAGAGTTCACCTCACCAAGAACACCTCAGCAAAATGGAATTGCTGAAAGAAAGAATAGAACATTAATTGAAGCTGGTAGAACTCTATTGAGTGACACCTCTCTACCAGAATATTTCTGGGCTGAGGCAGTAAACACTGCTTGTCATGTGATCAATAGGGCTTCTATCACAAGAGCCACAAAAAGATTCCCTATGAGATTATGAAAGGTAGAAAACCAAATCTATCCTACTTCAGAATCTTTGGTTGCAAATGCTATATACTTAACAATGGTAAGTCATATTTGACTAAGTTTGCTGCCAAATCCCAGGATGGGGTATTTGTTGGGTACAGCACAAATAGTAAGGCCTATAGAATCTTCAACTTGACTACTCAAGTTGTTGAAGAATCTGTGCATATTGTGTTTGATGAAACAAGATTAATCAACTGTGAGTTGTCTTGTAGATCAAATGACTCAACAGGTATAAGCAAAAGAATGGACAAGCTCTCCATTGTTGAAGCTTCAAGGGAAGATGGAGTATTGGAAAATGAAGGCTATTGTCCAGGGGGAGTACAAGATTCTATAGAAGATGAAGAAAACCAAGAGGTTCAGCATAATGAAGGAGCTGGAGATGTTCAACCAGAAGGGAATCTTCCTCCAGCTGCAAGACATTTAAGAGACCATCCAGCAGATCAGATAATAGGTGATCTAAGACAGGGAGTGCAGACTAGAAGCAGAAGTCAAAGCACAGTTTTGCATTCAAGTTTCCTGTCACAAATGGAGCCTAAGAAGTTTGAAGAAGCCATCCAAGACCAGCACTGGACTGATGCTATGTAAGAGGAGCTGAATCAATTCAGAAGGTGCAATGTCTGGGAGCTTGTTCCTAAACCAAGAGGCCACAATATAGTTGGGACAAAATGGATCTACAGGAACAAGTTGGATGAGAATGGAGTAATAGTGAAAAATAAAGCAAGATTGGTTGCTAAAGGATACAGGCAGGAAGAAGAGATTGACTTTGATCAAACCTTTGCCCCAGTAGCAAGGCTGGAGGCAATCAGAATGTTCCTTGCCTATGCAGTGTATCAAGACTTCAAAGTATACCAGATGGATGTGAAGTCAGCATTTCTAAATGGTGATCTTAAAGAAGAAGTATATGTAGAGCAGCCATCAGGTTTTGTAGATCCTCTTAAACCTGATTATGTTTATAAGCTTAGAAAAGCTTTGTATGGGTTAAAGCAAGCTCCAAGGGCCTGGTATGAAACCCTGTCTACTTTCCTTATTGAGAATAAATTCTCAAGAGGAAAAATAGACAAAACTCTATTCCTTAGGGAATCCAAAGGCAAGATCATCTTAGTTCAGATCTATGTTGATGACATAATCTTTGGATCTACTGAAAACAACCTTTGTAAAAAGTTTGCCAAACTTATGCAAGGGAAGTTTGAGATGAGCAGTATGGGGGAACTGAAGTTCTTCTTGGGACTCCAAGTAAGACAGACTGATGATGGCTTGTCCATATCCCAGTCAAAGTTTACCAAAGAATTAATTAAGAAGTATAGTATGGAGTCATCCTCCATCATGAGAACTCCTATGGGAACAAGTATGCCTATATGCAAAGATGATGCAGGTAAACCTGTTGATGAGACTTTATATAGAGGAATAGTTGGTTCTCTACTATATCTCACAGCTAGTAGACCAGATATTATGTATGCTACATGTGTCTGTGCTAGGTACCAAGCCTGCCCTAAAGAGTCTCATTATACTGCAGTCAAAAGGATTCTGAGATATCTTAAGGGCACACCTAATCTAAGCCTTTGGTACCCTAGGAATAGAGATTTTCTACTAACAGGTTATTCAGATGCAGACTTTGCAGGCTGTAGAGAGGATAGGAAGAGTACAACAGGTACTTGTCAATTCTTGGGAGGAAGATTGATATCTTGGAGTAGTAAGAAGCAGACCAGTGTGGCTATATCTACAGCTGAGTCAGAATATGTTGCTGCTGCCAGCTGCTGTGCACAACTATTGTGGATACAGCATCAGCTTAAAGATTATGGTGTTCAAGTAAGTAGAACACCTCTTTTGTGTGATTCTAAGAGTGCAATTTCTATTGCTAATAATCCTGTTTCTCATAGTAGAACTAAGCATATAGAAATTAAATACCATTTTCTTAGAGAACATGTAGAAAGAGAAGACATCACATTGGAATTTGTTAAAACAGATTATCAAATAGCAGATGTATTCACTAAGCCTCTGGATGAAACAAAATTCAATAAATTTAAAATTGAATTAGGCATGCTGACCATTGATTAGATTATCAACAAACTTACAAGTAACATATTAGATTATCAAAATGGTCTCAAGTGGTGTTGACAAAAACAGAAATTGGCTAAGTAAAATAGTGTCGACACATTCAGTGATAATGTGTCGACTCTATGTAGTAATGTCGACAAGTCAGAAATATTGTGTCGACACTTAAGAATTAAATTGTTGACTTATCCAGGAATGTAGTGTCGACTTCACCAGAATAGTGATGTCGACACTTACAAATTTTGTGTCGACACTTATCCTAAGAGTCGACACAGATTTTCTGATACTCTACTATATCTCTCAGGTGTCGACATATCCACTATTGGTGTCGACACATAGTAGACAGATTTGTTGTCGAGACAATAGAAGTTTATGTTGACACATTCAATTGGTGTCGATACATATAGACTGTTTTTGCCCGCCTTTTGATCTTCTTTCAATAGAAGGTATAAATAGGTCAAGAACTTATTCAGTCGACACGCTTACAAGGTTTTCGAGACAGAAATCCTGTGTCAACTTTCTCTCTCTCTCTCTTCTCTCAAGCTTTCTCACCTGAACAATGGCGCCGAAGATTGAAGACAACATCAATGAAGGTTATGAGTTGGTAAGGAATGCCTTTGCCGAAGCCCCGACAGATGTTCAACGAGTTATCACTCTTATTTCCGAATCCGGATTAGAGTTTTTAGTTTCTGAACCATCCAAGATATGGAAGAAGGAGGTGCATGATATCTTTAACTCTGCATCAATAGGTTCAGATACACTCAAGATAAAGTCCACTGTGCATGGGTCGACAATGAAGATTACCCCAAGAAGTCTAAGGAAGATTCTATATTTACCAATAATTGAGAATGAAGAAGAAGTCCCTGCTTCTAAGTTAAGGGAGGCTATCCAATGGTGCGGATTGGATCCCACTCTGAAGATTGGAGCTGCTTTCAACAGGAAAGGGATGAATCAGCAAGGGAAATTTCTGTCTGAAATAGTTGGTAAGGTGATTTTGTGCAAACCAGGGGGACATGATAGGATTTCAGCCTATATGTTCAACCTCATGACCAGAATTGTGTTTACAATTCCAACTGATTGGTCAGCTGTAATCTTTGACAAGATCAAGGAAGGAATCAAGAAGCCAAATCTGGCTAGAATTATGAGTTTATATCTGAATGGAGTAATCCCTAAGGAAATGCAACACCTTCCAGGAACAAAAATCAATCACATGAGAAAGATGGACATGAGATTGTTCTCTAGGTGGGATAGGGTGCTGTCTAAGGATGTGCCTGATGAGAGCAGGCAGGACACCCCAGTGAAATCCTCTTCTCATGCTCAAGATACTGAGCAGCTTCAAGAAGAACAAGAGAGAAAGCAGGATGAAGATCACCCTGCGTCTACTCCAGCCCAGCAAGACAATATACCTGCACAGATGCAGGGGGAGCAAGCTCATTCTCCTGCCCAGAATGAAACTACTCCTGACCAGGTACAGTTGCAGGGGGAGCTGGTGTATTTTCTTATAAAAGACATTTCTAATATTTCAATTTCTGCACAGGTGCAGGGGGAGCAAGTGTACTCACCTGCCCAGGACATTACCAATACTGAACAAGTACAGGGGGAGAAGATGTCTGACCCAGTGCAAGAGGCAGTACAAATTGATATCTCCAAAGATCTGTCTATAGAAGATCTAATTGATACATCTTATGTTCAAGCTCAGAAAGAATATACTCTAGCTGAGTTATTTCCAAATGTTGATATTGCTACTGATAGAGTAGAAGAGGGGCAAGATATTGAAAAGGCCCTTGACATGGAGATAGAAATTGAGAAGGAGCAAGTGGTTGAGGAGGAGTCTGTGCATGTTGAGGTTGAACAACATGGCACTGAGATAGATATTCATCCACCTCCTCAAGAAAGCATTCAAGTTGATAGTTCATCTGAATCTGAGACTGAAGAAGCCAGAATGGCTAAGAAGAGAAAACTTGTTGTCTTCAAGAGAAGGAGCAAAGGTTATAAGCAGACTCTACAGACTACAACTCCACCATCTCATTCTGAATTTAATTCTAACAAGTTTATGGTTGATTTGCAAGTTAAGCTAGATGAACATAGATTGGCAGTTGAAAAATATGTTGATGAGAGCAATAAGTCCTTTCAATTTGACTTGGCTCAGGATATAAAGTCAATTCGATTTGAAATTAATATGCACAAGAAGGAGATAACAGATTGCTTCCATAAGGGAGGTAATGCTGTGGTGTATTTGGCTAAACAACAGCAGTCCATCATCCCTAAAGTGGATGATATTGTTTTAAAGCAAAGTTATGTTTTGGAGAATCAGCTGAGGATGAATGACAATTTAACTGAATCTCATCACGAAATTATTGATGAATTGAAAAAGACTACTCCAGGGCTGACTGAAGCAAGAGCAAAGGAGATGGGAGAATTTGATAAGAAACTTCAAGATGCTATTGAATCAGTTAAAACTGCTATCACTGCCTCTCAAAAGGACATATCTGACAAGCTTCAAAAGTTAAAACCATTTTTTAAAGAGGATGTGAATTATCTGGATGGACAGATCAGATTTCAGAATGAAGATCTAAGATATCATATTACCAGAGAAGCCATAAAGGGGGAGAGGTTGTTGGTTCATGCTGGCTCAGAGCACACCAAATGGGTGACAAATAGTATTCGAGCCACATTGGGAAATCCACCTTTGTGTGATGATGCTATGGTGGCTGAGTCAGGAATACAAACAGGTCTACTTGAAGGCAATCAACCTGAGGTTGCCCAAGTCATTTACCCTCCTCCAGATTTTGATATGATTGATCAGCAAGTTCAAGATATGTATAGCCCTCCAAAGGAGGTTAATAGGGTTGTTATTGAGAAAGTGGATAAGCCTGAGGCCAATTTGAAAGAACAGCAAGATGCTCTACTATCCAAGAAGAGATTTAGAGAGCAGGCTGAACTTAAGCCAGATTTTGAGCAGTGGAGCCCTACTTCAAGAAATATTATACTCACTGCATGGAAGGCTGTGAAAGACCAAGTTCATGAAAGAGGAAAGTGGTATAATGAAATAGAATGGCAAAAGCATGAAGCTAGGCAGGAGGCAATAGTACAGTTCAGAAGAAATGCCAAGCTGGGTAGGCTGCCACCAGATGCTCAGGAGCCGAGCAAGTACTTTCCAAAGCCCTTTCATTACTTTGAAAGGCAAAGGCTCAAGGAAGAAGCAAAGAAGAAGGCTGATCAAAAAGGCAAGAAGCCAGCTGAAGATGCTGAAGCTCCTGTGAAGGCTCAAATCCAATCTGGCAAAGGGATTGTCATAAGAGAGCCTGATCAGTCTTAGTTTTAAGTTCTTTCAAATGTGTTTTGTAATGTTTTGATTAAATCATTCAATGTAAAACTCTGTAATCAAACATTATCAAGTTATAAACAAAATTTTGTTTGGAATCATATAATGTTCACTCTGTGATGGATTGTTCATACTTTGTTTATATTAAGTATTCATGTTATGTCATATATCATCATATTATACTTTTTATAAATAGGTGTATATCATTGGCTATAAGGGTTATGACTTCTCCAAATAAGGGGAGATTGTTGGGTACATTGGAAAATGTGTACCTGATTTGAAGAAGCCCAACTTAGCTCAATGATATACATCAAGGTGTATTTGATGTTGTTTTAAGTTGACATGTGCAGGTGAAGAAGTGTTAAAGAATGCAGAAAAATATTCTAAGTCCATGTGTCGACACCTGAAGAAACAGTGTTGACACTTCAGAATATTTGTGTCGACACTTGAAGGAAGCTGTGTCGACACAGAGAAAGATAGTCGACCACATTTGTGTCGACACTGGGAAGCAGTGTCGACTCACAGGAAGATAGTCGACCACATTTGTGTCGACACTGGGAAGCAGTGTCTACTAACTAAAAGATAGTCGACCTCGACGCAGAAGGAGATAGTCGACACAATGAGACTAAGTCGACACATTTTGGCAGAGTCAACAATTGATGTGTCGACACCTGAAGGCTGTGTCGACACATACTGAGTTCTGAATCTACAACAACTGTGTCGACACACATGACTTGAGTCGACACACTGCAAAGTCAAGACCAAGTTATTTTCTGAAGAAAGATGAAGTGTTAAGTCGACATAAATTCTCTGTGTCGACTCATTCTCAAAATAAAGTTCTGAAGAAGCTGTGTCGACTTAAAGGCAAACTTGTTGACATCATCAAAGGTTGTGTCGACACCAAAGTTACTTATGTCGACACATACAGACAGTTGGTCTCGACACTTCCTGACAGTCTGTCTCAACACATTGCTGACCAAGACTAAGGCACAGGATCTATTTGAAGACTTGACAGCTGTGGGTTGCAGCCAGTTAACTGATGTTGTCAGACTTGTCAGAAGACAGTTATAAACCGAATCAGCCGGTTACCATTAAGAATGTCTATAAATAGACAGATTCAGAGGGAAGAAAATGCAGATTGAACTTGGGCAATCAAATTGAGAAATCAAATCAAGAAGGAATAATACTCTAAAGAAGATCTTCATCAGAAGATCTAAGAAGATGATCTCAGGATCGATCTAAGAAGAGTTCTAACAAGAATTCAGAAGTATCATCAAAGGTGTTGGATAGAGAGGGATCCACCCATTTTGAAGAAGAAGAAGGAAGCCATCAGTGGTTTCTAAAGAAGCTGTTTGGAAATCAACTCAGCTAAGTTCAGATTCAAGAAGCTTTGAAGAAAGCTCAGATTCAGTTGATTTCATCAGCTGATCAAGAATTGTCTTGTCCTCTTCTCTCTCAACAAAGGCAAGACATTAAAACTTCTTTTCTAAATTTCTGTAGGATCTGGTTTACACAGATCTGAGTTGTAAGCCTGTGATATAAAGGCTGAGTGTAGAAGAGTTGATCTCTGAGTGGTAGGGCTGTTTGCCTGAGTGTAGGAGAAGGTTCTTCTCTGAGTTGTAGGCCTTGTGGCTAGGCTGAGGTAGGGCTGTTGTGCCTGAGTTGTAGGAACCTATCCAGGTTCTGAGCTGTAGGATCTGAGGATCTGAGAATAGTGGAAGTTTGGCTGAATCTAGCATACTGCTAGATAGGTGAAGGGGGAAAGTGGATGTACCCAAACCTTGGGGAACCACTATAAAACATTGTGCAATCTGTGATGTTTGAATTTTTGTGATTGCTGTGCTGGATGTTTTAATTCTGTGATTGAATTCTGCCTAAAAGTATAAACAAGCAATTAGAACCTATTCACCCCCCCCCCCCCTCTAGGTGTTTTAGGTTGTCTTGAAAGTAAAACTATCACAGCAAATCAGATAATTGGTGATCCAAGACAAGGAGTGCAAACCAGAAGCAGAAATCTGAATACAGACTTGCACTCAAGTTTTCTATCTCAACTGGAGCCAAAAAAATTTGAAGAAGCTATCCAAGACCAACACTTGATTAATGTTATGCAAGAGGAGCTTAATCAGTTTAGAAGATGCAAGGTCTGGGAGTTAGTTTCTAAACCAAAAGACCACAACATCATTGGTACAAAGTGGATTTTTAGGAACAAGTTGGATGAGAATGGAGTAATTGTGAAGAACAAAGCAAGATTGGTTGCAAAAGGATACAGGCAGGAAGAAGGAATAGACTTTGATCAAACATTTGCTCCAGTAGCAAGACTGGAAGCAATCAGGATGTTCCTTGCCTATGCAGCATATCAAGGCTTTAAGGTGTACAACCCATATTCGACGAGGGAGGGCCCTATCACCGCCAGGTCATCAAAAGTCAAAGTCAACAAGACAAGGTGGGGATCCAGACCAGCACCCCGGGCCGCGGAATGTTTGGGCGAGTATGGCGAGCTCCCCAGGCCAACTCGCCAGGTGGCGACTATGACCAGATACTCGCCTCTTCCAAGCGAGCCCCCCAAGGAAGTCGCCAACTCGCCAGGGTGGGGGTATAAGTAAGACCCCCCCCCCCCTCTCTGGTTTACCCTATAAATAGGACCCCAGGGGTACGAAGGAGGGACAGGCAATTCTCGGCCTGAGCCCTCGCGAGTTCCAGCAACTGCCCTTGACTCGTTATTGCTCAAGCTCGCCTCCTTCGTACCTAGCTCGGCCAATCTGGTTGAGAAGGGGTTGCTTCTCCTAAGCAACTGGGTACGTGGTGGGACCTTCCCGCCGTAGCAACCTGGGGTCTTGTTTGCGCAATTCGTTCCTGTTTCCTGACCAGAGATCATCTTCCCGACTGGCCGACCAGTAACTTCAGGTTGCCTAGTCCGATTTCTGAGGTTGAGAAATTTCTCGGCTTCAACACTTGGTGCGGTGAGCGTGGATAGCGACCGAAGAAGAAAGTCGTGGTTGGAAGATGGCCGATGGTGGAGACCGGGGCGAGTTGGGAGGTAACTCGGGGGGAGCTGGAATCCCGGGGCAAGGTAGCGAGTATGTGACAGTGGCGGCTTTCGCAGAGTTCGCGAGGAGAGTGGAGAAGGCGATACTCGACGGGTTATCCAATCCGCCTGAGGTGACGGCGACTTCCCCCCACCGCCGGACACCCCTGGGCGAGGAGATACCAACTCGGAGAGCAGGGAAGGAGCCCGCTTGGGCGAGTGGAGAGCAGGTGATCCTGCCGCGACGTCACCCGGCGAGTAGTCAGGGAATCCGGTTTCGAGATCCAGAACTCTCGGCGAGGTATGGAGATACTCGCCGATGGAGCGAGTATGACTGCTCGAGCGGGGAGGATACTCGCCGCCGCCAGGAAGGGAGGAGCCCCTTTTCCGACGAGATCCTCACAACCCTCGTCCCCGACAACTTCAAAGAGCCAGTCCTCTCGTACTACTCCGGCAAGGACGACCCGGTGGGACATCTTCAGTGGTTTGAGGATGTGGTCTCCATTCGCAACATGTCCGATGCTCTCAAGTGCCGGCTCTTCTCCATTACCTTCAAGGGTAGCGCGAGAGATTGGTTCCACCAGCTGCCAGCCGGGTCAGTTTACTGCTTCTCAGAACTTCGAAGGGGCCTATTAGCAAGGTTTGCGACGTGCAAGCGGAGGAAGAAGGAGGCAACCGCCCTCTTCAAGATCGTGCAGGGGCAGCACGAGAGTTTGGGCCGGTACATCGATCAATTCCAGGAGGAGGTGTTGGAGGTGGAAGAGGTAGACGGGTTCACCTTGATGGTGGCCCTCAAGTTCGGGCTGAAGCAGGGTCTGTTCAACATGGAGTTGGGGCACAGGCCGCCCAAATCGTTCGAGGAAATGGTGGAGAGAGCCAATGTGTTCATCCAGGGAGAGGAGAGGAACAAGGAGTTCCTGGCACGGCTCGATGGAGACCGACCGCTTGGGCAAGACAAGGGAAGACTGCTGGAGAGGGAGAGGGCGCCGGAGGGGCGCAACGACAGGAAGCAGGAGAGGCCGCAGGGGAAAGAGGAGAAGGGAGAAAGGGGAAGGGAGATCAGAAAGGTGGAGAGGCAGGAGAGGCGGGAGAGGCCTCGAAGGCAGGAGGATAGGAGGCCCGTCGGAGGTCGAGAGGCGAGGAGCGAGGAGAGAAGATTCCAGTACCCGAGGGATCGCCCCCAGTGGAGGCGGCCCATCCGTCAGGAGGAAAGGAGGGCTTACAACCCTCGGGAGCAGGGAGGAGGAAGAAGGGAAACCATGGCCATCATGCAGCAAGCCGCTAAGCGCCGGCGGAAGGGGAGGCAGCAGGAGAGGAGGCAGGAAAGGCAGCAGGAAGCGGCGATTCCCCTCTACTGCGATATCCATCGAGTGGAGGGGCACGGAACCTTGGCTTGCCCTGAGTTCTGGGAAACAAGGAGGAGGATGGAAGCAACGGCGGCCGAGAGGGAGCAGCCGCAGCAGGAGGCCCAGGTTGAGCAGGTGGCTTACCAGGCACCGCAGAGGAGGAGAAACGAAGACAGGATCGACCAAGGAGGAAGGGGGAATGTCATTCCCGGTCCGGGAGGCGGGCACGTCGGAGTAATCAACGGAGGGGCTGGGCTAGGAGCTTCCCGCAAGGGAAGTCTCCACCAAATCTACAAAAGGAGCGTCGCCTCGACGTCTCAGACCCCCCTCCCTTGAAAGAGATCACCTTCTCGGAGGAAGACATGCTCTGGAACGAGAACCCCTTTCATGACGCCCTGGTGATTCAAGCAGCAATCGAGGACTTCACCGTCGACCGAATCCTCGTGGATAACGGGAGCTCGGTGAATGTCATCTTCAAGAGAACCTTCGTCGGCCTTCAGGTGGAAGCGTCCCGGGTTCAGGCAGCGGATGGGCCTCTCTTCGGCTTCTCCGGGGAGAAGAAAGAGGTGGAAGGAGGAGTTGAGTTGCTGGTCACCCTCGGGGGAACTTCGATCCGATGCCGCTTCGTCATCGTCGACGCACCCAGCGGCTACAACGCCATCTTCGGACGGCCCCTCATCAACTACTTCAAGGCCGTCCCCTCGTCATATCATCAATGCCTGAAGTATTGCAGGGACGACGTCCAAGTCAGGATCAGGGGAGATCCCAGGGCCTCCAGGGAATGCTACCTGAACGCGGTCAGCACCATCAGCTGGATGGGCGACGCAGAAAGGTTGGAAAGGATGATGGAGCAGGAAGAGGGCCTGCAAGCTGCTGAGGAGCTGGAAGAAGTAGAGGTGATCTCCCTGAGAGGAGAGCCGGAGCTGCTGAAGATCGGAGGATCCTTACCCCCGGAAGGGAAGGTGGAGGTAGCTGCCTGCCTACAGGAAAACGCGGACGCCTTCGCATGGAGCGCTGCCGAGATGTCAGGGATTGATGCTGATGTTGCCTGTCATCGCCTCAACCTGGATACAGCGACGGCCCCAGTCCGTCAGAAGCAAAGAAAGAGCGCCACCACTCTAGCGGGACCCATCCGGGAGGAAGTAGGGAAGCTGCTGGAAGCAGGTTTTGTTTCGGAGATCCAGTATCCAGGCTAGGTCTCCAATGTTGTAATGGTAAAGAAGTCCGGAGGGGGCTGGAGGTTATGTATCGACTTTTCAATGTTGAATAAAGCTTGCCCGAAGGATTGTTATCCCCTGCCTCAGATCGACGCGCTGGTTGATTCCGCCGTCGGGTTTCCTGTGATGAGTTTCCTTAATGCTTTTTCAGGATACCATCAGATCCGGATGCATCCCCCCGATTGTCACGACGTTTCCTTCATCACCAGCGACGGATGCTATAGCTACAAGATGATGCCCTTCGGGCTCAAGAACGCCGGCGCGACATATCAAAGAATGATGGATCACGTCTTTAGAGAGCAAAAGGGGCGGAATCTAGAAGTCTACGTGGATGACCTGCTCGTTAAGAGTAAGAGCGCCTCAGAGCACGTGGCGGATCTGATAGAGACCTTCGCCACCCTGAGGAGGTACAAGATGCGGCTCAACCCGGCCAAGTGTGTTTTCGGCGTGGGAAGGGGGAAGTTTCTAGGGCACCTCCTTACTCCCCTAGGGGTGGAGCCTAACCCCGACAAGGTAAAGGCCATCGTGGAGATGGCGTCCCCGAGGGATTCCAAGGAAGTTCAAAGGTTGACCGGAAGGCTGGCAGGACTTAGTTGGTTTCTCTCCAGGGCCGGAGAGAAGTGCTCCCCATTCTTCAAAGCCCTTCGGGGGAACCAGAAATTCGAGTGGACCCCGGAGTGCGAGGAGGCCTTCATGAAGCTCAAACAACAGCTGACTCGAGCTCCTCTCCTTCAGGGTCCGCAGGGCGGCGAGGACCTCTTGCTCTACCTAGGGGTAGGGGCTGAAGCAGTCAGCTCGGTGTTGGTCCGAGAGGAGGGAAAGAAGCAGCTTCCAATCTACTACGTGAGCCGGGTGCTAAGGCAAGCCGAAATGCGGTACCCCATCCTGGAGAAGTTAGTCTTTGCCATGGTAGTTTCGGCCAGGCAACTCCGTCCATATTTCCAAGCCCACTCTATCAAGGTAGTCTCCGACCACCCCTTGAGGAGTATCTTGGACGGAGTGGAGCACTCCGGCAGGCTCGCCAAGTGGGCTGTAGAGCTGAGCGAGTTCGACATCTCCTACCCCCCAAGGGTCGCGATCAAAGCACAAGCCGTGGCGGATTTCCTGGCCGACTTCTCGGCCGAGGTCGAGGCAGACACGGATGTCTCTCGGCCGGTCCCCTGGAAGATGTTCGTAGATGGCGCGTCAGGGAGACACTCCGTGGGAGCCGGGGTGGTGCTGGTTAGTCCTCAGGGGACTAGGATCGAGCAAGCCGTCAAGATCCATTTTTCGGTCACTAACAATCAGGCGGAGTACGAAGCCATGGTGGCTGGTTTGCGACTCGCTAAGGAACTGGCAATCAGAGATATCAGGGCTTTCACCGATTCCATGGTGGCGGCATCTCAGATTCGGGGAGAGTTCGAAGTCCGAGATCCCATCTTGCAGCAATATCTGGTTAAGGTCAAAGGCCTGATCGGGGGGTTCCGATCCTTTCACGTTGAGCACGTGCCCCGAGAACGCAACTCCGAGGCAGACAATCTTGCGAAATACGGCCCTCGGGCTGGGGGAACCGCCATCGAGTTGTTTCGACCATCCATCGAAGAAGGCGAGTTGATGGAGATCGATCAGCGGGCCTCGTGGAGAGATCCGTTCATCGCGTTCCTGGCAACAGGCCGACTACCATCTGACGGGCAAGATCAAAGAAAGTTTCGGTATAAGGCCGCGTACTACTTGCTGCAGGACGGCGAACTCTATCGCAAGACCATTTCAGGCCCTCTGGCCCGATGCTTGTCAGAACTCGAGATTCCCCGGGTCCTCGAGGAGATTCACTCAGGAGAGTGCGGCAGTCACTCCGGGACCCGCACCCTGGAGCAAAGGATTCTGAGGCACGGTTACTTCTGGCCGACCATCCGAAAGGACGCAGAGGCCCATTCCAGAAAGTGCTCCCAATGTCAACTCTTCGCGCCCCTCGCGCTCCAGCCGGCTCAGCAGCTTCGCTCGATTACCGCTCCGTGGCCCTTCGCAATTTGGGGAATGGATTTGATCGGCCTGTTCCCTCAAGCTAGCGGGCAAAGGAAGTTTGCTCTGGTAATGGTTGACTACTTCACGAAATGGATCGAGGCTAAGGCTCTGGCCAGGACCACGTCTCAAATCGTCAAGAACTTCATCCGGGGGGAAAATGCATGCAGGTTCGGGATCCCTCTGGCCATCATCACCGACAATGGGCCGCAGTTCGCCAGCCTGGAACTGGGAGACTTTTGTAAATAGTTGGGAACCGACCTTCGGTTCGCCTCGGTACATCACCCTCGGAGCAATGGGCAAGTAGAAGCCGCAAACAAGCTTATCATCAACTTGCTAAAGAAGAAGATCACCAATCTCAAGGGGAATTGGGCCGAACAGCTCCCTTCCGTCCTCTGGGCCCTCAGGACCACCCCGAACTCGGCCACAGGGGAAACACCCTTCAAACTGTCACACGGGTCCGAGGCGCTTATCCCGGTCGAATTTGAGGTGCACAGTCCAAGGGTCATCACAGCCGAAGACGGAAGCGAAGAATGGCGGCTAGAGAATGAAGAGGCTCAGAGGCTCTCCCTAGATTATGTGGAAGAGCTTCGGGACTTAGCCTCCATATGCCAGGAAGAAACCAAGAGGCGCATGGCGAGGCACTTCGACAAAAACGTCCGCTTGAGGAACTTCCTCGCGGGGGACTTGGTCATGAAGAAGGTGGACGCCGCTGGGCGGGGAGCCGCCGTAGGCAAGCTCCATCCCAACTGGGAAGGACCTTTCATCATCCAAGAAGCCTTGACCACAGGAGGCTATTACCTACAAGACCAAGCGGGAGAGCAGCTGCCTGGAACCTGGAGCGGGGATGATTTGAAAAGATTTTACCCGTAGCGGTAACTCATGTATCTATTTCTGTAAACATTCTTAATGAACAAAGGATGCGGGATTTCACCTTTTTTGTGTTAAATGTGCCTCGAGGCTTCTGAGTGTTTCCATGGTCCGCCTCGTAGTCGACCTCGGGAGGCAGCGGTCGGTTTGTTCCTCATACATAGCCCAGTACGGATAATGGGACGATGCTTCGGGATTTTAAGTGCTTTTGTAAGACCGAGCCTCTGCATTGTCGGCCGAGATCAGCTCCCCCCTTGCATGTCGGCCTATGTCTCCCCGAGTGCATCTCTCTTCCGTCTGGAGGACCTGCGAGGAACAGATCTGCACCCTGATCTCCCGGACTTGAGGAGAGGCCGGCCTCGTAAAACACCCAGAAGGGGAAGATCTCAAGCGAGCAGCAAGACAGGATAACCTGCCAAAGAAAGGGTATGGATGAGCCCGGAGGGAGGTGTGTGAATTCCGAGCGCGTTCGAAAAAGGACCCTCGATGAACACCACCCCCATCCTAATCGTACCTGGAAGCGACCTTCACTGTCAAATCGGGATGCGGGACTCCAACCCGTTCTCACTGAATAGCCTAGTTCGGACGATGGGACGAGGTTTCGGGACTTTAAGCGCTCTTGTAAGACCGAGCCTCTGCATTGTCGGCCGAGATCAGCTCCCCCCTTGCATGTCGGCCTAGGTCTCCCCGAATGCATCTCTTTTCCAACTAGAGGAATTCTGAGGGACGGGTCTGGACACCAATCCCCCGATTCGGCAGGATCAAGAGCGTCCCTCCGGGGGGAGTTTCTTTTTTGCCAAGATGTCTCTGGGATTAATCTCCAAAATGTGTAAGGACGCAGGATTTTATCCAAGACTTCGAGTTGAGCAGCGTCGTAAGACCGGTATCCCCACGAGCTCCTCTCCTCGGGAATCGGTCGATCTCCTCGATTGTAATCCAAGACTTCGAGTTGAGCAGCGTCGTAAGACCGGTATCCCCACGAGCTCCTCTCCTCGGGAATCGGCCGATCTCCTCGATTGTAATCCAAGACTTCGAGTTGAGCAGCGTCGTAAGACCGGTATCCCCACGAGCTCCTCTCCTCGGGAATCGGCCGATCTCCTCGATTGTAATCCAAGACTTCGAGTTGAGCAGCGTCGTAAGACCGGTATCCCCACGAGCTCCTCTCCTCGGGAATCGGCCGATCTCCTCGATTGTAATCCAAGACTTCGAGTTGAGCAGCGTCGTAAGACCGGTATCCCCACGAGCTCCTCTCCTCGGGAATCAGCCGATCTCCTCGATTGTAATCCAAGACTTCGAGTTGAGCAGCGTCGTACGACCGGTATCCCCACGAGCTCCTCTCCTCGGGAATCGGCCGATCTCCTCGATTGTAATCCAAGACTTCGAGTTGAGCAGCGTCGTAAGACCGGTATCCCCACGAGCTCCTCTCCTCGGGAATCGGCCGATCTCCTCGATTGTAATTCAAGACTTCGAGTTGAGCAGCATCGTAAGACCGGTATCCCCACGAGCTCCTCTCCTCGGGAATCGGCCGATCTCCTCGATTGTAATTCAAGACTTCGAGTTGAGCAGCGTCGTAAGACCGGTATCCCCACGAGCTCCTCTCCTTGGGAATCGGCCGATCTCCTCGATTGTAATCCAAGACTTCGAGTTGAGCAGCGTCGTAAGACCGGTATCCCCACGAGCTCCTCTCCTCGGGAATCGGCCGATCTCCTCGATTGTAATCCAAGACTTCGAGTTGAGCAGCGTCGTAAGACCGGTATCCCCACGAGCTCCTCTCCTCGGGAATCGGCCGATCTCCTCGATTGTAATTCAAGACTTCGAGTTGAGCAGCGTCGTAATACCGGTATCCCCACGAGCTCCTCTCCTCGGGAATCGGCCGATCTCCTCGATTGTAATTCAAGACTTCGAGTTGAGCAGCGTCGTAAGACCGGTATCCCCACGAGCTCCTCTCCTCGGGAATCGGCCGATCTCCTTGATTGAAATTCAAGACTTCGAGTTGAGCAGCGTCGTAAGACCGGTATCCCCACGAGCTCCTCTCCTCAGGAATCGGCCGATCTCCTCGATGACGAGAATGAGGGGCCTGCAGGCTATGTTCGACGACTAAGCCCGGTTCAATTTTCGTCATGCGCAAGCAGGCGAGCAGACCTCGCGCGAACAGGCGAGCTGATCTCGTGCGAGTAGGCGAGCAGATCCCATGCGGGGAAGCGAGCTGGAACCGCGCGAGTAAGCGAGCCCCGGGGGGCATGCAAGTATGTCCCACACGCCACCCGCGCGGTTATCTCAGCAGGTTCACGAGTATCCGGGTGCAGGGGCGAGTAGGTCCCGGCGGGCGGATGGTCGATGTCGGGACCATCCCCCTGCGACCTAGCGAGCGTTCCTCTCCGAACCTATGAGCCTAGCGAGTAACATCCAGTCAGAAAGGAAAAAATCGGAACTTTATATAAATCAGTCAAAAAGTTGGTTTACAAAAACAATATCGGCGAGCGACTAGGACTCGTCGTCGCCAGTATCAGGCCGATATTCATCATCCCCAATATCGCTGATATCTGCAAAGTCGTCGCTCTCTGCGCTCTCTCCGCTGCTGCTTTCGCTGCCGCTGCTGCTTCCGCTGCCGCTGCTGCTTCCGCTGCCGCTGCTATCAGAATCACCGGAGCTAGTCGGCGACGACGGGTCATGAGCTCGGGAATGAGCTCGTCGACAGTGAGCGGCGTCTCCCCCTCGACGAGCTGACCCCCGAGCCTAAGGCGCGCGAGTATGACGTTCCCCGCCGCCCGCGCAATCTCGCGGCGAACGGAGGATCTCTCCTCCCAGAGGACGCGTGATTGCTTCACCACTCGCGCCGGGTCCCCGGGTAGCGGGGTTGAGGAGCTCGTCCATCCTTCAACAGCGACCAGCCTCGTCTCCATCTCTGCTGCGCGAGTTTGGGCCGCCTCCAGCTCGGCCTGGGAGGCGGCGAGCTTCTCCTCGCACTCAGAGAGCCTCTTCGCTGCTTCTACCTCGGCAGCCTGCGAGATGACCGACGTCAGGACCTATCGATGAAACAAATCGAGCAACCAACCCAAGGACAGCTCACCTCGAAGTCCTTCCAGTGAACCGATTGCATGCCGAGGTCGATGGCCTTCTTGGAGACGACCTTGAGGGCATCGGTCGTCTCCAGTAGCTTCCTCGCCGAGTAATGCCCCAGTTCGGCAGACCGTGCGAGCGCGCAGGCCGACTGATGGGCGAGCTCCGTCGGGGTCAGCTCCATGACGGACTCCGCGTCGGCCCGACCGTAGATGGCTTGGAGGACGGCGAACGCCTCCCCATTGTCCTCCCAGTCAGTCGACCAGGACGGGAGGTTGGTGCTCAGCGACACCGAGTTTTCCCCCGCCGACCAGGTCACGAGCGGGCGACCGAAGGCGTCCACCACCCCCTGCCCGAGGCCATAGTTGGGGTGGAAATGGGGCGACTGGGCGCCCGTCGGCGACTGGCAATCGACGGATCGTGGCGACGAGGTCTTCGCCCTCTTCCTCGCGGGACCCTGCGAGCTGGCCCGCGACTTTCCCTTAACCGCCTTCTTCTCCCCAACGTCGGCAGGAGGGCGAGCATCCGACTGCGTGGCGGCGACTTCCTTCGCCAAAGGAAGCGGCTTCTCCGGAAGCTCGTTGGAAACTGCAAAACGCGCGACAAAGTTAGCTTCAGCGGCAAAAGGGCGAGCGAGTAACCAGGGCGCATTTCGAGTTCGGCTTACTTTCGTTAGGGTGGACTGGCTCGAGCACGTTGACGTTTAGTCGCCAGAAAATGACGTCAAAGCGCCGACCGCGAAAGTATTCGAAGAGCTGCTCGCGAGCTCCTTCGAGGATGGGAGGAAGAAAGGCGACATCGGCTGGTTGGTGCGGCCTGCCGAGAATACCGCCGAAGTCGCCATGAACGACAATCAGCTGCTCGCTCCAGCGATGGACCTTATTCGCGGTCCCAACCAAGGTGCAGACATGGCTGCTAAAAAAGATGACCCCCTCCGAGGTCGCCGCAAAGGCGAAGATGCGGCGGAAGACGGAGAGGTCGAAAGCGATCCTCTCTTCCTGAAGGAAGCATAGGAATCCCATGATGATCGCCACGCCGTTGGGATTAATCTGCGCGGGGACAATCCCGAAGTAGCGTAGGATCTCACAGAACTCCGGCCAGAAGGGCAGCCGGAGGCCTGCGTCGAAGTGACGCAACGACATTACAAGCGAACCCTCAATATGGGTATTGAGGCGCTCGCTGCGAGTGGGGAGTCTGGCCGAGTATTCGTCAGGCAAGGAGCGTTCCTTGAAGGTCGCCAGTTCCTTCTCGGTGGTTATGGACTTCTTAAAAGCCGCGTCTGCAAAGTTAATTGCGTGGGCCTGTCGGCGAGCGCTGGCGTCGTCACCGACCATATTTGCGAGATCCGAAAGCAATGAGAGCGGCGAGTTGATTGTTCAGATACTCGTCAGGAGGAAAGAAGGTCTCTACAGCAATATGCTTTATGACCCACCTACCCCTCCTATTTATAGATATGACAAGCCCAAGGGGGGGGTCAGCCGTCCCAGCGAGTATCTAACGAGCTCGCGCGGTGAAGATAAACCTGCGACATTATCAGGTGAACTAAAGCTCGGCACATCAAGAAATAAAGCGCGTACACAGAGGCGAGAATATTCGCGCACACGAATTAATCAAATTAGAAATAGATGTCCGGAAGTACAAGTCGCGCGAGGCGAGTTACATTCGAAAAACAGAAAAACTATGGCGCCCTCGGCCGCTCAGAAGGGTGCGGATGTCGCCCAGCCCAGCCAATCTCGCGTGCACGCCGGTAATGCTCTGTCGCTAGCGTTATCGCATCGTCGCCAAGCCTGAGCTACTCCTCCATCCTCGCCAGACGTCCAGCAGACCCCATGCTCGCCCGAATGCCGGCCAGCTCATCAAGCACCAGCTGCAGGCGGTGGTTGTTCAACTGCAGCTGGCGGTCATTCTCTTTAACGACGTGGAAGCGAGCTTCATAGTTCTCCAAGGTCGCCTGGAGCCCTTCGACCTTGGCCATCCTCGCCTCCAGAGCCGAGATGCGTCGGTGAGGATCGCAGATAGCAAGCTGGTCGAACTTGCTCTCCAGCTCCATGTGGGCGCGAATGGCGGCCTGGCGATACTCGCTCCCAGACAGCCCGATAGCGTCGAGGAAAGTCGCCCCAGAGGTCGTCGAGCGATCTGACAAGGCAGGAAGATGGATCGTCAGGTCAGAAAAAGTAAAAAGCAGAGCGGTATTCAGTGGTAGGAGGCTCACCACGGCGAGGAGATCGGGATCGGCGCGGCGAAGGAGGTCGCCCGGAGGTATCTCGCCTCCCCGAAGAGCTACTCGAAAGATCGGCAGGCCTACCCTGCCCGCGCTCTCCAGACCCTCGGCCGACGTAGTCGGGGTCTCCAACCCGCGGAGGAAAGTAGGGTGGTCGCGGCCTCTCCGGCTTCTTCACCGGCGGCGGAGCTGTAGACGAGCTCGCAGAGTGGTGCGGAGCCCTCGGCGCAGGAGCCGGAGGAGGTCGCGGGTGGTCCGACTTCGGCAGAGCAGACAGAGGCGGCGGAGGGGGCAAGCCGGTGCTCGGCGTCTGGCCAGGATTGGCGACCGCGGGCGGTGGCGGCGGCAATGGAACGCTCACTGGGGGTATCTTCTCGCCGCTCGCAGCAGCAGAGGCCGCCGTACTCGCCGGAGGAACCTCTCGCATCGGCCCAGATGACCCGGCGGGAGTGGCTTTCGCCGGCAGCTCCTTACTCACAGGCGGGGGGTCCTTCACCAACGTCCCAGACGCCTTCCCCGAGCTGAGGCCTATCCTGACCGTGCGGGCGATCTTGAACGGCCTGTCGGCCGCCAGGGCGAGTAAGGGCGTCGAGCTGAGGGGGACGACATCAAGTGCCGCGTCTGCGACAATCGGAGAATCTGCATAAAGAAAGAAGTCAGTAAAGTGGCAGCGACAACCCGGCAGGGAAGAGTTCGAGGTAGCGACCTGTCAAGGTGACGACCTCGGCCTGAGACGCCGCGGACTCCTTCACGGCCGCGAGCTCCTCTGTCATTCCCGGGTTCTCCAGCGGGCTGCCCCGGGTCGACCCAGGGAGGTCGTCGAGCCCTAGGTCGTTCAACACCCTCTGGGTGCTGGACGACACTACGGGATTTTCAGTCGCCGCGGCGACCTGGTGCGCCAGTGGAGGCGAGCCGACCACCGTAGTGGCGGGCCGCTTGACCTTTTTCGTCTTCTTCTTCTTCTTCGGTGGGGGCAAGGCAGTAGGATCATCCTCGCGCGGTCTTTTCGACCTGGCTATGCCGAGGAGTCCCGACAGGGCGGCGAGATTGTCCTTCAACAGCTGTTCAGCATCCGACATCTTCGGCGAGCTCCAGGGACCGTTTCAAAAACGAAGCCCCCCCCTATTTATAGACTACTCTGCCAGCAGGCGACGAAGCGAGCTGACCATATGCCCGGCAAGGATGCTCGCCGAATAGGTGTTGGATGAATCTTTCCGGGCTCCTACGTCGCCCGAAAAGAGCGGGGATTGTGTACAACCCATATTCGACGAGGGAGGGCCCTATCACCGCCAGGTCATCAAAAGTCAAAGTCAACAAGACAAGGTGGGGATCCAGACCAGCACCCCGGGCCGCGGAATGTTCGGGCGAGTATGGCGAGCTCCCCAGGCCAACTCGCCAGGTGGCGACTATGACCAGATACTCGCCTCTTCCAGGCGAGCCCCCCAAGGAAGTCGCCAACTCGCCAGGGTGGGGGTATAAGTAAGACCCCCCCCCCCCCTCTCTCTCTGGTTTACCCTATAAATAGGACCCCAGGGGTACGAAGGAGGGACAGGCAATTCTCGGCCTGAGCCCTCGCGAGTTCCAGCAACTGCCCTTGACTCGTTATTGCTCAAGCTCGCCTCCTTCGTACCTAGCTCGGCCAATCTAGTTGAGAAGGGGTTGCTTCTCCTAAGCAACTGGGTACGTGGTGGGACCTTCCCGCCGTAGCAACATGGGGTCTTGTTTGCGCAATTCGTTCCTGTTTCCTGACCAGAGATCATCTTCCCGACTGGCCGACCAGTAACTTCAGGTTGCCTAGTCCGATTTCTGAGTTTGAGACATTTCTCGGCTTCAACACAAGGTATACCAAATGGATGTGAAATAACCATTTCTGAATGGTGATCTAAAATAAGAAGTCTATGTAGAGCAGTCATCAGGTTTTGTAGATTCTCTTAAACCTTGTTATGTCTATAGACTTAGGAAAGCATTGTATGGGTTAAAGCAAGCCCCAAGGGCTTGGTATGAAACCCTGTCTACTTTTCTTATTGAGAACAAATTCTCAAGAGGTAAAATAGACAAAACTCTATTCCTAAGGGAATATAAAGGTAAGATAATCTTAGTTCAGATCTATGTAGATGACATAATTTTTGGGTCTACAGAGTACAACCTTTGCAAGAAGTTTGTCAAACTTATGCAAGGGAAGTTTTAAATGAGCAGTATGGGAGAACTTAAGTTCTTCTTGGGACTCCAAGTAAGACAGACTGAAGATGGCTTGTTCATATCCCAATCTAAGTTCACCAAGGAGTTAATTAAGAAGTATGGTATGAAATCATCCTCCACCATGAGAACTCCTATGGGAATAAGTATGCATATATGCAAAGATGATGCAGGTAAACCTATAGATGAGTCTTTGTATAGAGGAATAATTTGCTCTCTATTATATCTCACTGCTAGTAGACCAGACATTATGTATGCTATATGTGTCTGTGCTAGGTACCAAGTATGCCCTAAAGAATCACATTATACTGCAGTCAAGAGGATTTTGAGATATCTAAAGGGCACACCTAATCTAGGCCTTTGGTACCCTAGGAATGGAGATTTTCAACTAACAGGTTATTCAGATGCAGATTTTGCAGGCTGTAGAGAAGATAGAAAAAGTACTACAGGTACATGTCAATTCTTGGGAGGAAGGTTGATATCCTGGAGCAATAAGAAGCAGACTAGTGTGGTAATGTCCACAGCAGAGTCTGAATATGTGGCAGCAGGAAGTTATTGTGCACAGCTGTTGTGAATTCAGCATCAGCTAAGGGACTATGGTATTCAAGTAAGTAGAACACCTTTATTGTGTGATTCTAAAAGTGTCATTTCTATTGCAAACAATCCTATTTCACATAGTAGGACTAAGCATATAGAGATAAAATACCATTTTCTAAGAGAATATGTAGAAAAAGAAGACATCTCATTAGAATTTGTTAAAACTGATTTTCAAATTGCAGATGTATTTACTAAGCCTCTGGATGAAACTAAATTCAATAAATTTAAAATTGAATTAGGAATGATGACCATAGGTTAGTTTACCAAAAATTGGCTAAGTAAAATGGTGTCGACACATTCAGTGATAAAATGTCGACACAGAGAAGTCATGTCGACAATTCAGGGAAATTGTGTCGACACAGAGAAAAAGTGTCGACACCTAAGGGACAAAGAGTCGACACATCCAGAAATGTAATGTCGACACAACCAGAGTAATGGTGTCGACACTTACAGATTTTGTATCGACACTTGTACTAAGTGTCGACAAAGAATTTCTGATGAACTACTAAGTATCTCCTGTGTCGACACATCATCAATTGGTGTCGACACATAGTAGTCAGCGCCGTGGTCGAGACAATAGAAGTTTGTGTCGACACATTCCAACTGTATCGATATATTTAGACTGTTTTTGCCCGCCTTTTGACCTTCTTTGATTAGAAGGATATAAATAGGTCAAGAACATATTCTGTCGACACGCTAACCAGGGTTTTCGAGACAAAAACCTTGTGTCGATAAACTCTCTTCTCTCCAACCAAGCTTTCTCTTCATTCCAATAGAGCCCAAGATTGAAGACAACATCAATGAAGGATATGAGTTGGTTAGGCATGCATTCGATGATGCTGAATCGGAGATCAAACAGGTCATTTCTCTTCTTGCAAAAAACGGATTAGAATATCTTGTCTCTGAACCGACAAAGATATGAAAGAAAGAAGTATTCGAGTTCTACACTGCAGCATCAATGGACTCAAATGGATTGAAGATCAAATCAACTGTACATGGAGAAAAGGTCAAGCTGTCTCAAAAGATGTTGAGCAAGATTCTTCATCTTCCTAGAATGCAAAATGAGGAAGAAGTACCAGCCTCAAGGACAAGGGAGGCACTTCAATGGTGTGGATTTGATCCAACCTTAAAGATAGGATCAGCCATCAATAGAAAAGGCATGAATCATCAAGGGAAATTCCTATCTGAAATAGTAGGAAAGGTGATCTTATGTAAACCAGGTGGCCATGATAGGATATCAGCCTATATGTTTAGCCTGATGACAAGGATAATCTTCAACATCAAAACCAATTGGTCTGCAGTACTGTTTGAAAAGATAAAAGAAGGGATCAAGAAGCCAAACTTGGCTAGGATCATGAGTCTGTACCTGGCTGGATTAATTCCAGAGGTGATGCAACAGATTCCTGGATCAAAGATAAACCACATGAGGAGAATGGACATAAGGTTATTCTCAAGATGGGATAGAGTTCTTTCTAAAGAGATGCCTGATATGGATAGGCAAGAGCATGGTCCTGAGAATGCACAAGTCCAGGAAGATACTATATCTGCACAGGTGCAGGGGGAGCCAGTTATTGCACAAGTGCAGGGGGAGCTAGAAAGTATACAAGTCCAGGACAATGCTGAGAATGGACAGTTGCAGGGGGAGCAACATTCTGAACAGGTGCAAGAGGAAGAAAGAATCAATTTATCAGAGGACATTGTTTCTCAAACTGATCTAGATATTCCTGGAATTGCTGCTGCTGCTGAGAAAGTACTATCTCCTGCTCACACTCAACAAGAATTCACTCTTGAAGAGTTGTTTTCTGATCTTGAAGGAGCAGCAGATAAAATTGAGGAGGAGCGAGTCAGGGAGCAAGTCAGGATTGAGGGGGAGCAGGTTAATATGGAGGAGGAGCAACATGGAGCTGAGAAAGAAATTTCTTCCACTCCTCAAGAGAGAGTTACTATTGAAAGTTCTTCAGAGTCTGAGCATAAAGAAGTTAGGGAGGCCAAGAAACGAAAATTGATGGTTTTCAAGAGAAGAAGTCAAAGTTATAAGAAGGCTCTCCAAACAACTACTTCACATTCTACTCCTGAGATTGATTACAGCAAGTACTTGGTTGACTTACAAGTAAAATTTGATGAGCAGAGATTACTTCTTGAAAAATATGTGGATAAAAGACAAAAGGCTCTTCAATTTGGTCTAGCCCAAGAGATAAAGTCTATCAGATTTGAGGTCAATCAGAATAAAAAAAGAGATGACAGATTGCTTCCACAAGGGAGGCAATATTGTAGTATTCCTTGCAAAGCAACAAGCTGAAATAAAGAAGTAAGTGGATGAGATGGCTGTTAAACAAGGCTATGTCCTTGAAAATCAAATAAGAATGAATGACAATCTAACAGAATCTCACAATATGATTGTCATTGAGTTAACAAATGTTGTTACTGGAATGACTGCTGCAAGGGCTAGAGAAATGGAAGACTATGATAAGAAGCTACAGGCTACCCTTGAATCAGTTAAAACTGCCATCACTTCATCTGAGAAGTTAATTAGTGACAAGCTTCAAAAGTTAAAGGCATTCTTTAAAGATGGAATCAATTACCTGGATGGGCAAATAAGATTTCAAAAAGAGGACTTAAGAGATCATATGACCAGAGAAGTCATAAAGGGGAAGAGGGTGTTAGTCTATGTTGGCTCTGATCATGCCAAATGGGTAACCAACAGCATAAGAGCCACTCTAGGATATCCACCCTTGTGTGATGATGATAATGTGGCTGAGTCAGGTGTACAACCAAATCTACTTGAAGGTGATCAACCTGAGATTGCCCAAGTCATTTACCCACCTGCAGATATTGAAATGGTACATCAATAGGTTGAGTCTATGTACAGCCCTCCTCAACCAGTTACTAATGTTATTATTGAAAAGGTAAATATGCCAGAAGTTGGTCTGAAAGCTCAGCAAGATGCTCAGTTATCAAAGAAGAGATTCAGAGAGCAAGCAGAACTAAAGCTAGACTTTGAGCAGTGGAGCCCCACTTCAAGGAATATCATATTAACTGCCTGGAAAGCTGTAAAAGATCAAGTACATGAAAGGGGCAAATGATATAATGAGTAGGAATGGAAAAAAGTATGAAGCCAGGCAGGAGGCCATAGTTCAATACAGGAGAAAGGCTAAGATGGGGAAGCTACCTCTTGATGCTCAGGAACCTAGCAAGTATTTCCCCAAGCCCTTTCATTATTTTGAGAGGCAAAGGATCAAGGCTGAAGCACAGAAGAAGGCTGATTTGAAAGGTAAGAAGCTCATTAAAGATAAAGAACCTTCTGTGCAGGCTCAAATTAAACCAGGCAAAGGGATAGTCATAAAGGAGCCAGCCCAGCCTTAGTCTAAGTTTTACTAGTTTTTTGTCCAAGAACTATGTAACTGTTAGTTTGTTAAAGAAATCAATGTAAACAACTTGTAACAAATATTTTTGAGTTAATATACAAAATATTGTTCTGTGATCATTCTTTTTTACATCTTTATTCTGTGATGTAATAATGATATGTGTTTTGTTTATAAAGTACCCTGTGATATAATGCTTATGTACATCATCATGTTTATTTTCTAAGTGGTGTATATAATTGGCTAAAGGGTTATGACTTCTCCAAATAGGGGGAGATTGTTGGGTACATTGGAAAATGTGTACCTGATTTGGAGAAGCCTCACTTAGCTAAGTGATATACATCAAGGTGTATTTGATGTTATTTTGAGTTTATATGTGCAGGTTAAGAATGTGCTAGAATGCAGGAAAAAGATTCTAAGTCCATGTGTCGACACCTGAGGAAGCTGTGTCGACA
The DNA here is from genome assembly GCA_039513925.1 of Platanthera zijinensis. NCBI lineage: Eukaryota > Viridiplantae > Streptophyta > Magnoliopsida > Asparagales > Orchidaceae > Platanthera > Platanthera zijinensis. The sequence goes on from CM077082.1 coordinate 191,319,251, forward strand.
CTTCAGTATGATTGTGTCGACACTTGGAAATGGCTGTGTCGACACTTCAGTGAGTTTGTGTCGACACCGGGAGGCCGTGTCGACACACAGAAGATTATTGTCGACACACAGAGGCAGAGTCGACAACAACTGTGTTGACACCTAGAGGCAGTGTCGACACACGCTATATTCTGAGTCTACATCAACTGTGTCGACACACAGGACTTGTTTCGACACACAGCTGAGTCTAGACCAAGTTGATTGCTGATGAATGGTGAAGTGTTTGTGTCGACACAAATAATCAGTGTCGACACATTCTCAAGATACAGTGTCAAGAAGCTGTGTCGACATCAAGGCAGCTATGTCGACATCACCAAAGGCTGTGTCGACACTTAAATCACTTGTGTCAACACATATTGACAGACGGTCTCGACACTTTATGACAGACAGTCTCGACACTTTGCTGACAAAGACAAAGGCACAAGATCTGTTTGATGACTTGACAGTTGTGAGTTACATCAGGTTTACTGAAGCTGTCAGACTTGTCAAAGCTTAGTTAAAAACCAGATCAGCCGATTACCATGGATGAAGTCTATAAACAGATGGATTCAGAAGAAGAAAAAAAACAATTAATTATTATTGACACACAAAAACACAACTATTGTGAGATAGATCTCTGATCAAGAAAGTGCAAGGCACAGAAGAAGATCTTCGTGAGAAGATCTAAGAAGACATTCTGAAGTGATCATCCACTAAGATTCAGTCTAAGTTGAATTCAATCAAGAATTCAGAAGTATCTTCAAGAGGTTTGGAGAGAGAGAGAGAGATCCAGCTATTTGAAGTCAAGAATGAGACAATCACAGGTCTCTTAAGAAGGAGATACTGAACTAATCTGTCAAGAAGAGTTAGATCTATTTCTGGAATCTAAGGAGGAAGCTGCCAGTCAGTTATATTTAAAGGAAATCAACTCAACTAAGTTCAGATTCAAGAAGCTTTGAAGAAAGCTAAGATCAAGTTGATTTCAGCCATCAGCCTCTTCAAGAAGCTGATCAAGAAAATACTTATCCCTTCTCTCTCAACAGGGGTAAGAGATTATAAAATTCCTTATTAAATTCTGTAGGATCTATTCATAGATCTGAGTTGTAAGCCTGTTTTATAAAGGCTGAGTGTGGGAGATTTGTTCTCTGAGTGGTAGGATTGTTTGTGCCTGAGTTATAGGAGAAGGTATTCTCTGAGTTGTAGGCCTTGTGGCAAGGCTGAGGTAGGGCTTGTTAGCCTGAGTTGTAGGAATGTGGAAACATTCTGAGTTGTAGGAATCCTTCTGGATTCTGAGATGTAGGATCTGAGGATCTGAGTTAAAGGAAGAAGTTAGGCCGAATCTAGCATACTGCTAGATAGGTGAAGGGGAAAAGTGGATGTACCCAGACCTTAGGGAACCACTATAAATTTTGTGTGCAATCTGTGAATTACGTATCTGTAGAATCTGTGATTGTGATTGTTGTGTTGTGTTAGCTGTAGAAATATCTTATTCACTCAAAGAACTGTAGTTATATTCTGCCTTAAGTTAAAACAAGAATTAGAACTTATTCACCCCCCCCCCCCTCTAGGTGTTTAGGTAGTCTTGGAAGTAAAACTATCAACCTCGACAATGGCGGCGACGGCGACGGTGGATGAAGACAATGACGGTGCTTCGGCGATTGTTGCAATGATGACGGCGATGGTGACGGCGGTTTCGGCGCTAGTGGGCCACTTCCTCCATCAAAGGAGATGGACGATTTGACTACCCACAATCGGGATCATTTCAGGAGGACTCTATCAATGATAATTTAAAGGCAAAAATAGCGATTTAGTCCCTAAACTTTGTCTACTTTAAGAAATCAGCCCCTCAAGTTTTTATTGTGAGAATTCAGTCCCTCAACTTTCTAATTCATATGAAATCAGTCCTTTATATTATTATTACAGTTATTAGTAATAATTAGACCTTAAATGCAATTAACTCCAACGCCATCGTCGCAAGCCCGGCGGAGGTGGTTGGCGAAGCTCTCGATGGTCTTGCAGTACCCTTCTTCCTCTGATACGGCTTTGATCTCCGTCAATGTCTGCTTGTACAGAGATATCATCACCACTTGCCTGTTTGGCACCACCTCAAGCCCCACAATCCCCATCGTCTCCTTCACTTTCACCATCAACATCGACCACATTCCACCCGTCATGATCCGCCTCAAAAACATCTTCCTCCTTCCTCTCCACTCTCTAGATCTTCGACGAGGAAACAGCAAAAGTTTGCAACTCTGCGACATGCCTGGCAAAGGAAACATGGTGGATGGGGAGGTATTAAGGTGTTGCAAGAGGAGATGGAGATGGAGAGGCGCGAAATAAAGAAGAGGCGGCGAAATTCAGGGCGTCGTCGGTACGACTGTGTTGAAGTTAATGACGTTTTAAGGTCTAATTAGTATTACAAATAATTGTAATAATAATATAAAGAACTGATTTCATATGAATTAGAAAGTTGAGAGACTGAATTCTATAATACAAAGGGACTAATTTCTTAAAATAGACAGTTTAGGGTCTAAGTTTCAATTTTTGCCTAATTTAAATGTACATAAAGGATAACCTAAAATAAAGTAGTCTTAGATATGCATGCGAATCAACGACATCCCCATGTGTTCGGATAGAATCGTGAATGTCTCATACTAGTCTTATTAGCACCGAAAGATATCTGACTTGGTATTTCAGCCTCCTTCTATCCGATAGTCCATCTAGTGTTTCATAAATATGATCAGAATAGGCTACCATTGTTGGTGATATTTCTGGGTTGAACGGGACAACAGAGTTGTATTTATATATATATATATATATATATATATATATATATATATAGATATATATATATATATATTGTTTTATGGCGGATGAGAGAGATGAAAGTTTTTGGTGGCATTTAATGAGGGTGTCAAATGCCAGTTTTCTATTTGTTGTATTTGCCTATATAAAGGCTTGCTTGTAGTTTTTTTAGACATGATGAGATAGTGAAATTAGTCTTACTTTTAGAGTGGAGCGCTGCAGCCCTGGAAGTGCTTGTTTTTGTTTGTTTTTCGGAATTCGTTCCCGCGGCACCACCCCTACCTGAAGCAGCCCGCAGGAGAGCGAGCGAGAAGGAGAGTGAGCGAGCAACTCGCCTTGGTGCTCTCTCCGAGCGAGAAGGAAACCTCGCCAAGTGAGAAGAAGCCATCTCGCTCGGGCAGCTGTTCTCGCCAGGAAGCTTCTCGCCCGGAGGATCTCGCCGAGAAGCCCTCTCGCCCAGGAAGTATCTCGCCCGGGAAATATCTCGCACGGGAAGCTCTCGCTGTGGTGATCTCGCCGGGAGGTTCTCGCCGGATAATTTTGTTTGGTAGTGCAAGTGTTGTGTTGAAGCTTGTAGTTTTCAAGTTGAGTGTGTGCGAGCCCATCAACATTTTCAACAAGTGGTATCAGAGCGAGGTTCGACCTCCTTGGAAGTGTTAGTGACAAGTGGAGATGGAGATGGGAATTTTCATGCCGGGGCAAGTCCCCAAGTTGACAAAGACTAACTATGAGAACTAGAGTATCCATATGAGGGTGTTACTCGTCTCGAAGGAGTTATGGGAGATAGTCGAGGAAGTCTATGAGGAGCTTACTGCAGAAGCAGAGGCGATGTTGACTAACGCACAAAAGACGGCATTGAGAGAGTCAAAGAAGAGAGATAAGAAGACATTGTTCTTGTTATATCAAGGTGTCGATGAGGCGACCTTTGAGAAAATCTCAAACGCGAGAAGCTTAAAGGAGGCATGAGAGGTATTGCAACGCTCCATGCAAGGGGTTGATAAGAGCAAGAAGGTGAAGTTGCAGTCCCTTCGAGCAGAGTATTAAGTGTTGAAGATGCGGAGCTCTGATAAGGTCGTAGATTATGTGACTCGTCTGCGGACGCTCACAAATGAGATGAAACGCAACGAAGAGACGATTGATGACGTGAGCCTCATGGAGAATCTCTTGCGTTCTATGTCAAAGAATTTCTATCACGTTGTGGTGGCAATTGAAGAATCAAAAGATGTCACCCAAATGTCTGTGGATGAGCTCGTTGGCTCCCTACAAGCTCGTGAGTATCGCATGCTTCAAGACGAAGAAGAGTCAAGTGGCTTGGGTAAAGCACTCAAGACTCAATTGAATTTTGGAGAGAGCTCTGGAAGAGGAGGAGGCCAACGAGGCCGAGGCTACCAAGGAAGAGGTAGAGGAAGAAGAGGAGGAAGAGATCAAGGAAGAAATCAATACCATCAGAGAGTGGCGGAGCAACCTCAAGGAGGGAGGCAAGAAGGAAGAGGAAGAGGAATAGGTCGAGGTGACATGTCCCAAATACAGTGTTACAACTGTAACCGTTTTGGGCATATGAGCTATGACTGTTGGGCTCCGAGGAAGAGAGAAGAGACCAACCACTATGCAGAAACAAGCAACACTGGTGGTGATCTGATGATGTTCCTAACTTACAGAGTAGCTGAAGGAGGAATGAATGAAGTGTGGTACTTGGACACGGGAGCGAGTAACCATATGTGTGGGGAGAAAGAGTTGTTCACTAACCTTGAACCAAATGGTGGTGAGGTTAGTTTTAGAGGCCCTTCGAAGATCTCAGTGGAAGGCAGAGAGGTGATAGTGGTCACCCTAAATGACAAGAAGGTGCACCTCAACGATGTGTTCCATGTGACAGACTTGAAGAGTAACATTTTAAGCCTTGGGCAGCTGGTCGAGAAGGGCTACTGTGTTCATTTGAAGGATGGCACATTGTCCATGAAGGATCATGAAGGAAGAGAGGTGGTGAAGGTGAAGATGACGACGAATCGTCTCTTTACGCTAAGGATGGATGTCGAGGAGACTGTGTGCCTTGCAAGAACTGAGGAAGAAGAAGAGGCGTGGTTTTGGAATCACCGGATGGGTCATTTGGGTGTCACTGGTTTGAAGCTCTTATCTCATTCCAGGATGGTGGAAGGTCTGCCCACGATCTCACCTCCATAGAAGATCTGTGAGGCGTGTATGAAGGGAAAGTAGAAGCGGCAGACTTTCGAAGGTGGCAAGTCCCGAAGAGTAAGGACACAGCTTGAACTAGTTCACTCGGACATTGCTGGTCCGTTTGAGACTACCTCAGCTGGCGGAAGCAAATACTATATCACCTTCACTAATGACTTCAGTCGGAAGTGTTGGGTGTAATTCTTTAAAGAGAAGTCTGAGGGCCTTGACAGGTTCAAGGAGTTCAAGGCGATGACGGAGAAGGAAAGCGGACAACCACTAAAGGTGATGAGGACAGATAGAGGTGGGGAGTACACCTCTAGGTTGTTTGATGATTTCTGTAGAGATTGTGGGATTTCTCATCAGTTGACAGCGGCATACTCACCTCAGCAGAATGGAGTCGTTGAGAGGAAGAATCTGACCATCATGAACATGGAGATAAGTATAGTGAAGGGCAAGGGGTTGACAAAGATGTTCTGGGCAGAAGCAGTGCAATGTGTTGTGTACTTGCTTAACAAGTGCCCAACAAAGAGAGTGAAGTTCGTGAATCCATTTGAAGCTTGGATTGGATGGAAGCCGAGTGTTAAACACTTGAGGCTCTTTGGGTTTGTGGCTTATGCTCATGTCCCGGACCAGAGGAAGAAGAAACTTGATGACAAGAGCGAGAAGTGCATCTTTGTGGGCTATGCTCCGATGAGGAAGGCTTACAAGTTGTACAATCTAGTGACAGAGAAGGCAATAATCTCAAGGGATGTTGTGTTTGAGGGGGATAGCTGTTGGAGCTAGGATGAGAAGGTGAGAAGCATCGAAGGAATATTCTTCGATGATGATGAAGAGGAAGGTGGTCACAAAGCAGAAGCTGAGGTTAGTGGAGCTGAGTCACCATCACCACCTAGTGGAGGCAGTTTTAGTAAAGCTAGCACTAATAAGGGCAAAGCTGATTGTCCTCAACCTAGGATGAGGAGGTTGGAGGAGATCTACGAGGAGACGGCACCGACCCTTAATAATTTTTCTTTATACTGTCTCTTAGCAGATTGCGAGCCCACTCATATGATGAAGCTGCTCAAGAGAAGACCTGGAGGAAGGCGATGGATGAGGAGATAACATCCATCAAGAAGAACGATACTTGGAAGTTGGTCGATCCACCAGCTGACCACAAACCCCTCATGGTGAAGTGGGTCTACAAAGTGAATAGGAACAAGAATGGAGATGTGGAGAAGCACAAGGCGAGACTTGTCGTGAAAGGCTACAAGCAAGTCCAAGGAGTGTACTACGACGAAGTTTTTGCTCCAGTGGCGCGAATTGACACCATTAGGTTAATCATCGCACTGGAAGCTCACTATGGGCGGAAGATCTTGCAGATGTATGTTTTGTCCGCTTACCTGAATGGCAACTTGGAGGAAGATGTGTACATCGAGCAACCTCCTGGATATGTTGTGAAAGGCCAAGAGAGGAAGGTGTGTAAATTGGACAAACCACTGTATGGGCTGAAGCAAGGAGCTCGCGCTTGGAATGGAAGGATAGATGCATACCTCTAGAAGCACGGCTACATGAAGAGTCCTCGTGAGTATGCTTTATACACGAAGGTGGAGAAGAATGAGGATATGATGATCATATGTTTATACGTAGACAATATGATATTCACAGGAAACAAACCTACCATGTTCGAGGAGTTCAAGAGGATGATGAAGAAGGAGTTTGAGATGACCGATCTGGGAAAGCTCAACTACTTCCTAGGTGTGGAGGTACAACGAAGTGAAGATGGTATCTTTATCTTACAAAAGAATTATGCAGAGGAGATCTTGAAGAAGTTCAGGATGGAGGATAGCAAGGCTATCTTTACTCCCACTGATCCAGGATTGAAGTTAAGGAAGGACTCAAAGGAGGGAGCAGTCGACTCCACATTATTCAAGAGCTTGGTCGGAAGTCTACGGTACCTGACTTTTATCAGGCCTGATATCATGTACGTTGTTGGAGTGGTGAGCAGGTACATGGAGGAGCTGAAGCATGACCATTTCTCGACGGCGAAGAGGATTCTGAGATATGTGAATGGGACGAGAGGTCATGGCCTGAAGTACTCTACAGGAGAGGAGCTGAAGTTGGTTGGATACTCGGACAGCGACTATGGTGGAGATGTGAATGATCGGAAGAGCACTTCCGAGTATGCTTTCCATGTGGGAACAGGTGTGTTCTCATGGAGCTCGAAGAAGCGGGTAATGATTGTCTTGTCCTCGTGTGAAGCTGAGTATATCGCAGTGGCGGCCTGTACCCTCAGGCAATTTGGTTGAAGAACCTATTGCAGGAGTTGCATCATCAACAGGATGGCCCTATGACTATGTATGTTGACAACATGTCCGCAATACAGCTTGCGAAGAATCCAGTGTTGTATGGGCGCAACAAACATATTGAGACAAGGTACCACTTCCTTCGTGAGCAGGTGGAGCAGAAGGGTGTTGAGGTTGTGTATTGTCTCACCGGAGAACAGATCGCGGATATCTTCACAAAGGCTTTGAAGGTGGAGAAGTTCCTGAAGCTCAAAGGCAAACTCGGCATGTGCTGCCAAATTTGAGGGGGAGTTTGTTGGTGATATTTTTGGGTTGACCGAGTCAACAAAGTTGTATTTATATATATATATATATATATATATATATATATATATATATATATATATATATATATATATATTTATTTATTTATTTATTTATTTATTTATTTATTTATTTATTTTTTGTTTTATGGCGGAGGAGAGAGATGAAAGTTTTAGGTGACATTTAATGAGGGTGCCAAGTGTCAATTTTCTATTTGTTGTATTTGCCTATATAAAGGCTTGCTTGTAGTTCTTTTAGACGTGATGAGATAGTGAAATTAGTCTTCCTTCTAGAGTGGAGCGTTGCAGTGCTGGAAGTGTTTGTTTTTCGTTTGTTTTTCGGAATTCGTTCTCGCGGCACCACCCCTACCTGAAGTAGCTAGCGGGAGAGCGAGCGAGAAGGAGAGTGAGCGAGTAGCTCGCCTTGGTTCTCTCGCCGAGCGAGAAGGAGACCTCGCCGAGTGAGAAGAAGCCATCTCGCTTGGGCAGTTGTTCTCGCCGGGAAGCTTCTCGCCCGGAGGATCTCGCCAAGAAGCCCTCTCGTCTGGGAAGTATCTCGCCTGGGAAGTATCTCGCACGGGAAGCTCTCGCTGTGGTGATCTCGCCGGGAGGTTCTAGCAAGATAATTTTGTTTGGTAGTGCAAGTGTTGTGTTGAAGCTTGTAGTTTCCAAGTTGAGTGTGTGCGAGCCCATCAACATTTCCAACAACCATTGGTTATGCAGTGGAAATTGTGATTTTTGTATTGCTTGTTGCCTACTTGTGTCACGACCCGCATTTTCCCCGAGGTTAAGAAGTATCAGAGTAAGGGAAAATACGTGTTGTGATGCCACGTCGAGCAGGGGATAACTGCCGACGCTCAGGCGACACACCAAAACCATAAATCACAAGTTTTAATTTAATAGAAAACCAGTTTGTTTGAAGGTCGTATCCCTCGGCACAGTGGATCAGCTAGTCCACGCTAAGAAAATATATATGCTTACAGTGGAAAAATACTTTGATTCGATTAGTTTGACACCCTAAATGAGTATAAGGGTCCACCAGAGACCGCTTATAGAATGCACGACGCCTAAGGTGAGTATAGTATATATATATATATTAAAAGAGGTTTTACGCTTTAAGAAAATAGTGTTTTAGTTAGCAAATATGTTATGCATGAGGTACATATAATAGTTTAGGGTTTTAAAATACCTAACATGCAACATAGCATAAAACCTTCCCAGAAGCAAGTAAACAACCCCAAGAGGGCAAAAACAGCAGTCTAAATTCATACTTAGCAAAATAAGAAAGCCACCGGTGGGCGTCGACAACCCGACACGAACCCACCGGTGAGTGTGCATGTCCATACAAAAAAGAAAAAAAAAAAGACTACCTCACAAGGGAGTGATCTACAACTCCGCTACCCTGGAGGCTACCAGCAAGACCCAGCAAATGGAAAGTCAGCCGCTCAATCGTCTATAACCTGGACCGGAGACATTCAAGAAAAAGAAATGCCTCAGCAAGGAAATAAACAAAAGAAAGGAGTGTAGATTACTTAAATAAAGAAGGGTTCTCCAACCCGGCAACAAAGTACTAAACTACAGAAGCAGGAAAAGAAAATAGCATTGCTTAAAGAGCAATAAAGGCAAAACACACTAAGTGTGAGCACGATTCTACCTGCTCTGGAAAGAATCAACCTGCAGAAGAAATGCATCAGCATAAAAGCAGGGAAAAACCAAAAGTAGACCATAAGAAACTAACAGTCCTAAGTTTGTGGGCAAATGACCGGGTGTAAAAATAAGGGGGACTGGAGTGGGTGGCCACAGTGTCCAACACCAACTACCAGACCCCAAAAATACTCAAGGGTGAAAACACAACCGGTGGCAGCTTCAGGGTCCACACACCCAACAAGTTGGCCACAGTGTCCAAACTTAGTATTGGCCACAGCTTAGCACACACAATTCACCCCTTAGAGTCTAAACAACCATACCCCCCTCTGGTCATAGCCCACGAGTCGGCATGCAAAAACTAGCTGAACACCCCAAACATCCCCCTTAGGAAGGAAAAAGATTCCTCTAACAGTCCTAAAGAAGCACACATCCCAAGGTTAAAGACTTAGCCAAAAATCCTAAAACTAACATCTCAGCCCTCTCAACTTCTGGAGACAGAGAACTAAAATTTTAATTCCTATACTCTTCCTGTCACGCCAGACCACTATAACTAGCCCAGAAACATTCTAATCATCTAAACTAAGGAAAGGGAAAATTGCTACTGCAGCTACCACCTCTGTCAAACCAAAATAGCACAAAACCGAGCCTACTAATTAGGAACTCAGCAATTTATACTCTACAACAAGTTGACAGTGGTATAGCAACTACAGTTTCAATCAAATCTGACAGGACTATGAAGCTTTCCTAGGTTCTAAAAAGACAGATTCTTTGCAAAAAAAACAATTTAAAGCTTTCTCTCCTACCCGGCTACAGCTACCCTACAGGAAACCTAAACCAACACTCAAAAAGACTTAGCCTACCCCTTGAATAATATTAAAACTTAACTCCAGCTATAACCTGGACCACAACTGAGAATGAAAAGAAGAAAAAAAAAGATATAAAACATAAAACTGCAAGGGCAGGGAGCCACTTGCCTAAATTCGGGCAAGGAGAAAAAGCTGCGGGAACACCAAGCTTGGCACAGGTGGCTCGGCCTGCTGCAAAACCAGCAACCTAGGAGCAAGATCTGAAGTTTTCTTTTAGAGAAGAAGAAGAAGAAATCGGAAACCCTAGCTCCTATTGACAGCACGAAAACTCAAAATACAAACCTAGAAAGAAGGGTCGGGCCGAGAGCAGCCAAACCTGCCCTATCCCGAGAGAAAACTGCCCAGCAAGCTCCACCAAACCGCCGGCCAAGCAGCAGCTCCACCGCCTCCCCCTTGCTTCCTTCTGCTGGAAGCCAAGCCCTAGCTCGGGAAAATGGGGAAGAAAAAGCTAGCTGGCACCTTTAATTACAAGCCCTCCACTCACTCACTATTGCCAAATAAAATAAACCCTAACCCAAGCACTAGTTGCTTTAAAAATATAACTTAAATAAGGCAATCGACCACTACTGCACCTCATAAACCCGCCCCCTTAGCTGGATAAAGAAACTATAAACTTATATATACACATTTACATATATATATTCAGCACATATATAAATACATTTATATGAAAAATATCTATATATATATATAAGTTAATATAAAAAGGCAATCTGCACCCAAGCTTACACAAACACACATAAATATATATATATATATATATATATATATATATATATATATATATATTTATATATATATATATATATATATATACATATACATATATATAAAATGAATGGCTAAATAAACATAACCTAAAACCGAGCACAAGACTCACCAAGCTCGGTCACACAAAGCTATGCACAACAAGGCAACAACCTGGCAACACACTACCGGCTAACACAACAAACGTCGAAACGACGCGAAAAACGAATGATCTCGAATTTCGACAAAACTCACACCGTAGCTAAACACCGCAGCTACAAACACAACGGCGAAGTCGAAAACAACATCCGACGATCAAAACTTGGGCTAACACTGCCCGAAGCCAAAACACAAGCATTCCCCGAGAGGCCCAACCGAGTCACCAAAACAGACTCCGGCTAGCTGGGGAATCTTGCAAATAGGCTACTAAAGGACCACTAAAGGAACCTAAAGAGCTATGACCACGCTCTAACAATGGCAGAAGCCGACAACGCATCATCGTAACGCCAAGCAATGATCAAACCAAAATGCAGAAAAAATCGGGGGCGTTACAGTCACTCCCCCTAAAAGAAAATTTCGCCCCGAAACTTTACACACAACCCTTCTAATAAAAAGGGAAAAAGAACAAGCTAATCAAAAGCCATAAAAGAAAGAGTGCAAACATACCAGGCACAAGTCAGGGGAAAAGGTGAGGGTAAGCCTCCCTCATAGCTGACTCATGCTCCCAAGTCGCGCTTTCAACGTCGTGGTTCTTCCACAAGACTTTCACCATAGGAATCGTCTTCTTCCGCAACACGCGATCCCGAGCATCCAAAATGCGGACAGGCACTTCCACATAAGAAAGGTTCGGCTCTAACAGAGGCACAGAATCCAACACCTGCCTGCCACTATGCACACACTTCCGCAGCTGACTGACGTGAAAACATCATGTACGCCAGGGAAATTTACGGGCAACTCCAGCCTATAAGCTACCACACCAATCCGCTCAATAACCCTGAATGGCCCCACATATCTCGGGTCCAACTTCCGGTCTTTCCCAAATCTCTTGACCCCAGTCATCGGGGAAACCTTTAAAAACACCTGGTCCCCCACAGCAAATTCCAAATCTGACCTACGCCGGTTGGCGTTCTTTTCATATCTTTCCTGGGCTATTCGAAGCTTTTCCCGAATAAGCTTCACTGAAATTTCCATCTCCTCGAGAGCCTCTGGACCCAGCAACGGTTTCTCGCCAACCTCAGCCCAAAATAAGGGAGACCTACAGCGCCTCCCATATAAAGCCTCAAACGGAGCCATTTGCAAGCTTTCCTGATAGCTGTTGTTATAAGCAAATTCCATAAGCCACAAATGCTCGTCCCACGCCCCACCATGCTCCAGAATATAACATCGAATCATATCTTCCACAATCTGGTTTACTCGCTCTGTTTGTCCGTTAGTCTGCGGGTGGTAAGCAGTGGAATACCTCAAATCTGTCCCCAATCCTTCATGAAGGATCTTCCAAAAACGAGACGTGAACCTGGAGTCTCGATCTGATATGATGCTCACGGGGACGCCATGCAATCTGATAACCTCTTCCACATATAGCTCAGCTATCTTTCTCATCGGGTAATCAATCTTGAATGGCACGAAGTGGGCACACTTCTTCAGTCTATCCACGATCACCCATACCGAATCATGCCCCCTCGGAGACCTTGGTAAGCCTGTAATAAAATCCATCGAGATGCTTTCCCACTTCCAAGTAGGAATCTCCAAGGGAGTCAGCTTGCCACCTGGTCTTCCATGATCAGCCTTCACTTGCTTGCAAGTGTTGCATTCAGAAACAAATTTGGCTATGTCTCCCTTCATCCCATACCACCAGGCAATCTGCTTCAAATCGCGGTACATCTTAGTGGATCCTGGGTGGTAGGCAACGCTAGATCCATGGGCTCCCCTACACACCATAGCCCTGATATCGCCAACAGCGGGAATGCAAAGTCTACCTCGGTATCTCAAGGTACCCAAATCATCTATAGAAAAATCCGACAGCTCGCCTTTCTCAGCTCGAACATACAACCGCAGAAGGTCAGGATCATCTTTCTGATGCAATCTCGTAAGCGCGATCCATGAAGGCTCTGCCACTGCCAGGCTACTCTGTCCATCACAACTACCCACAGAAATCTCCATCAACAGAAACTCCTCTACCAACGACTCAGCTGTGAGACCAAAGATCTTTCCTGATTTCTGACTCAGGGCGTCGGCCACCACATTGGCCTTGCCCGGATGATACTGAATCTCAACATCATAGTCGGCCACGTACTCTAACCATCGACGTTGACGCAAGTTCAACTCCTTCTGCGTGAAGACATACTTCAAGCTTTTGTGATCAGTAAAAATCTTGCACTGTACACCATAAAGTAAATGCCTCCACAACTTCAAAGCATAAATCACAGCAGCAAACTCCAGGTCGTGCGTAGGGTAATTCCTCTCATGAGTCTTCAGCTGTCTCGACCCATACGCAATCACCTTTCCATCTTGCATCAGCACGCATCCCAGTCTAATATGGGAAGCATCCACATATACCTCATACTCGACACCTTCAGTAGGCAAAGATAGAATAGGGGCTGAACATAGCCTCTTCTTTAGCTCCTCAAATGCTTCCTCACACTTGCCATCCCAAACAAAGGCTACATTCTTTTGTGTCAACCGGGTCAACGGTGCGGACAGAGTTGAGAATCCTTTCACAAACCTTATGTAATAACCTGCCAAACCCAAGAAGCTCCTGATCTCACGAGGCGTAACAGGCCTCGCCCACTCCATAACTGCAGCGATCTTCTCTGGGTCTACTGAGATCCCCTCCTTGTTAACCACATGGCCTAGGAAGGATACTTGAGGCAGCCAAAACTCACATTTGCTCAGCTTGGCATAAAGCTTATGATCTCTCAGAGTCGCCAAAACTAGATGCAAATGTCGATCATGCTCTTCCGCACTCCGGGAGTACACCAAAACATCATCAATGAAGACAATCACGAACTTGTCTAAGTACTCCTTGAACACGCGGTTCATCAAATCCATGAAGGTCGAAGGCGCATTAGTCAAACCAAAAGACATGACTAAGAACTCAAAGTGCCCATGACGAGAGCTGAATGCCGTCCGCGGAATATCAGACTCCCGAATCCTCAACTAGCGATAGCCCGAACGAAGGTCTATCTTTGAAAACACAGCACTACCACTCAGCTGGTCAAACAAATCATCGATCTGAGGCAGTGGGTACCTGTTCTTAATTGTAACCTTGTTCAGCTCTCTGTAGTCGATGCATAGCCTCATCGACCCATCTTTCTTCTTTACGAACAACATAGGTGCACCCCAGGGCGACGAACTCGGCCTGATAAAACCCTTTGCCAACATCTCATCTAGCTGGATCCGCAACTCCTCCAGCTCTCGCGGGGCCATGCGGTACAGCGCCTTAGCAATAGGACGTGTACCCGACTCCAAATCTATAACAAACTCAACATCTCTATCGGGTGGAAGTCCGGGAAGATCAGCAGGAAAAACATCGGGGAACTCACAAACAACGGGAATCTATTCCAACCGCGGCACACTAACATCCGGCCCTACTAGAGAGACCAAACAGGCAAAACAGCTCGAAACAAGCAAATTGCAAGCATGTACCGCAGAAACAATCAGAGGCTCCATGAGAGGGTTGGCAAAAACGCTCCCGGGCTGACCGTCGTCCTTCACGAAGTCCAAGCTCTTACCCTTGCACTGGATAACCGCATCATATTTGGACAACCAATCCATGCCTAGGATAACGTCAAAGTACTCTAGATCAATCACTTTCAGATCTGCCTTAGCTAGAAAGTCTCCCAACAAGATTGGGCAGCCCTGAATACCCAAGTCTGAAACCATAGAGTCACCCGAAGGAAACTTGACGCTGAATGCTCCACCAACACGATCTAGGCTCAAATGGAATCGCTCCATAAAAGCCCTAGAAACGAAAGACTGGGCGGCGCCAGAGTCGAAAAGAACGTGTGCCCAACGGTTCTTTACCTTAAATCTCCCTATATAGCAATCCACACAACTAAGGGGAAAACAAAAGCTGAACTATACAAGAGGTAGAAAATTCAAGTTAGGAAGAAATCTAACCTGAAATGACCTGGGTCGAAGTCGTCGCTTCCTCTATAGAGATAACATTAAGCTTCCCTTTTCCTTTATCCGCACGCGGGGGTGGCAGCAAAGCCTGCAAAGGAACTACTAGAAGAACGGGCTGCGCCTGAGGGCACCTCGACTTGAGATGACCCTTCTGCCCACACTGGAAGCAGACTTTATCTTTCGACCAACAACGGGCCACATCATGCCCCTTCCTTTCGCACAGGGTACACACCACATCTCCTCTAGGAGCGCCCTGAATAGCATGGACTAGCTCTTTCTTCTGCGCTGCCAATCTCTTAAATCACTTCTCCAGGGGGTGGCCTGGCCGGCCGCAGAAGCTACACGTCCCCTTGGTCTTCTTCCTTGAAACTGCATCAGGTTCCTGGGGGCCTTCCCCCCCCCCCAACAGACTTCCGCTTGTCTTGCCTCGCCTGCTGGCCTATGTTCTTAGCATTCTCAATGGACTCCACTTTTGAAGCAGCTTCCACCGCTCCGGCATAACTGACTGCTCCATAGGCATTTGCTAACTGCTGAACATCGCTTCTTAGCCCACCCAGAAACCGCTTAACCCGGTCTGCTTCAACACTCACAAGTCCAGGAGCAAACCGACTCAGTTTGCTAAACTCAATCTCATACTCACTAACCGTGAGTTTCCTTTGCTTCAAATGCAGGAAGTCATTCATCAACCGATCCCGCTCGACCGAGGGCAGAAATTTACTCAACAGCATCTCCTTAAACGACTCCCAAGTGCATCATGCCACCACACTTTCCTTCTCCCTCAGCCACCAAGTCTTTGCCAATCCCTTGAGCTGGTAGGCAGCGAGCATTACTTTCTGATCATCCGTGATCCCGGAATAGGAGAACATCTCCTCTATAGAAATCAGCCAGTCATCCAAAACCATGAAATCCGCTTTTCCATCATAGGTAGGTGGTCCAAGTCGCTGAAATTGAGAAATAAACGCCATCTCCGGTGGCACCACAACAGGAGGTACCAAAGGAGGAGGAACAACTACACCCCCAACAGGGTCCTAAGCTCTCTGAGTCTGCCCTGCCACTACTGCTACCAACAACTGGATCTGGCTCTGCATGTCCACCATCTGTCTTGCCAAGGCTTTATTACTTAGCCGCAAGCTCTCGATCAGGGCCTCGCTCTGGGATCCCGAAGACTCACCCGTAGATTGGGGAGTCGATCGTGTCACAGGACGCTTCGCCATCCTATAATCGCACCAATCCTAATTAAAACCCATCCCAACTACTAAAACAAGCCTACCCGATACAGACAAGCATACTTAAATATGAATTGTAACTGCAAATCTTTCTCTGGGATTTGTTTTATAATGATGATGTCATGCTTAACCTAAGATGGTTCACTACCATCACACTAACTCATGTGCCTACATCATGGATGCATGCTTTTATATTCATTTTGACTCAAAACCTTGTGTGTACATATGTCATCATGCAAATCTTTAGCCTGGCACGTTGTGCTTATGAAATGTTATGCTATGCATGTCGTGCTATGCATTCTAAAAAAAGGCCTTAATGCATGCCATGGGCATCGTACACATGAAAATGTTATGCATCTCATACTACATAACATTCCCATGCAACGAAAAAGAAAACGTGCTAGCTGCATCCATGTGGTGAGGTTATGTATCCCATACTACATAACCCTCACATGTTGCCTCCTATGGTGGATCCATATACGAACACATATTATGCATCCCATACTGCATAATATTCCCCGTATACTTCTTTATACGTATGAGTATAGTGTTCGTGCTTCGGCCAAGACGTGCTGATGACATATCGGTGAGTGTATGCTTATGAAGTTAAACATCTAATACAATCAAAAGACAGGTTGCCGGACCAATTGTTAAGACAACCTCCCTCTGATACCAACTGTCACGACCCGCATTTTCCCCGAGGTTAAGAAGTATCAGAGTAAGGGAAAATACGCATTGTGATGCCACGTCGAGCAGGGGATAACTACCGACGCTCAGGCGACACACCAAAACCATAAATCACAAGTTTTAATTTAATAGAAAACCAGTTTGTTTGAAGGCCGTATCCCTCGGCACAGTGGATCAGCTAGTCCACGCTGAGAAAATATATATGCTTACAGCGGAAAAATACTTTGATTCGATTAGTTTGACACCCTAAATGAGTATAAGGGTCCACCAGAGACCACTTATAGAATGCACGACACCTAAGGTGAGTATAGTATATATATATTAAAAGAGGTTTTACGCTTTAAGAAAATAGATCTTTAGTTAGCAAATATGTTATGCATGAGGTACATATAATAGTTTAGGGTTTTAAAATACCTAACATGCAACCTAGCATAAAACCTTCCCAGAAGCAAGTAAAAAACCCCCAAGAGGGCAAAAACAGCAGTCTAAATTCATACTTAGCAAAACAAGAAAGCCATCGGTGGGAGTCGACAACCCGACACGAACCCAACGGTGAGTGTGCGTGTCCATACAAAAAAGAAAAAAAAGACTACCTCACAAGGGAGTGAACTGCAACTCCGCTACCCTGGAGGCTACCAGCAAGACCCAGCAAAATGAAAGTCAGCCGCTCAATCGGCTACAACCTGGACCGGAGACATTCAAGAAAAAGAAATGTCTCAGCAAGGAAATAAACAAAAGAAAAGAGTGTCAGATTACTTAAATAAAGAAGGGTTCTCCAACCCAGCAACAAAGTACTAAACTACAGAAGCAGGAAAAGAAAATAGCATTGCTTAAAGAGCAATAAAGGCAAAACACACCAAGTGTGAGCACGATTCTACCTGCTCTAGAAAGAATCAACCTGCAGAAGAAATGCATCAGCATAAAAGCAGGGAAAAACCAAAAGTAGACCATAAGAAACTAACAGTCCTAAGTTTGTGGGCAAATGACCGGGGTGTAAAAATAAGGAGGACTGGAGTGGGTGGCCACAGTGTCCAACACCAACAACCAGACCCCAAAAATACTCAAGGGTTAAAACACAACCGGTGGCAGCTTCAGGGTCCACACACCCAACAAGTTGGCCACAGTGTCCAAACTTAGTGGTGGTCACAGCTTAGCACACACAATTCACCCCTCAGAGTCCAAACAACCACACCCCCCTCTGGTCATAGCCCACGAGTCGGCATGCAAAAACTAGCCGAACACCCCCAACATCCCTCTTAGGAAGGAAAAAGATTCCTCTAACAATCCTAAAGAAGCACACATCCCAAGGTTAAAGACTTGGCCAAAAATCCTAAAACTAACATCTCAGCCCTCTCAACGCCTGGAGACAGTGAACTAAAATTTTAATTCCTATACTCTTCCTGTCACGCCAGACCACTATAACTAGCCCAGAAACATTCTAATCATCTAGACTAAGGAAAGGGAAAATTGCTACTGTAGCTACCACCTCTGTCAAACCAAAATAGCACAAAACCGAGCCTACCAATTAGGAACTCAGCAATTTATACTCTACAGCAAGTTGACAGTGGTATAGCAACTGCAGTTTCAATCAAATCTGACAGGACTATGAAGCTTTCCTAGGTTCTAAAAAGACAGATTATTTGCAAAAAAATAATTTAAAGCTTTCTCTCCTACCCGGCTACAGCTACCCTACAGGAAACCTAAACCAACACTCAAAAAGACTTAGCCTACCCCTTGAATAATACTAAAACTTAACTCCAGCCATAACCTGGACCACAACTGAGAATGAAAAGAAGAAAAAAAAAGATATAAAACATAAAACTGCAAGGGCAGGGAGCCACTCGTCTAAATTCGGGCAAGGGGAAAAAGCTGCGGGAACACCAAGCTTGGCACAGGTGGCTCGGCCTGCTGCAAAACCAGCAACCTAGGAGCAAGATCTGAAGTTTTCTTTTAGAGAAGAAGAAGAAGAAATCGGAAACCCTAGCTCCTATTGACAGCACGAAAACTCAAAATACAAACCTAGAAAGAAGGGTCGGGCCGAGAGCAGCCAAACCTGCCCTATCCCGAGAGAAAAATGCCCAGTAAGCTCCACCAAACCGCCGGCCAAGCAGCAGCTCCACCGCCTCCCCCTTGCTTCCTTCTGCTGGAAGCCAAGCCCTAGCTCGGGAAAATGGGGAAGAAAAAGCTAGCTGGCACCTTTAATTACAAGCCCTCCACTCACTCACTATTGCCAAATAAAATAAACCCTAACCCAAGCACTAGTTGCTTTAAAAATATAACTTAAATAAGGCAATCGGCCACTACTGCACCTCATAAACCCGCCCCTTAGCTGGATAAAGAAACTATAAACTTATATATACACATTTACATATATATATTCAGCACATATATAAATACATTTATATGCAAATACCTATATATATAAAAGTTAATATAAAAAGGCTATCTGCACCCAAGCTTACACAAACACACATAAATATATATATACATATACATATATATATAATGAATGGCTAAACAAACATAACCTAAAACCGAGCACAAGACTCACCAAGCTCGGTCACACAAAGCTAAGCACAACAAGGCAACAATCTGGCAACACACTACCGGCTAACACAACAAACGTCGAAACGACGCGAAAAACGAATGATCTCGGATTTCGACAAAACTCGCATCGTAGCTAAACACCGCAGCTACAAACACAACGGGGAAGTCGAAAACAACATCCGACGATCAAAACTTGGGCTAACACTGCCCGAAGCCAAAACACAAGCATTCCCCGAGAGGCCCAACCGAGTCACCAAAACAGACTTCGGCTAGCTTGGGAATCTTGCTAATAGGCTACTAAAGGACCACTAAAGGAACCTAAAGAGCTATGACCATGCTCTAACAATGGAAAAAGCCGACAACGCGTCATCGTAACGCCAAGCAATGATCAAAGCAAAATGCAGAAAAAATCGGGGGCGTTACAACTTGTTACCATATTATTAATAACGTCCGCCAAAAGATCAACTACGAAAACCTAATAAACATTCTCTATTTTTCTATGCATACAAAGGTGATTGAAGTGTGAAGATTGAAAGAAGTCTGGCGGTTAGGGTGATCTAACCGCACAGATCGCAGTGACCGGACGGACTTGGCGGATGGCCTAGTCAGACAGCTGGCTTGGCTGCGGTTCTCTGGCGGTCTGGACCAGCAAGCGCTCTGGTGGAGTAACCGGGCGTATAAGATGGTTATCCGTAGGTTTATGGCAGGTTCTCATATTCGCTAAGGGGCAGCCGATTTAGCGCACTGGGGCGGTTTGCCGTCAGGTCGCTGGTGCCTTCTCGGGGCTTGTTGGATCAAAGTTCGTTGGTTTTATGCGGACTCTATGGAGCTCGCAGGTGTTCGGCATGGATCAAAGCTCGCGGTCTGGATGTTAGATCATGGTATAAGCTTCGTTGCACGGACAGGTTGCCTGGAGGTTACGCGGGTTGATGGAGCAGTCCGCATGGTGGTTGCGGACTGGGGTTGTTCAGTGAAGCGTGATCTTGGTTCAGGTGGCGCGGTTAGGTTATGGTAACCGCGGGTTTCGTGGACTTGGTCTGGGGGAGACTAAGTCCAGCTTGTTGCTTAGCTCGTTGAGCTCGCCTTGGGCGGACTGGTTGGCAGCTCGCCGAGCTCGCCATGGTTTAGTCTGGTAATCGCCTTTAGTGCGGCTTGCTTGGTTTCTCACTTAGTTCTCTTTGTGCGGACTGACTTGTTATTCGACAAGTTCGGCATTGTTTACTGGACTTGTCACAGACTGCAGAATGGCGGATACAAGCAGTATCCGCGCAGGGTGGCGGACTGGAGGTCTATTCCGGTAGGAGCTGTTTGGGCGACCTTGCGAGAAGAGTTTTGGTATCCTGCATTATGCGGATACAGGTGTTAGTCGGCAGGATTGATGGGCGGTTATCCTATCGGTATATGTGGTGACGACACTCCTCCCCACACCTATAAATAGGACCTCCGGCTCATCATTTATAACAAGTGAACAGTAAGAACGAGCTCGCACTGATTATTGCGGTTACAGTTTTCTAATCACGACGAGTAAAGAAGTTGGTTACTTTGCAGGCTGCGCGGCTAACAGGCTAGGAAACTAGCGGGAACGTTGGTGTGGGACAGTTCGTGGATACAGTCTGCAGGTCGCAGTTCCTTGCAGCTTGTCTCTTCCTCGGAGTTGCGGATAGTGAAGCAGTTCGTCCGGCCTATCAGCGGGTTCTGTTCAGTCTAATAACTTTTGCAATTACAACAGTTCGCGCGGTTAGTGCGGGTAGGCAGCTTCGGCGGTCTCGGCGGACTCGGCTGGCGAGTAGGCGGGCTGTGCAATTACAGGAAACTGTCCGCGCGAATTCTTCTTTGCTGCAACTTTTTGTTGTACCCTGTTTTACATTGTAATCATGTCTCGCAATGTATGTCTCAGCCTGTAGTAAAAGTTAATTCTAGTTGGAAACTCTTGTGCATCCATTGTTGCTGTCTTTTATTTGGCTTCGGTTATGGTTGAGTATTCCTGCGAGCTCTTTGCTCCTGTTGCAAGAAATTTTAACATGATATCAGAAGTGTACTCTTGGTATCTGTGAAATGTAACAATTAATATGTATATGTATGTAACAAAATTACATACTAATAAACATACACAACTTCCCTTCCAATAGTATGTACGTAGATTTCAATAAACATGCATGCATAACTTGCATACATAATTACAACTACAGGAGAAGAAGAATAAGAATAACAAGAAGAAGTTGAACCAGGAGAAAAATGAACTAATTTGGAGGATGGGGTGGGTTTGGGTCGTCCAAATAAGAACCCAAAGAAGAAGAATACAATGAAGAAGAACCTGAAGAAGAAGAAGATAAGACGACGAAGAAGATGATTACAATGGTGAAGATGAGGGGCAGATTCGGTGAAGGGGCGGGTTTGGTAGTCCAATTAAAGACTCGAAGAGCAAAACTTGAAGAAATAAAAGAACACAGAAGTAAAACTTGAAGAAGAAGAGCCTGAAGAAGTAGAGCTCAAAGAAGAAGCAAGAACTTAAAGAAGAAGTAGCATATCTTGAAGAAGAAGAAAATGGAGGCGGAAAAAGAAACAAAAGAAATAGAAGAAGGAGAAGAAAGAGAAGTAGGAGATGAAAAGAAAAAGGTCAGATTACCTGTGACAAAGTGACGATAAATATCAGAAACCGGGAGTAGTTGGGAGCGGCTCAGTTGTAGGGATATGCTTATGACTAAAAACTAGGTAAAAAAATAAAATAATTGACCTTAACTCATTTTCAAAACCCATGGAATTGGATTCCGATCCAATTCCGCCCAGCAGATCGCCCCGATTTGAATTATTAATGCTTCATTTCAATTCCTGAATTCTAGTTCCAATTAGTTGAATGGGCTTTAGGATACGTTCATTTGGACGGAATTGAAATTCAGGAATTTAAATTAAAGGCCGAATTTAGATTTTATTGTTTGTTTGCGTGCTTAAACATTGAAATTGGAATTATATGAAATTCATTTTGAACTAAAGTCATTTCTTTCCCATCTACATAGAAAGAATTGGATAATTCCAACCGGGATACGTTTTTCTCTTGTGGGCGCATTTTTCACCCGAACGCGTGTTTTTTTCGGGTGTCTTTTTTTTGCCAGGGCACACACTTTTTCGCATGAATGCTACTTTTTGTTCGGACGCACATATTTTGCCCAGACACACAATTCTCACTCAGACGCACATTTTTCTCCCGGGCTCGTGTTTTCACCTAGGGCGCAATTTTTTGTCAGGGCAAGTGTTTTTTTACCGCGCGTGAGTATTTTTGCCAAAGAACAATTTTTTGCCCGGACGTGTTTTTTTCACCTAAATATGCGGTTTTTGCCTCAACGTCACTTTTTTGCCCAAGCGCGTGCTTTTTTGCCCGTCACCCTTCTTTTGTCTGAGCTCACACTTTTGCGCTTGAGCACAAATGTTTCCACTGCGCACGCATATTTTGCTTGGGCTCGCGTATTTCTCCCATGCACTTTGTTTTTGTCGACCATGCATATTTTTCCCGGGTGTGTTTTTTTGCTCAGGCTTGCATTTTTTTCCCGAACTTTTCGGCCGGACAAACAACCAAAACGGTCGTCGACTAGCGCCAAGGGTGGTGGCGGGGCAAACTACCAAACTACCAAAAGGCTTGTGTTGGTACCCTAGTTTGATTTGAGTTTAGTCCTCTCCTTTGTGCTCCTTGACCCAAGAATTATCTATGGTCAATGGTTAGTAGTCTAGCTGTAGAGTCCTCACTTTTCCAGATTGAGAATTTGGTTAAGTAGTTTTTCGTTCGACTATAGTCGAACGCCGCTCGACTATCGTCTATCGGCTGATCGACGATCGTCTATCAGTTGGTCGACGCTCTGTCTGTGTTGATAGGTCGACTATCTGCTTGGCGTGATAGTTCGACTATCTGTTCTGATAGATCGACTATCTGATAGTTCGACTATTTGTTGATAGGTCGACTATCTGTTCCGCTTTGATAGGTCGACTATCTGTTGATAGGTCGACTATCTGTCGTCTTTGATAGTTCGACTATCTGTCCTGATAGTTCAACTATCTGATAGTTCGACTATCTTTTGATAGGTCGACTATCTGGTCTGTTTTGATAGTTCGACTATCTGTTGATAGGTCGACTATCTGTTTTCTGAGGTAGGTCGACTATCTGCTTGATAGGTCGACTATCTGTTTGCGCTTGATAGTTCGACTATCTGTCCTGATAGATCGACTATCTGATAGTTCGACTATCTGTTCTGATAGATCGACTATCTGCCGAGGTAGTTCGACTATCTTCTTCGATAGGTCGACTATCTGGATCGTTCGACTATCTGCCCGATAGTTCGACGATCTCCGTGCGTCGGTCGACGATCTCCGAAGGTCGTTCGACGTTTTCTGCCTGCCTTTATATTTTGTATTTATTTATTATATTTAATTAATTAATACATTTTCTGGCAAGTTGTTTCAGTTGATTTATGATAATATTTCCAGGCAATATCTGCTCTATTCTTTTTGCCTGAGTCAAATCTGTTTAGATAAAGTTGTTTGTCTTATTAGCTGTCTTTGTATATTACTTTATCTGCTGACAGCCCTTTATAGCCGTTAGACTGAAAAGTCTTCTCTTTGCTATAAAGAGTATTTCTTTGATGTGACTTTATTTAGTCCTTCTGTTATTTGATTTGGGCCTGCAACTTCTTAAAAAGAGGTTCATTCCTTTTATAGTATATCCTGCTGCAGAGTTTGTTTTGCTGTGTGTTATTTGCAGCCCAGGTCTCAAATTTCAGAAGAAGACAAGTAATTCAAACTGAAGAGAGCCGTTGCTTGTATCTGCTATATAAAGGACCCTTTGAAGAAGGATTGAAGCTAGCTAATAGCTAATCAGTTGTTCACTTAAGCTTTCAAGCCTTCATCAAGTTCAAGCTTTCTGCTCTCAGCAATCTCCATCTAACTGAGAAGTGTTAAGATCTTCGACTCTTCTTCAACCTGAGTTCTCCTGCTTTCAGGAAGTTCAAACTCAGAGTTCCTTTGAAGAAGAAGAAGAAGAAGATAGCTGCTTGAAGATCTTTGATTTTGTTATTTACTTTCTTCCTGTAGCTTTTCCTTCAGAACTTTCTGAAGAGTTTTTCTGCACTGAAGCAAGACTTCACCTGGACATCTTTGAGCCAGGGGAGCCTTGATTCTTTAGAGCTCTCTAGCTCAGTGCAAGTTTTTGTGCTTCTCTAAACTATTGTAAAATAGAGAAGACATCTTAACCTTCTTCCCCCTCCTGTACAGGGTTATTACTCCCTTCAAAAGTATCCCTTGGTGGCAGGGCACCTGATCAAAAACCTGTGCTTGGTTTTTAGACACCTGATCAAAAGTCTAAAGGGTTTCTGGATCTACCTGAAGCAGATCCTGTTGGTGGCAGGGCACCTGATCAAAAACCTGAGTGGATTCCTACCGTGTGGGTAGAAGAGTGGATGTACCCAAGTTGTTTGGGGAACCACTATAAATTTCCTTGTGTCGTCTGGATTCCTTTGTTTAATTCCTGTATTGTGGCTGTGATTAGATATAACTAGGATTGCTAGTTGCTGATTAGGTTTTCCAAGCCTTAACTGCAATTACAGTTAGCTTGAGTTTGTGCACATCACTTGTGTTAGGCTCTAGGGTTAAATCTATATCTATAATCTTTCATTCCGCACTTCACTCCAAGGGAGTTGAGTAGACCATTAAATTTTGTCTTGTGCAAAATTTGATAACTCTATTCACCCCCCCTCTAGAGTAGTATCTATCCCTTCACTTTCAATTGGTATCAGAGGGAGGTCGACTGACTGAATAGGCTAACACCTAAGTCACAAGATCCTGATAGATACCAAAGCTTATAGATATTCACTATCATGGCCCAGTCCAAGGATTATTCAAGCACCAGACCTCCAGCATGCAACTTAGCTAAGTTTGGCATCTGGAAGGCAAGGATAAAACTATATATGAATTCTATTGATGAAAGCATCTTTGCTTCTATTTTGTCAGGTCCCCCAAGAGCACCTGCTGCTGCTACTGCCTCATCATCTGATATGAGTGCAGTACCTCCTCCAGATTACAATGATAAGTACAAGAAGGCCAAAGTTGCAGATGCCAAGGCAATGAACATACTGGCTCAGACAATGTCTGATGAGGTGTTCCAGAAGGTTGCTGACTGCTCCTCAGCAAAAGCTATGTGGGACACACTGAACCAGATTGTAGCTGGTTCAGCTGATGAAAGGAAGGACAGAAGGTCCAACCTGATCTCACAGTATGAGAACTTCAAGAAAACTGATGCTGAATCAGTTTAAGCTATGTACACCAGGCTCAGCTCAATCATCAATGAGCTGAGGACCCTGGACAAGGACATATCATTGACAGAGGTCAATGATAAGATTCTTATGTGCTTCCCTAGCACATGGGATCTAAGGATCTGGCCCATCAAAGAAGCCAGAAGTACAAATGAGATCTCCACTGAAGCCCTTCTCGGCAAGCTCAAGTCTTTTGAGCAAGTGCTGAAGACCAGAGAAGCAGAAGCTGAAGCCAAGACCCCCACTCCAACAAGAAAAGAGCAATCTCTAGCTCTTAAGGCTGCTGATGTTTCTGAAGGCAGCCAATCTAATGAGGAACTAATGGCACTGTTTGCCAAGAGGTTTCTCAAGATGGGGAGAAAGGAGTTCAGAAAGAAGTCTTCACGCTATGAAGACAAACCAAGGTATGATCGCTCTCCTGCTAAAGAAATTATTTGTTATGGTTGCAGGAAGCCTGGACACATCTTGACAGAGTGTCCAGAGGAGAAGAACAAAGAAAAGAGAAAAGAAAAGGAACAACACAGGAAGCACTCCAAGCCATCCTCCTACAAAAACAAAAAGAAGGAGAGAGGTTTCATTGCTGAAACCTGGAGTGATTCTGATGAAGAATCCTCCTCATCAAGCTCCAGTGAGGATGAGGAAGAGAAGAAGGCAAAAGAAGTTTGCCTAATGGCAATAGATGCCTGCAGCAACCACTCTGCTGCAGAGAGTTCTGATTCTGATGAAGAGATGCCTACAGAAGATGAGGTACTCTCTTCTTATGATTTTACTTCAGAAGAATTTAAATTAGAATTTAAATCTTTATGCTTAGATTTAATTAGCTCAGAAAAGGAAATAAAAGAACTTAGAAATAGGTTAGCTGACTCAGAATCAATAGCTACAGAAAACATTAGGTTAAAGGAAGATCTCACTACTTGTAGTGAAGAAATTAAATTTCTTAAAATAGAGTTAGCTAAGTCTAAGAGATTAGAGGAATCACTTAATGGTAGAAGCCTTAAGTTGTTAGAAATTACCAGCATGACTAACACTAGGTCAGGTAATGACAAACTAGGCTTAGGAGCTTCTCCCAGTGAACCCCCAGTCCTTCTTAAAAACAATCTTTCAACTCCAGTGAACTTCATTTCAGCTAGTGGAAAGAAGAACACTGAGCAAATAAACCTTGTTAATAAAACCCTAAATAAGGCTAAGAGAGAAAAGAGAAAGAAATTCTTTAAAGAAATGCAAAGAGCGTCGAACGCAGCTCGACGATCGGAAGCTCTATGGTCGAACGAAGGTCGACGATCTGAGCACCCATCGTCGAACGTCGATCGACGTTTTCAATATGATTTTCAAAATCATAATCAATTCCATAGAAACCTAAATGAGAATAGAAACCCTAGGTTTGTTGACCCATCATCTGCATGGAGAATCCCACCTAGGAGATCTCACCCACTAGGTTATCACCCTCAGCCTGCATTCTCATATATCTCCAGTTTTTCTTATGTGAAAAACAAGGGACCCAAGGTTACCTGGGTCCACACTGTCTAAATAATTGTCTTGCAGGTGAAGGTCTATCCATTCACTCAAAATAAATGGTATTTGGATAGTGGATGTTCCAAGCATATGACAGGAAATAAAGATCTTCTGTCAAAGTTCAATGCTAAGCTCGGCCCAAAAGTTATCTTTGGAGACTCCAGCTGTGGTCAGACAGAAGGCTATGGCAAGATCACAATTGGAGCAGTTACTTTCAAGAGAGTTGCATATGTCAATGGACTGAAGCATAATTTGATTTCAGTCAGCCAGCTATGTGATGCTGGCTACCAGGTTTCATTTTCTAACTCCTCTTGCAATATTACTTTAAATAATAATGTTGTTTTAGTAGGTATTAGAATAGGTAATATTTACTTAGTAGATTTCAACTCATCTCATTCTGAAATCTGCCTGTTTAAAGAAGTAACTCTTAATAATAATTCTTTGTGGCATAAGAGGCTTAGTCATGTTAACCTTAAAAATATATCTAGGTTATTTAAGCACAACCTTGTTAGAGGTTTACCTTCTTTCCCCTACAAGAAGGAGAGCCTATGCAAGGCTTGTCAGCTAGGCAAGCAAACCAAAAACTCTTTTAAATCTGTAAATAAGAGTGATTCTCCTAGAATCCTGTATTTATTACACTTGGACCTTTTTGGCCCAATAAATGTACAGAGTTTAGGAGGGAAGTATTACACTTTAGTAATTGTAGATAACTTCTCTAGGTTCAGTTGGGTTTTCTTTTTGAGAACTAAGTCTGATAACTTCAAAGCCCTTACAGACTTTCTACTTTGTGTGCAGACTGAGTACTCTACTCATGTGGCCTTGATCAGAAGTGATCATGGTACTGAGTTTGACTCTCTTCTCATGCAAGAATTCTGTGAGAGAGAAGGTATCAAACATAGCTTCTCAGCTCCTAGAACTCCTCAACAAAATGGGGTAGTTGAAAGGAAGAATAGAATACTTATTGAAGCTGCTAGCACATTGTTGGCAGATGCTAACATGCCTCTCTCCTATTGGGCAGAAGCTGTTAGTACAGCCAATTATGTCTTGAATAGAAGTTTGATACACAAACTTAAGTGTAAAACTCCTTATGAGTTGCTTAAGGGAAAGAAACCTAAAATTAATTACTTTAGAGTTTTTGGCTGTATTGTTTATATTCATAATAATAATAAAGAATATATTAGAAAATTTGAAGCAAAAGCTTCAGTGGGAATCATGCTCGGATATTCCCAAGTAAGCAAAGCTTATAGGGTTTATAATAAATCAACCTGTAAAATTGAAGAATCTGTGCATGTGACTTTTGATGAGTCTCAGATGTTTTACAAGGAGAAGGAAAATTCTCCTTCCTCAAGTTCTTTGCAGGTACATGATGTCCCTCAAGAAATTCTTCAACTATCAACTCTTCAGATCACTGAATCAGACAGTGATGAAGACATTGCTGAAGCTGTTGAAGCTGTTGTTATACCACCAACAGTAGATCAAATTCCTCCTGAGGAATTAATCCCAACTGTTGCTGAAGATCACATCCCACCTGCTGATATTGTCACACTTAGAGATCACCCGACATCTCAAGTGATTGGAGACATATCAGCTGGTGTGCAAACAAGACACCAATTAAGACAGGATGTGATGCACGCTTGTTTCCTCTCACAGGTTGAGCCCCTCACCTTTAAAGATGCAGAGCTAGATCCCCACTGGATCATTGCAATGCAAGAGGAACTCAATCAGTTTGAGAGATGTAAAGTTTGGACTTTGGTTCCAAGACCTAAAGGCCAACTGATCATAGGCACCAAGTGGGTGTATAGAAACAAGTTGGATGCTAATGGAATTATAGTAAGGAATAAAGCAAGGCTTGTAGCTCAGGGCTACAGACAGGAGGAAGGTATAGACTATGACCAAACCTTTGCTCCTGTTGCAAGGCTAGAAGCAATAAGGATCTTCTTGGCCTATGCAGCCTACATGAAGTTTAAGATGTTCCAAATGGATGTCAAAAGTGCATTTTTAAATGGTGAGCTTAAGGAAGAGGTGTTTGTTGAACAACCACCAGGGTTTGTTTCTTCAACTCAGCCTTCTCATGTGTTTAAGTTGCAGAAAGCTCTTTATGGACTAAAGCAAGCTCCTAGGGCCTGGTATGAGACCTTAGCTAGTTTCCTGTTAGAGCACAACTTTACTAGGGGAGTAGTTGATAGAACCCTTTTCGTCAAGCATCACAAGGACACAATCCTGTTAGTTCAGGTGTATGTAGATGATATTATTTTTGGCTCCACTGATCCCAAACTGTGCAAAAAGTTTTCTAACTTAATGCATTCCAAGTTTGAGATGAGTAGTATGGGTGTGCTGTCTTACTTTCTTGGTCTCCAAGTTAAGCAAGATGCTGATGGTATTTTCATCTCCCAATCCAAATATGCCAAGGAATTGGTTAAGAAATTTGGGATGGCTGATGCTTCAGCAATGCCTACACCCATGGCTACTAATGTAGTTATTGATTCTGATGATCACGGCAAGCCAGTTGATCAAAAGAATTATAGGGCCATTGTTGGTTCCCTATTGTATCTAACTGCAAGTAGGCCAGATATAATATTTGCTACATGCCTTTGTGCTAGATTCCAGGTCAACCCCAAGGAATCTCATCTGATTCTTCTAAAGAGAATCCTGAGATACCTGAAGGGATGCCCAAATCTAGGACTTTGGTACCCAGCTGAGTCAGAATTTGAATTAATTGGATATTCTGATTCTGATTATGCTGGTTGCAGAGTTGACAGGAAGAGCACCTCAGGAACTTGCCAGTTCCTGGGAGAGAGATTGGTCTCTTGGTTCTGTAAGAAGCAGGCTTCTGTCTCAACTTCAACTGCAGAGGCTGAATATATAGCAGCTGCCAGTTGTTGTTCACAGATTCTGTGGATTCAAAACCAGCTTGTGGATTATGGTTACTCACACAAGAACACCAAAATCATGTGTGATAGTACCAGTGCTATCTCAATTGCACAAAATCCAGTGCACCACTCTAGAACGAAGCACATTGAGATTCGGCACCATTTCCTGAGAGATTGTGTGGAAAAGAACAAGATTAGTCTTGAGTTCATATCCACTGAGTTTCAGAGAGGTGATATATTCACCAAGCCCTTAGATGAACAGAAGCATCTGTTCTTTTTAGTTCAACTAGGCATGATTAATGGACGAGACTAAGTGTGACTATATCTGCCTTTGTTGAAACTTGTTTGAAGATAGTCGAACGACGTTCGAAGATAGTCGATCGGGTCAAGCCCATCGTCGACCTATGGTTGATGAAAGTTTGTCTGATTGAAGATCGTCGACCGGCGTTCGACCATCGTCGAACAAGTCGAGCTCATCGTCGATCTCTGGATGACGATAGCCTGTTGTTTGAGAAGCCAGAAATAGTCGAACGATTGTCCGACTACTCTGCTTCTGAGCCGATCGTCGAACGGCCGTTCGACCATCGGGTTTAGTATCCTTTTAATAGATCGACTATTTCCGGTCTAATATAAAGCCGATAGTCGACCTAGGTTAAAAGATCTTGTGTTTTATCGTCGACGGAGCGTGTCTTTTCGCATTCTGCCTTCCCGCTTGCGATTTTCTGCCGCTTCGTCCCCTTCGTCCCCGTCGTCTTCGCCGTCCTTCTCGAGCTTTCTCCAGCGAATCCATGGCGATTTCTCCCGCAGTTCTAGCAGTCGTAAAGTTTGATGCAGGCTTTAGTGTCGATTTCGACGCGTTCAGTAGTTGTGAAGCTGGGATCGTAGAAGTTCTACAGCTGTGCCGGGATCAGGGATTAGAGAGGTTAATGTCTTCAAGGATTAAGATAAACATCCCAGAGATCAAGGAATTGGCCTTCACGTCGTCCTCCACCGACGACTCGATGTCTGGCACCATCGGCGGAGAAGAGGTAATCCTAACTCCGGCCGTTTTGACTGAAATTTTTGGTTTAATAAATGGTGAAGAGGATTATGAGCAAGATGCTCAGGAATTTGGAAGAATGCTAGTTGAGCTGGGACATGCAGAGGGCATTCCCACCAAGCTGCTCAAAGTAAATTTCCCCTTCAAAATCAAGTTTCTTGCTGAGTTGGTAGGAAAAATGCTCCTTGGTAAGCACTCTGCCCATGATAATATCACAAGGCAACAATTCGCACTAATGTGTGCGATTGTTAATCGGAAAAGGATAGATTGGGCAGCAGTTGTGTTTGATTTAATAAGGAAAAAGATTGGTAAGAAGGAAGTCACCCTAGGAAGGGTCATTGGAATCTTCCTGAAGGAAAAATACCCCCAGCTGCTGAGTTCAACCGCAACAACAATTAACGCAAGCAAGAAGATGGATCCCCACCTGTTCTCAAAATGGAAGAGAACTTTTGTGAAACCCGCTCTCACAGGGGTTGCTCCAGCAACATCTGAGGACACCAGGACTGAATCAGTCACTCCTCACCCGGTCGAAGCTGGCTCAGCTCTTCCCTCTTCTTCTGCTGTGTTGTCTTCCTCAGTTGAAGTACCATCAACTTCAGTTGAAGTAAGACTTTCCCCTTCTTCTGCTCCAGAAACAACCACGGTTGTTCCTCTTTCCCCTCCAGCATCTCCTCTACCTGCTCATCTGGCTAGGATATCTGCTCCTAGCTTTGATTTGCTAGGTTCTGAAAGGATTCCATCTCCTCCTCCGTCTCCCATTCATTCCCCAGTTAATTCTCCAATTAACTCTCCTGCTCCATCTCCTGTTCAATCCCCTGTCCACACCATTCTTCATCCCAGCATTTCAACCATATCTGCTGCAGCTCCATCCACTTCCCTTCCATCATCTTTTGAGATTACTCCTGAGCTCATCTCCCGCATTGTGGAGTTGATTACCCCGTTAATCAAAACCATGATTGAAGAGGCAATCGCTCCCCTTGCATCCTCCATTGATATCTTAACTGCCTCCATCAAATCTCTCTCAAAATCTGCTGAGCCATCTTCCTCAAGGGGCCTGGTTTCAGTCTCCACTGAAATCAGGCAGAGGGAGATGTTCTATGAAGATGCCTCAGAACCTCCTGCCTCCCTTCCAGCTATAACAGATACTGTAATGACAGCTCTGGAAGAGTCTGCTCCAGCTGAGAAAGAAGTAGTTCCAGTGTTATCTGATAAGGAAATAGCTGATGGAATCATGCTATCTGAAATTGCAGTAAAAGTCTGCCTAGAAGATCTCACCACTCCTGTGGTTGCTAGATTCCTAGAAGGAATTATAACTTCATATCTAGATGAATCATGGGAGATGGTCAAGTATGAAGGTAATTCATTCATTCGCTTTGTTGATGAGTCGATTAATTTGCTTGCTAGTGAATACCTTGAAGGAATGATTATTGCTTATTTAGCAGATCTGTATTCATAAATTCTACAGATGTTATTAGAGAAGATTTATCTGCTTAGATAATAGTAATTGTCTCAGAGGCTGCCCCAAGTGTTCCTGATATCCAAGTAGATCCTGAATTGGAATCTTTCTTAAATGATAGAGAAGATGAGTCTGAAAAGCAAGATGAAATCAAAGCTGACACTACTGCTCTGAGTGTGGAAGAAGAAAAAGCACGAGCTGCCTGGGATTTAAGAGTACAGTCTTTGTTGGAAGATAAAGAAAAAGAGCTGCAAATTGAAAAGTCAACCATCTGGGATGATTCACCAGGGTTGGACTTAGATTCCCTTCTGGCTCTGGATTCCATTGAAGAGGAAAGAGAGAAATCTGCTCTGAAGCTTAAAGAAAAGGCTGTTTCTGAAGCCTATGATCCGTATGAAAATCCTCCCTCATCCCATTCTGATGATGAAGAGGATTCTGATGTATCTGAGAAATCAAGGAAAAAGAAAGCTGCCCAAAGGAAAAGGAAAGCTGCTGCTCCTCCTCCTCCCAGTAAAGATAATGATACTCCTTATTATATTCTGAAGGGCATTGACCCTAAATCGAAGGAATTTCAGCACTGGATGTGGTTTTCAAAGAACCAGCAGAAAGAGAGGAAAAGATCTAAAAGATATGATAGTCCTGGTTCAAGATGGACTCCCAGAGGTCCTCCTCCTCCTCCAGGTGCAGGAGCTTCTGGTAATTTTTCTGCCAACCCTTCAGCATCTTCAGGAAAATCTGCTCCATCAGCAAGATCTGCTTCGTCTCAGCATCAATCAAGGAAAAGCTCTCACAGCTCTTATGGAAAATCTCATTCTGACAGTCAAATGCATGAAGCAGAAGTGAAAGAACAAGTTAAGGAGGTTGTGCATCTAAAGCCAACTTTTTCACCTCCTCCCTCTCCTAAGAGAAAGGTTTCAACTGCTGCACCAGTTCAGTCTGAGAAAATTATTTCAAAAGATAAAGTATCTGATGCTGCTCCTCCTGAGCCTGTTTATGAAAACCCTGAGCTTGATCCTAATTTTAGGATGGCTCGTTTTCAAGAACTAGTTGGAGCAGCTCAAATAAGAAAAGCAAGAGCAGAAGGAAAAGATACGACTGGTTTAACTACCATGTCTGCTTTCAGAAAGAAAGAGTTTGAAAAGTTCCAGGTAAATCCTGATGTTTTTGACCCCTCTAAATACATGGAAAAGCATCCTGAAGCAGTAGTCCCAAGAGCTGCAGAATTAAAGATCATTGGGGTGCAGGACTTAAAGTTGTCAAAGAAAGAATCTGATGATCCTTTAAGGAAAATCTCTTTTATTCCTAGTTCCTCTGATTCTTTGCCAGACTCTGTAGATTCTTAATAGTCTGATTAACTGCTGTGTTATATCTGTTATCTGTTTGATAATCTGCTAGTTATTTGCTGTCTATTTCCTGTATTATTTTAGTGTTCTATAGCTAGCTGTATGTTTTAGATTTTGAGAGACTTAACTCAAATAGGGGGAGATTGTTGGTACCCTAGTTTGATTTGAGTTTAGTCCTCTCCTTTGTGCTCCTTGACCCAAGAATTATCTATGGTCAATGGTTAGTAGTCTAGCTGTAGAGTCCTCACTTTTCCAGATTGAGAATTTGGTTAAGTAGTTTTTCGTTCGACTATAGTCGAACGCCGCTCGACTATCGTCTATCGGCTGATCGACGATCGTCTATCAGTTGGTCGACGCTCTGTCTGTGTTGATAGGTCGACTATCTGCTTGGCGTGATAGTTCGACTATCTGTTCTGATAGATCGACTATCTGATAGTTCGACTATTTGTTGATAGGTCGACTATCTGTTCCGCTTTGATAGGTCGACTATCTGTTGATAGGTCGACTATCTGTCGTCTTTGATAGTTCGACTATCTGTCCTGATAGTTCAACTATCTGATAGTTCGACTATCTTTTGATAGGTCGACTATCTGGTCTGTTTTGATAGTTCGACTATCTGTTGATAGGTCGACTATCTGTTTTCTGAGGTAGGTCGACTATCTGCTTGATAGGTCGACTATCTGTTTGCGCTTGATAGTTCGACTATCTGTCCTGATAGATCGACTATCTGATAGTTCGACTATCTGTTCTGATAGATCGACTATCTGCCGAGGTAGTTCGACTATCTTCTTCGATAGGTCGACTATCTGGATCGTTCGACTATCTGCCCGATAGTTCGACGATCTCCGTGCGTCGGTCGACGATCTCCGAAGGTCATTCGACGTTTTCTGCCTGCCTTTATATTTTGTATTTATTTATTATATTTAATTAATTAATACATTTTCTGGCAAGTTGTTTTAGTTGATTTATGATAATATTTCCAGGCAATATCTGCTCTATTCTTTTTGCCTGAGTCAAATCTGTTTAGATAAAGTTGTTTGTCTTATTAGCTGTCTTTGTATATTACTTTATCTGCTGACAGCCCTTTATAGCCGTTAGACTGAAAAGTCTTCTCTTTGCTATAAAGAGTATTTCTTTGATGTGACTTTATTTAGTCCTTCTGTTATTTGATTTGGGCCTGCAGCTTCTTAAAAAGAGGTTCATTCCTTTTATAGTATATCCTGCTGCAGAGTTTGTTTTGCTGTGTGTTATTTGCAGCCCAGGTCTCAAATTTCAGAAGAAGACAAGTAATTCAAACTGAAGAGAGCTGTTGCTTGTATCTGCTATATAAAGGACCCTTTGAAGAAGGATTGAAGCTAGCTAATAGCTAACCAGTTGTTCACTTAAGCTTTCAAGCCTTCATCAAGTTCATGCTTTCTGCTCTCAGCAATCTCCATCTAACTGAGAAGTGTTAAGATCTTCGACTCTTCTTCAACCTGAGTTCTCCTGCTTTCAGGAAGTTCAAACTCAGAGTTCCTTTGAAGAAGAAGAAGAAGAAGATAGCTGCTTGAAGATCTTTGATTTTGTTATTTACTTTCTTCCTGTAGCTTTTCCTTCAGAACTTTCTGAAGAGTTTTTCTGCACTGAAGCAAGACTTCACATGGACATCTTTGAGCCAGGGGGAGCCTTGATTCTTTAGAGCTCTCTAGCTCAGTGCAAGTTTTTGTGCTTCTCTAAACTATTGTAAAATAGAGAAGACATCTTAACCTTCTTCCCCCTCCTGTACAGGGTTATTACTCCCTTCAAAAGTATCCCTTGGTGGCAGGGCACCTGATCAAAAACCTGTGCTTGGTTTTTAGACACCTGATCAAAAGTCTAAAGGGTTTCTGGATCTACCTGAAGCAGATCCTGTTGGTGGCAGGGCACCTGATCAAAAACCTGAGTGGATTCCTACCGTGTGGGTAGAAGAGTGGACGTACCCAAGTTGTTTGGGGAACGACTATAAATTTCCTTGTGTCGTCTGGATTCCTTTGTTTAATTCCTGTATTGTGGCTGTGATTAGATATAACTAGGATTGCTAGTTGCTGATTAGGTTTTCCAAGCCTTAACTGCAATTACAGTTAGCTTGAGTTTGTGCACATCACTTGTGTTAGGCTCTAGGGTTAAATCTATATCTATAATCTTTCATTCCGCACTTCACTCCAAGGGAGTTGAGTAGACCATTAAATTTTGTCTTGTGCAAAATTTGATAACTCTATTCACCCCCCCCTCTAGAGTAGTATCTATCCCTTCACTTTCAGCTTGCATTTTTTTTCCTTGGACAAAGCAACCACCTTGTCGGTGTCAAGCGGCCGACAACGTCCCCGACGCCAGCCACCCTCTCCCTCTCTCATCGCCGCCGGCCACCCCTTCCCGGCCGTCGGCAAGTGCCAAGGGTGGCGGCCGGGCGGACCGCCGCCTCCGGCCGCCGACACGTGGCTGAGGAGGCGGCCGGGAAGGTCGCCCCTCTCCGGCCGCTGGCGCGCGGCCCAGGAGGGGGTCGGGCTGGCCTCGCCTCTTACGCCCCCGGCGCGAGGCCAAAGAGGGGGTCGGGCTGGCCACGCCTCTTACGCCGCCGGCGCGAGGCCAAAGAGGCGGCCCGACCTGCTGCCCCTCATTGGCCACCAGCGCGCGGCCAAAGATGCGACCGGGCCAGCCTCCCATCTCCGGCCACCGACGCGCGGCCAAAGAGGGGGCCTGACTTGCCGCCCCTCTTAGGTCGCCAGCACGCGGCAAAATAAGCGGCGCAACCGACCACCCCTCATTGGCAATCGACGCACGACCAAGGAGGCTGCCGGACCGGCCGCCCCTCTTCTGCCGCTGGCGGGCGACCAAGGAGCCGGCCGCCCCCAACCGGACGTCGGCCGCTCCCGCTTGGTCGTCGTCCGCATTCCTGGCCGTCGGCGGCGACCTCCTTCCTCGCTGACAAGTTCGCCAGAGTCCATCGTCTATTCAAGGGAGCGTCTCCTCTTCGTCCAATCATCTCGGGTCGATACACGTCGTCCGATTCGCAGGTAACCAAAATGGTGTACAGGTAGCAAAATTAATAATCTTAATATGCGTCATTAAACTATGACAAATGTTTTTGTGATGGTAGTTATGATGTGCGGATAGTCGCGCAACCACCATAACCACCCCTTGAAGCCTATAAAAGGAGCACCATACCTCCTCATTTGTCACATTTTTCCTCTCAGTCTTCTTCCTCCTCAGGCCGAAGCTCTGCCAAATTTCTCCTACATGTTGCGCTCAAGCCGCCTTCAAGCCGCTCCCGAGCCACATTCAAGTCATCTCCAAGCCGTGTTCGAGCCACCTTCAAATTTCTAGACGAAGCCCGATCCCTCCGCTCCTAGGAGGCCTTCGCGACCGCAAATTCAAGTGATATGCTCCCGCGTTCAGTGTTAGGGTGACGCCCAACAAAGCCTATCACTGTGAAGTGTAATTTATAGCAAACGTCGAGCACGACGGTGTAACACCTCTACCCGTCTCGTAGGATATAATAGAGGGTCCGGCCGGGTCCCAACACCATATTCCACAAACAGGCGGAGACATTACCAAATAATATCAAAATCCAACGAGTCCTAACACAGAGCATTCTAGAGGAAGCTTCATGGTTGAAAACTTAAACTCAAGCGTTACAAGAACTGTCCACTATAACAAAATAAGAATGTATACAACACCAACGAAAGTACATGGCCTTATGGCCTTACAGATTTCTCTTAACAAGAGTGTGGTTTACAAACATCGGCATGCAGGTCGGCCACACATGAAGAAGAAACAAAGTAAAGCCTTTGAGGGCAGCAACACAGCTTGGGCTTTAGCCCGCTAAGTCCCGCTTGGTCCAGCACCACCTGCACCTATAAGAACCAATCCACTAAGCGGTGGCAAACAGGGCAACGGTCAGCATTCAGCTGACCAAATATAACGACCCTGCCCCTAGCATGGGGCAGCGGAATTCCTTCCCTGCATAACATTTTATCCAAACGGTATATGTATAACAAGCCATCCAAGACGTGCACAACCACACAGTCAATACATATCACAAATGCCGACACAACGGCCCAACGCTTCGTGCACTCAGGGCACATTATCGGTGTACTGAAAACCGCAGTCACACCACCGTTCAGAGGTCCCAGACATAACGGCACAATATGAGCATTCCTAATCAATATGACACACAGGCCAAAGACTCTCATTATGCCCCTGACAAAAGCTCAATGCCTTGACGCTTTCTTGTCCAGCTGACATAATGCAGGTACAGATCAGCCACCCCCCGTTGCTCAAATCGTCTTACCACAAACGAATATCGAAGTACTCATGGCCAAATTACAGGCGCGGGTCGGTTTCACCTTTCCTGTTCGGCACGAAGCCTCTTTTTGAGCCCTCAGCTCACAATAGCCACAATGTCCACCAAGGACTGGCATGCAACACAAGCAATATACACGGAGTCTTCTTCGACGTGCAAACAAGCATCACCAATCAAGACCAACATGTCAAGACGGGCATCACACAGCATGCCTATATCCGTACTCCGATTCCGGACTCTAACAAGGGGGACTTCACATATCTACACTAAGGTACACCGCAACCGACTGCACACTCGCGGGGAAGGGTTTTCCCTATGCAAATGCAGGAAAGGACTTCACTTGTCCAAGAAGGAACTCGTTACCCTAGAAGGACGTTTTGGCGCCATGGCGAAAAGCACGCAGTTGGAAAGCTCCGCAACGATCAATCCTCCGCAGATATGAACTCGGCTCGCGATTTGGACCACCGCAGCACCGCCGGCAGCCGAATTTGCCTTCTTCTTCCTTCCCTTGCTCTCCTCTCTCTCTTAGCTTTAGAAAGAGAAAGATGAAACTCAAATGAGCTTTCTCATCTTCAATCCCGGCCTTATCAACCCAGGGAAGAGCCTAGACCATTGGATCTTGGTCAAAGAAAAAGAACGGCTCTTATCAGCCCTGAAATTAATTTTCCTGGGCCAAACACGGGTAGTGACACGCCCGTATCACAGGTCGTGTTCCTGAAGCGGTCAACAACCAACTCCAGCCAAACAATAGCACGGGTGGTGACATGCCCGTGTCACCACCTGACACGCCCGTGTCGACATCTGACACGCCCGTGTCAAGGGGCGTGTTCCCCCTCGAGACGGAGATAGCCAAAATCCCGAGAACCACACGGGCACTAGACACGCCCGTGTCACATTTTGACCCACCCGTGTCAAGGTAAACACGCCTGGGCTCCAAGTCGTGTCCTTCTCGGGCACATTCTGGCCCTCGCTTGAGTATGACACGCCCGTGTCCCAGGCCGTGTCACTCCTCAACGATCGTCGACTGTGTCGACTCAATGAAGAACACGCCCTGTGACACGCCCGTGTCCCAGGCCGTGTACACTGGACACGCCCTAGGACACGCCCGTGTCCCAGGCCGTGTCAGCCAACCTGAACCCCAAATTTGACTCTAGTTACAGATGGTCTGTCGTCCGACGGGCGCTAAGTGTTCTCTCATCTTCAAATCTTAACGATGAGCGGTCTGTCGCCCTCGATTCAGAAAACAAGTTATAATGACAAGGAAATAGTGGACTTTGACCTGCACAGCCTTGGTCATGTGGTTTTTTACCCGGTTAAGGGGTTTTCCATGCTAAAACTTCGCGTGTACGATCGATCTATCTCATTGATTGTGTGCGCGCTCGACCGCTCCCGGGCTAAGACAGACGAATTTGGACCGGATTAGGAGCATCGAGTTAGGCCGCAACAGTTTGGCGCCATCTGTGGAACTCAGTTCCAGCATCCTCTAAAGACAGTACCTTCTGCACAACGGTACTTAAGGCTAGAGAATGGCAAGAAGAAACGCCCGAACCACTGAAGGACCAGTCTCCGAAGGATGCAACAAGTCGACTCCCTCCCGCACGAATAAAGTCAATCAAGTAGCGGACATTGACAAGCATTAGGGCGTATCTGCAAAACACGCCACACAAATAAACGAACTTCAAGCTTTGATGCTCGCCATCCATTGAGAAGTAAAGCAGTTCCCTGCAACGCCACCCAAGCAAGCTAATTCACAGCCATATGGAGAACTCTCCGCCTCAACCAAGCTCTCCTCATACAAGGAGTACGACATAGAAAAGGAGTTCTCAAGCACAAGTAGCTCCCTCACTCTGCCAACGCTAACACGAGACATGCGTGATCGTTGCCACGGTTACCCTCAACATGATGGAGGTGTCAGAAACGCAATGAATCACAGATCTCAGAAGAGGAAACAAGAGAGCAGACCGCACCGGGAACCTAAAAGGAACTGCAACCAACGCATAAATATATATCGAACAAAGGAGTCACATCGACATCCAAAGTTCGTGCCACTTAATCCTAAGACAAGATCTTCCAAGCAATTCACAACCACCCGACACTGCACAAGCCCAAGCTGAAAGGAGAAATTCGGCGACTCGCTAGTGTAGGGGTAGTCGACCAATTCTTGTTAAAGAAGGATCAGCCTCCTGCTCAGAAAATGAGAAGCCTAACCATCAGCATCGGCGAGCCGTCAACCGAACTAAACCGAGTCTTTGTAGATGAAGGGATTGCAGTCAACGTATTGTTTCTATCAACACTACTTTAGCTCAAACTAACCGCTTGTTGAAACTAGAGAACCGATCTATGTGGAATTCACCCTCAGGCAAGGGGTGACCGCACAAATACTTCTCTCCCGCGAGCCCAAGAGACAAAGGAAGAAGAACTAGGGACGGACCCAAGGCTCCAGCACGGAGGTTCCTCCACACACCCGAAAGATCTTAGAGCGCTTCCCCTCCTTAGCCAGGTGATGTAGCTAAGGTACCTCAGAAAACGCTAGAAGAACCGAGAACTAGTAAGCATGCCCTTCTGAGGTACCCCTTGGGTCCTATTTATAGGAAATTGAAAATGGCCTACAAATAGCCAACCTTCGCTATTCTGAAAGGATATATGCAGCCCAAGTCGGTCTGCCAACAGCGTAACTCCGCTGTTCCGAGGGGCTAGGGGCAAACCAATGGGGGCAAAATGGTAAAACACATCTCTGAACACTGGGAGAGCTCGCCAGATGCCACCTCCTGAAATATCCACTTGCCAAAAAGAGACTGGAGGGAGGATGGACTCGCACTCGCCTGCCCCTTGGCCTTGGGCGAGTACGAGTTCGCGCCCTGTTTTTGCCGACCCGCCGAGCCGGTCGTCGGGCTCAGCTCAGGGAACTTCGATCTCGGTCCGACGATCGTCGAGCTCAGCACGACGATTGCAGAGCTCGAACAAGGCATGAACCCAGCTCGGGCTGCGGGGCGGTCTGAACCGGCCGGTCTGGCTTCTGTCAACCCACTCGCCGAATACGTGGTTGTACACCGCTGGCAATCTCAAGCTAGGATAAGCTAGCGCATGTATCCTAGGGGGTACTCCAGTACCAATCATAGATATCAACATTCTTCTCGTCACTCTTGGAAAAGAGCCCGAACAAGCAACCTATGATGCCCAGTTCCTTATCATTCATGCTGACTATGATCACACCGCGATACTCCATTAATCACTCTTGGATGTTTTCCAAACCCGCTCCAGCCACTTTATTCTCTAAATCATAACAGTTTATTCCCAGTTCTTATTCAACTCCTATTTTTTGACTAAACTGTTGTAAAAAACCCCAAGCTTGGACTTTTGTAAACAATCTTTTACTTAAAAATTGTTTTTTGTTTTTCCTTTCAACAGTGCCTGACTAGTTTCAAACTAATGCACGAGCGATGCTCGTGCAAAATATGTAAGTCTGTGCATGCAGTTTGAATACAAAAGTTATTCACTGAACCTGCCTTTCTACGACACGACCTCGTCAGGGCC
This sequence comes from Platanthera zijinensis, assembly GCA_039513925.1. Classification (NCBI taxonomy): domain Eukaryota; kingdom Viridiplantae; phylum Streptophyta; class Magnoliopsida; order Asparagales; family Orchidaceae; genus Platanthera; species Platanthera zijinensis. Next base: position 191,361,043 of record CM077082.1, read on the forward strand.
TTCCCCCCTCACGACTAAGCCACGAGCCGTCCTTATGCAAAATCGATAAGACTGTGCATGCGGTTTGAATACACAAGCTATTCACTAAACCTGCCTTTCTACGCCACATCATCGTCAAGGCCTGCCCCTCATGATCGACTTCCAAACAAATCCGCGAGACTAACTCATGCAAAATGGGTTAAGCCACGCAACCAGATTGAATTTTAGCAATTCTTCGTCGTCATTGTAGGCTGACACCTCGTCATCGCTAGGGCTTGCCCCCTCATAATCAATTTTAATAAAAGTCGTAAAACAGAGTCATATAAATACCACATACGAAAGAAATAGAACATCATCATCGCGATAATATATAAATACATGCACAAATACGTTGATCAGAACCACCAAACAGTAAAAGCAACATATAATATATCAGATTAAGAAAAAGAAAATTGCAAACATGCAAATGCAAAAACATAACGCCGATACACATCAGCCGCATCAACATCAGAACTCTCATCGCCTGAGATATCATCAAAACTAAAGCCATATATATCACATCTTAAGCTACTACTAATAGGACGAAAGGCCTTCGAGACTCCATGCATAAACGTCAATTCATGAACATCCTCCATCTGAGGCTCCACTTCCTTGGTCTAGATCTCATCATGAACCTCCTCATTAATCAAATAACGATCCCACATATAATCTAAAGACACCATGTACTCTGTAATTCTGACAGCCTTCAACTCTGACACGCGACTATCATAAGATAACATCACCACTTGGGCCTTCGCCGTCCCAAGCTTTGTATCTAAAAGGGAGGTATCCTCGTGAGCAAGCTTCAGCATTTGTGTTGTCCTCTCTACCAGTGTCTTCTCCACATCCAATGCATATCGAGCTCCCTCTATCAAAATATATGAAGTGAAAGTGGCTGCCTCGGCGGACTGTCCATGCGGACTGTGCAGACAGTATCAGCGGTTTGGGTGGTCAGACCGGGCGGTCTGAGTGGACAGAGCTGGCGACTAGCAGGTCGGCCAGTGTTCTGCAGTCGCTCCCCAGCCAGTTACAGGCAGATAGGCCTTGTACTCACGGTTGGTGCGAGCTGATAAAGTTCGCCATGGTGGGCGGACTGGCGTTGGAGTCCACTAGTTCCTGCGGACTGATGGTTGGACTTGGGTTTGTTTCAAGTCTTAGTGTGCAGTCTAGTCGCGCGGTTTTGTGCTGACTTGTTTCCTTGTCCGTCGAGTCCGGCAGTTTTTGTCTTGGTTCTTGGCTGCGAGCTGGGAGTGTGCGGACTAAAGCAGTGTCCGCAATTACATGCAGACTGGTGTTGTATCTGCTGATATGCAGTTTGGTGTGTTTCCGCAGAGTTTTGGTGGCTTCCTCCTTGGCATAGCCTTTGGCGTCATGCCGGATAGATTACTCTATCCGGCCATTTGTTATGGCGGGCTGGCTTCCAGTTTGTCGTGGCGAACAAGTTTTGTATTCGTAGGTTGTGCGGATACGCTCTGTGCTCGCCGCGAGCTCAGGTGGTGTTCTTATCGATGGGGCGGTAACCACACTCCTCTTCGTGCCTATAAATACGACCCCCCATCACATCAACAAAAATCTGAATTAATTGTAAGTGAACTCGCGGATAGTTTCTTCGAATAGGAATTTCTATTCGCGCGGTTTAAAGAGGTTGATCGGTTTCTGCTGTGCAGGTTGTGCGGATAACATTGAAGGGCCAGGGATTTGGTTCTGAGGTAGTGTGGACTCTGCAGATATCAACCGTTGAATAACAACAGGTCGCTTGCGATCAAGCGATTTCTCTTCTGCAACTAGTTTCCCTGTTCAATAAGTTATCCGCTCTAGCGGCTTGGTTCATTTCGGCAGCATTAGATCGACAAACAGAGTTTGGCCTTGGAATAAAGGGTTGTCTGCGCGACAAGGTTGTGATCTGGCGACCTGTCGGTTTGAGCGGACTCCACAACGGCTAGCAGCAGAGTCAGCGACTTCTTTCTGAGTCCACGCGGCTTGATTTTCTTGCTTTGTACTTTTCTTGTTTTCCTCGAATACATCGGCGAATCATGTCTCCAATGTATGTCATGCCCTGTAAAGAGATTTTGATTATACTAGATTCTTTTTCTGCTTTGTGCATCTGATTTATTTGACTCAGGAGGGTTCAGTGTTCCTGTGCCTGGTTTCCCATTTTCCGCAATCACAAATTTTAACATGGTATTATAGGGAACAGTGGCCTGAGCAGTGATCAACCGTCAGCTTGCTTTTTTGCTTCTGTGTGTCTAAGTAAACCAGGGATTGTGCAATGGAAGTTGGGTATTCAAGGGGTCTTGTAATCGAGCTTCTTACACCGACTAACTTTAAAAAGTGGAAGTCGTGTATGCAGAGCTATCTTCTGGGTGAGGATTTGTGGGAGGTCGTCTGTGGTGACGATAAGCAAGAAGTTACTTCTGTTACTGGGGCTGAGGCGATGAAAGTTTGGAGGAAGACAAATACGAAAGCTGAGTTTACTCTCAAGCGGGCTATTTCACCTAAACTTTTTGATCACATCTTATGATATCAATCTGCTGATGAGATTTGGACTTACCTCGACGGGTTGTTCAACAAGAAAAATGTCGCATTGCTACAATTCCTGGAGAATTAGTTGGCAAGGGCAACTCAAGGAAATCTGTCCATCTCGACGTTCTTCCTGAAAATTAAGAACATGTGCGCTAAAATCTCAACGTTGGACTTTGATGAGTCAATTTCAGAAGCAAATCTGAAGAGACACATAATCCGCGGTTTGTGTAAGGAATATGTGGCCTTTATAACTTCTGTTCAAGGATGGGCCACTCAGCCACCTTTTCTGGAGCTGGAAAACCTGGTGGCTTTGCAGGAGAGCCTGACTAAGCAAATGGATAGAGTTACAATCTCTAAAGGAGGTAGTGAGGCTCTCTTCTCAAGGAAGAAGAAAAGTTGGGAGAATAAGAAGACTGCTCCTAGTGATGGTCCTTCAACTTCTTATCAGCAAGAGGGGAGCGATGCTCCTAAGTAGGATTAAAAGAAGGAGTGGCTTAAGTGCTACAGATGCAACCAGCCAGGACACTTCAAGAAGGATTGTAAGGTCAAGCTACAGCCTGGGTATGTTGTAGATAAAGAGGGAGCTGGTTCCAGTACTGAGGAAGATTAATGGAGAGGTGCATTTCTGTCGGGCATGTGTGTCTGTGCTTTTTCCACCGTCGACTACTAAGATGACTGGATAATAGACTCGGGGTATGGTCACCAACCGAGGATGAGTCAAAGTTCTCCTCTCTGTAGACATTCTCAGGTAACGAAGCTATCATAACTGCTGATAATACTGTTCATGCAGTAGAGAAGGAGGGTATAGTATCTTTGGGTAGTGATAAGGGTCCACTCACCTTAAGGAGTGTCAATCACGTATCGGGTATGAAGAATTACCTCTTCCCAGTGATCAATGCGGTAGACGCGGAATATCACGTTCTGTTCGGTCCAACAAAAGTGAAGTTTCTCCGCAACGTATCAGCGGTGAAGGCTGATGTTGCTCATGTAGGGAGAAAGGTAAGGGACTTATTTGTTTTATCAACAAGTTTCTTTGTTGATCGGATGAGGGCCAACGATAGCGCAGCTATATGATATGAAAGACTGAGGCACATGGGGATGGACAAATTGAAAGTCATGGCAATTAGAAGTCTTGTGAAATGCTTGCCTAAGTTATTATCCTTTGTTGATGGTCATGTTTGTGCAGGGTATCAATATGGAAAGGCTCATCGCCTTCCATTTGACAAGTCACAGACAAGGTGTAAAGTTCCATTGGAGTGCATCCATGGTGATCTGATGGGACCAACCATCACAGCCAGTCTTGGAGGCAGCAAATACATGCTGGTGCATATTGATGACTATTCAAGATACACTTGGGTGTATTTCATGAGGGAGAAGTCAGATGTTTTCCGGTTGTTTGTGGAGTTCAAGGAGCTGGTGGAGGGCCGGCTTGGCCTGTAGATCAAGAAGTTGAGAACGGACTACAAAGGTGAGTTCGTTTCATCATAGTTCTCTAACTTTTGCAGGAAGCACGAAATCTGGAGAGATTTCACTTTTGCTCATACTCCACAACAAAATGGAGTAAAAGAGTGGAAGATCCGTCATTTGACAAAAACTTGCAAGTGTTGGCTCAATGCGAAAGGAATTCTTAGGTCCTTCTGGGCAGAGGGGATGTCCTGCGCATCTTATGTCATCAATCAGATGTCTCTGAGTCCGATCAACATGAAGTCTACCTTTGAGATGATGTTTAAGGAGAAGCCTAGTGTGGAACACCTTTAGGTGTTTCGATCAACCTGCTACGTACACGTCCCGGATGCTCTCAGGACAAAGTTGGATGCAAAGGCAAGGAAACTTATTTTCATGGGCTAAGACGAGCAAAAGAAGTGATGGAAGTGTATGGATCCAGTGACGAAGAAATTCATTTTCTCCAGGGACGTGGTCTTTGACGAATTGACGTCATATGGAGGTAGCTCATCTGTAGAGTTACAGAAGAGCAGGTCTGATGAAGGTCAGAAGAAGGCTGCTTAAGATCTTCTGGTAGAGCTGTCTGTGTCACCAGGAGCTCCAGGCATTTCTAGCTCCGAGGCAGAGGCTTATAATTCAGGAAGCAGGGGGAGAAATGCTCCAGGTTTGCACTATAATGGAGTTGATTTAGAAGTAGCAGCGTAGGTGGTTATCAAGGGTCAAACTCTTCGGAGATCGAAGAGGACCGTCAAGCTACCAGCTCGTTATAGCAAAGGAAACATAGTGAGCTTTGTCTCTTGTTTTTTAGCAGGCCCTCTAGACGAGCGAGAGCCTTCTAGCTTTAATGATGCCACTGGAGTTAAGGAGTGGGAAGATGTCATGGATGGGGAGATGCCTGCCCTTAAGAAGAATGAGATATGAGACCTTGTGCCCAAGGTTGATGGCAATACTCATGTGACTTGTAAGTGGATTTGCAAGCTAAAAAAGAAGTCATATGGGAGCATCGAGCGGTACAAGGCTCGTCTTGTAGCTCGAGGGTTCTCTCAATAGTACAACGAAGACTATGAAGAGATGTTTTGTAACATCCCATTTCCGGCTAGACCCCTAGGAGTATGTTTTGACATGACCAGGACATGACAAAACCTTAGGAAACCCAAAAGACCAAGAGAGCTTAGGTAGGAAGGTGAAAATCACCTTGGTCTGCAAATAGTAGGTCAGAAACTTGCTTAAAATAAGATTAGGACTCGGGCATTGAGTTCGTCGAGTGCACTCAATGCCATAAGTAGAATGGTATTGAGTGCACTGACTGCACTCAACGCCATCTTACAGGCGGGTTGGCGTTGAGTGCGTCGAGTGCACTCAATGCCATAAGTTGAATGGCGTTGAGTGCACTGACTGTACTCAACGCCATCTGGTGTTGTCTGTATGGCGTTGAGTGAGCTGAGCTCACTCAATGCCGTAGTCTGGATGGCGTTGAGTGAGCTTATCTCACTCAACACCGTAAACTAAAGCAGCGTTGAGTGCACTGACTGCACTCAACGCCGTCTGCTGAGGTCTGGAATGGCGATGAGTGAGCTGAGCTCACTCAACGCCGTAGTCTGGATGGCGTTGATTGAGCTCAGCTCACTCAACGCCATAAGCTAGATGGCGTTGAGTGCACAGACTGCACTCAACGCCATCTTAAGTAGGCTGGATGGCATTGAGTGAGCAGAGCTCACTCAACGCCATAAGCTAGACCGTGTTGAGTGCACAGACTGCACTCAACGCCATCTTAAGAAGGCTGGATGGCGTTGAGTGAGCAGAGCTCACTCAACGCCATTTTACTTAGAAATTTTTTTAGCTTGGCTGATGGTTCAGTTGAACCGGGCCGGTCCAGGAAGTGGGCCAGAATGCATTATTGGTTCGTTTCTCTTATTAAGACTTAGTTAAGTCTCATATTATGATGTTGACCGGCAGTGCCACGTGGCAGCCGTTTCCTCTTCCTTCCAGCCATGGCCGAGTGTCGGTTTGCATGGCCATTAATGGCTTTTAAAGCTCGGCTCCATCCTCTCCCCCTTGAAACGACTGGATTCAACTCCTCTCGGGGAGAGGAGTTTTCCAGCCTTCTCTTAGCTGTTTTGAGCTGTTTCCTCTCCCTTGACATGGCCGAAAACTCCATTTAAGAGGCCATTAATGGCCACCATCGGTTAAGCCCCTCCCCTCCTGTGTTTTTCTTCTTAAAAGCTTCCCTGGACCCAGGGGATCCTTTTCCACCACTTACCCGAAGAAGCCGAGCCAGTTCATAGTGTTGTTGCAAAAACAGAGCGTCGCCTCCGTAGAACATGGCTTCCCGACGTTCCTCCCACATTCAAGCCGCTGGAAAGGTCCTCCTCCTCCTCTTTTTCCATTGTTAGATCGTAGCAATTATTAGGGCCAAGGTTCGGGCTCAATTGAGCCCGATCCAAATAAAAATTTCCATGGTTTTCGGCCAAGAAATAGCTTGGTCGGATCGCCGGAATAGACGTCTCCGGCGGCCGTGCCGCCGGCTAGGGGTAGCCCCCACCTCCCCGAAGGTGGTGGTGGCGGTGGCCGGCCGGGGAAGTGGCCGGGTGGCCGGGAAATCGGCCCGCAAGACGCTTTAGGATGGGACGATCTGGGCCGTCGGCTGGAGGTAGAAGACAACCCGATGTCGTCTATTTAGGCGCTTTAAGATTCGTGCAAGCCAATTATATTTATGAATTTAATATTTTTCTGCCTTCTATTTACAGTCACCTTAGAAAAATTAGGAAAAATATTTAAGACTCTCCGATGAAAAAGTCACCAACATAAACTTTGTAGCCCTAAGTGTCTACTTTAATTCAAAATTAATTTGGATCAATTTGGACCACTGGTTTGGCCTGGGCACCAAATTTGGTGGGGTTGGTACCCAAGGCTAGCCAGAACTTTAGAAAATTCCCCACATTCATTCCTTGTCCAAATGGGCTGAAATTTGGACAGGGGATCAATCTTAACTGAACTTAGGGTCTGTCCAAAAATAAGGATTTTTGGAGTCATTTTGTCTATGTTTTTGTATTAATTTAATAAAGCTAGGGTAAATTATTTATGTGGTCAAATGACCTCCAAACCCTCCCAAATTTGGGTGGGTAGTCTAAATGAGGATGCTGATACTCTGGTAAAAATTTCATCTCATTTGGAGATGTTTTGATTAGGTTTTTATCCAACCCTAGGTTGACCCTTATAGGGTTAATTAGGTCAAAACACCCCCTTTGGGTTTTGAGTGGTCAACTCACCTCAACAAGAGCCGACATTTTGGTCACTGACTTTTTATGGTATGACACACCCTCCAATGGAATTTGGGGTGGTTTGTGGCAGGGTGCCCTAGAACTCTAGGGTAGGCCCTTTTATGGGATTTTTAGGGTTTGATGGTCATAGGGTCAAATGACCTTGGAATGACCTGAAAAATTAGTGTAGAGGACCATAGGGTGTATATGGTCCTCTGGTTGAAGTTTCATTGAATTTGAAAGTCTTTACTCCCTCAAATCCCTAACCCTAGATTAGGGCACAAAGCTCAATGATTGGGTTTAGGCAATCAAAACACCTCACAATAACTTGAAACTTGGGCAGGGTAGATAAGTGATAGGAAGTTGTCCTAAAATAATTTTGGTGGAATTTTTAGGCTAGTAAAATCAGTACTTCCTTTATAACCATAGCAATGCCCCTAAATTTATGTTGCTTGTTATGAAAATTATGTCCATTGAAAAGTTGTGGAATTTAGCATTTGGGAGTTTTACATCATGGTAGCCCCTCTGTATTTTTATTGAAAATTTTAGATGATTATTTTAGGTACTTGATTCATAAATTATGAATTATTGAATTTTGATCATAAATAGATGTGGAGCTTAATATTATGATAAAAATTATTAAATCTAGCCAGTGACTGTTTTAAGTCAATATGTAGGTTCTGGAATTTTCTCATAATTGTTAGATAACTATTTACAGTACTTGCTTCAATAACCCAAGAGGATAGAATTAACAATATAAATTAAATTAGGAGTTACTGTTCACTGGAAAATTAGGGGAAACCCTTTTAGAGTGTTTTTAGGCCATGCTGATCTTACTGGATTTTTTTTATAATTTTTGGAATAATATTTCTGACCTTGGGTTCTTAAAATGGTATTATTGACCTTATGTTCTAAATTGTGATTTGGGGGCCTAAACCATTCTAAAAATTTATATATCTTGGATTTACTGTTAATTTAATGTTTAGAATTTATCATGATTTTATGAAGCTTTATTCATATCTAAAAAGTGTACTTCATGTTCAATTTGTAGCTCTTGGAACCCTTAAGAAAATTATTTAAATATCAAAATATTTAGGAAAATTATGATCTTCTGGATTTAGTCTATTTATGTCATGATAAGTCTTCAGTAAATAAGTTAGCACATTTGGATGATTATTTAGATTATCTTCTATCCGGTTTGACATATAGCATAGGTTGGTCTGCATATAGCAAATTGTTGAATTGCAATATGACATGATCTGGGATAGTTGTTGGAGCTAGTCATTTTGGTTGGGTGGATAGATGTGTATGATTTCACAATAGAAGGATAGGAAGAGTAGTGAGAAGTGGTTTGGCTAGAGTTTAGAGGTGTTCGGGTTCGACGAAAGATCGTCTTCCCCAAGGAGAGGAAGAGTCAAATCACCCTAGGATTAGACTACTGTAATATGAGAAGGGAATGAGTTAAGGGAATCAACCAATAACAATAAGTTCCTTGCGAAAGGGAACGATGGGCTTCAGCTACCATCATAGTTCCTAGTGCCCTTTGAGAACCCTTCACGGGGTATGCCGGGGGCAGTCCTAGGTTAACGTAAACTGTATTAATAAACAGAAAGAGTAACTTAGTAATTAGGATTTTCACATTTCACAAAACACTATTAGCACAGAAAGATTGTTGGGAGCTTCGGCTCGGTTTGTTAAGAGATGGACGGAATGGTCCGGGGAGCTTCGGCTCGGTTGGTTAAGAGACGGACGGAATGGTCCGGGGAGCCTCTGCTCGATTGGTTCGATACGATAAATATTGCATGTGCATAAAAAGGAAAGAAAAAGGTGGTGGGTCTTCGGTATTGGAGGGTCGATGCACCGACGCCAATACGCTGACTCGGCAAGTGTGGTTAGCACTTCGCCAACAGAAGTCCGGTGCGCCAGCCGGCAAGAGTACGCAGGAGTCCGCTTAGTGCACCAAGCGTTGAGGCGTACGATAGGTCTGACCGGTAGTGCTTTACTGGTTTAGAGGTGGGCGAGGCCCAACCCACTACTTCCGTCTGCCACTACGGAGGTATCCTGGGAGGTAACGGCTCTGAAAGGGGGAACTAAAGGTCTGTGTGCACAGAGTCGGGTGTGTGTGTTGCACTTGCATGTTCCATCATACCCACTAGCATGTCATAGCATAATCGATTCATTTAACCCCTAACACCTAAGGTATAAGTGGAATGGGACGCTTATACATTAGGACTTGCAAAACGACCCCTTGGTCTATAAGCTTGTGTGGGCAAGTTTATAAATTAAGGTTAATTTTGATATATATATATATATATATATATATATATATACTGCTGTTTGATAACCGACACCCCAACGTATAAGTGGTATGGGACACTTTATACAATGGAAGCTTTGCAGAAGATCCCTTGGCTTAGGTGCTTTCGCACATAAGTTAATGTTACATTTCCTACTTTCTGTTTATGTCATATATATTATGAATTGCTGGTATAGGTCCGTCGTCACCTGCTTTTGATTTATTCTCCACCTTCATGTCCTTCCCTTTCTTCCTCTCCGCTCGGTGCCTAGGGGACATGGGGGAAGGATAGGACTTAGTCTTTTAGACTAACGGTTTTCGAACCAAATCATTTTAGGCGACCGTGGAGCCCAGCATGGAGGAGCAGCCCCGGAGGTCAGCCCGTTTGGAGATAGGGCAGTCTAGCTCAGGAGTTCAGCCAGCTGGGACTGTGAGTCCCAACTTATAGTAGATGTTATAGTTTGCTTCCGCTTGAGTGACATGTAGTGAGGATTATGATGTATCGGGCATAAGCCCTTACTTTCAGTACCTTTTATACTATTTTTGTGGACTCTCCCTTTGTGGAGATATTATTACTCTGATGTGATCTTTATTGTGGATTTTATGGTTAGAGTTTTACTCACTTTGTGTTTACTCTACTATTGCTGCTTTTCTGTGATCGAATCGGCCGGCAGAATCGGCGCTTTGTGGTGATGACTCCTCAGGTCGTGAAGGTGCCACCGCAAAGTGGCAGTTCTGGGCCTAAAACCCCGGTGGTTAAAAAAGAAAAAAAAGAGGGGGTCTTACACGTTTAGCACTATTGCAAAGATGACTTCAGTTCGGGTGGTAATGGCTTTGGCAGCTTGCCAAGATTGGAAGATGTGGAAGCTAGATGTAAAGAATGTTTTTCTTTACAGGGAAATAGATAAAGATATTTTCATGGATCAGACACTGGGATACATATCTGAAGAATATCTAGGCTATGTATGCAAGCTCCGAAAATCCCTTTATGGTTTGAAACAAGCTCCTCGATCTTCGTATGGGAAGATTGCAGAATACCTCCAGTTCTACAGCTATTTTGCTTCTAATTCAGACTCGAGCATGTTCATCAAGAAGAAGGGGGAGCTTCTAGTCTTGGTGTTGTTGTACGTGAATGATATGATCATCATGAGGAACTTCGAGGAGGAGGCAGATAGGTTCGGGGCAGAGCTAGCTATAAGGTTCGAGATGAAGGACTTGGGTGAGCTCCATCACTTTCTTGGACTCGAGGTGGAGAGGAAAGAGAGCGGTATACTTGTTTCCCAAAAAGGCTATGCGGAACGGATCGTTCAACGATTTGGCATGAGAGAAGGGAAAAGTAGCTCTACTCCTCTTAACGTTTGCATCAAACTTCGACGAGATGAGGGGAGGATTCTTCCGGATCCTCTTGTGTTCAGGGCTCTGATTGGGATCCTTATTAACTTGACGATTACAAGGCCATACATAGATTATACTATTGGCCGAGTAAGTCGGTATATGGCGGAACCACGGAAGTCTCATCTGATGGTGGCTAGGAGCATTCTGAAATATGTGAAGTCAACTTCTGATATGGGTCTCCTTTACGGGAGAGACACTGGTTTTAATCTGCATTACTACTCGGATGCTGATTATGGAGGAGATTCAGATGACCGGAAGTCAACATCCGATTATATCATCACATGTGGATCAACCGGTATCTCGTGGTGCAGAAAAAAGCAAGACTCGGTGTTCGTCTCTACTATAGAAGCTGAGTACAAGGCTTCGGCCTTGGCAGCTCGGGAAGCCATCTGGCTTAGAAGACTAGTAAAGGAAGTCCATGAAGAAGTGAGCGGTCCTACTTTAATATGCGGTGATAATGAAAGATCCCTTAAGTTGGTTAATAATCCAGTTTGTCATGCATGGACCAAGCATATTGAGATTGAGCACTATTTCATTCGGGAGAAGGTATTGGAGAAATCTCTTATGGTTGGGCATGTGCAAAGTGAGGACAACATCTAGGACATCTTCACAAAGCCGCTATTGAAGGGGTCGTTTTCATAGTTACGGGGACTGCGAGGGCTGGTTTCGACTTCTCACTTCAAGGGGGAGTGTTGAAATTTATGAAGTGAAAGTGGCAGCCTGGGCGGAATGTCTGCGTGGACTGTGCGGACAATATCAGTGGTTTGGGTGGTCAGACTGGGCGGTTTGAGCGGACAGAGCTGGCGCTTAGTAGTTCGAAACAGTAATTTGCAGTTGCTCCCCATGCAGTTCCAGGCGGATAGGCCTTGTACTCGCGGTTCGTGCGAGATGATGGAGTTCATTATGGTTGGCGGACAGGCGTTGGAGTCCGCTAGTTCCTGTGGACTGATGGTTGGACTTGGGCTTTTTTCAAGTCCTGGTGTGCAGTCTCGTCATGTGGTTTTGCGCGGACTGGTTTCCTTGTCTGCATGTGCGTGCGGACTGGTGATGTATCCACTGATATGCGGTTTGGTGTGTTTCCACAGAGTTTTAGTGGCTTCCTACTTAGCATAGCCTTTGGCATCATGGCAGATAGATTACTCTATCCAGCCATTTATTTTGGCGGGCTGGCTTCCGGTTTGTCACGGCGAACAATTTTTGTATTCGCAGGTTGTACGGATATGCTCTGTGCTCACCGCGAGCACGGGCGGTGTTCCTATCGATGGGGCGGTGACCGCACTCCTCTCCGTGCCTATAAATAGGACCCCCCGTCACATCAACAAAAATCTGAATTAACAAGAAGTGAACTAGCGGATAGTTGCTGCAGATAGGAATTTCTATTCACGCGGTTTGAAGAGGTTGACCGATTTCTGCTATGCAGGTTGTGCGAATAGCATTGAAGGGCCAGGGATTTTGTTCTGAGGTAGTGCAGACTCTGCATATATCAACCGGCGGATAACAAAAGGTTGTTTGCGATCAAGCGGTTTCTCTTCTGTAACTAGTTTCCATGTTCAATAAGTTGTCTGCTCTGGCGGCTTGATTCAATTCGGTAGAAGTAGATCGGCGAACAGAGTTCAGCCTTGGAATAACTGGATGTACGCGCAGTAAGGTTGTGATTTGGCGACCTGTCGGTTTGAGCGGACTCCACAGCGGCTAGCAGCAGAGTCGGCGACTTCTTTCTGAGTCTGCGCGGCTTGATTTTCTTGCTTTGTACTTTTCTTATTTTCCACGAATACATTGGAGAATCACGTCTTGCCATGTATGTCATGCCATTTAAATAATATTTTGATTATATTAGATTCTTGCTCTGCTTTGTGCATCTGGTTTATTTGACTCGGGAGGGTTGAGTATTCCTGCGCCTGGTTTCTCGTTTTCTGCAATCATAAATTTTAACATCCTCCAACTCCATCTTTAGCCCATATCCAATCCGGCAAAATCGGGAAATATCTGGATCATGCTCATCCCTCAAAGAGGCGAGCGGGCTCACCGATGACCAAAATTTATCCTGAATGGCCAAGTATCCATCATTCAAACTCACATAGTGGTCATTCAAAGTAACAGCAATTTGGGCCTAAGCCTCAATCTGTACAAAAGAAAGGAAAAGTTCAACACGACAAAAATAACCAAAGTAAATCAAAACAAGCAAGTTCGCTTACCACTTCGCTCATCGCCTTCAGATAAGAGGACACCTGTGAAGTAGAAACCTCCAAAAGAGGGGCCTAGGGGGCAGAGCATCCGAGCACTTAAACATCAACCTCGACCAAAGCAGTCTCGGCTCAATAACGAGAAGAAATAGCCTCGCCTAAAGAGGTCAGGCAAGGCTCTGCACCTGCATCACCGCCGACGACTGCAACAACTTTCCTCTTTCGATCACGAACTGAAGAAGTATCGTCAGTCCGCGCTAGACCGGAAGAGATCCCGCAATGCAGCAAACACTTTTCCTCCGCAAATGAGGAGATGAAGAAAAGACGATTGGCCAACTCGCGAGGCTCAGAAAATCCCAACATTGGGGAAAAATCCCGCTCCTTCCCCTTTTGGCGGCAACAACGATCAGACAGTGCATTCCACAATTCCGACAAACCCCAAGAATTCTTGACATAGCCAAATTGAGTATTTCCATGGCGGTGGTCTGTCCGAGTCTCGAAATCAAGTCAGCTCTTGTTGCTATGGATTTAAACACGTTCACCACAATTAGATCGGATGTCGCACCAATCCCAAAAGTAGCCCAAAGAGAGATTCCCACCATGTTCACGAAAAAAGACCACCAACCCCATGAAGTGTACTACTCCCAGCGGAGTAAACTAGGAAATCGGGACACCGCAAAAATTAAAAATCTCAATCGCTTCCTCGCATGATGGGAATCAGAAATCCGATCTCAAAGTAATCTCACAGATAGTTAACCAACCTCGAGAAGGATTTTGAACCCTCTCCTTGGTGTGTGGTATCTTCACTTCAAAGTCGGCAGGTAATCTGAACCTTTTCCTCCAAATCACAATTTGGTCATCAGTTAGAGAGAAGCGCAGACGCATCGGTCTCGATGTATGCTTCGAACCCTAACATAAAAATAAAAAACAGGTCTTAGAAAAAACAATCTACAAGTCAAAAAGTTTCCTCCACCGCTGTACGTATGAAGGCACGCCGTGCACAACAAAGCCAAGGCCATACACGTTCTAGTACGATGCACCAGAGTACTCGCACACTGGTTATCATGTGCGCACACACACGCAAGCCAGTGCGTGTATGCCCACAAGCACATTCAGGAGTGCACGTACTCACGCGAGCAATTAGGTGCGCGCGCCAGCACCCGCGCGCCCGCTCCTGACTAGTTGCTCCTGCGCGTGCCAGCACCCGCGCGCCCGCCCCCGCCCCTGACTAGTTGCGCATGCGCCCGCGTGTGCACCCGCGCGCAACCTGTTCTGCGCGCACCCGCGCGTGCAACCTATTGCGTGCGCACCCGCATGCGCAACCTGGTGCATGCGCGCCCTCGCGTGACCAGGTGCACGTGCACTCCCCCTGGTGCACGCAGACCCACACGTGACCAGTGAGCGCGTGCGCAAGCAGGTGAGCCCGCGCCCGCGAGCGCGACAAGGTGAGCGCCCGTGCCTGACCAGGTACGCGTGCACCCGCACGCACGACTTGTGTGCGCGCTCCCACACGCATCGAGGGGCGCACGCCTTGGTTTGCCAGCGCCCGCACGGGCCCTAGTGCACACGGGCACGCTGGCTGCCCCCCTGAGCGTATTCGCCAGCGCGACCCTTTTCTCCCGGGGTGACTGCTCCTGTCCGCGATCGTGCGTGGACAAATTGATGTTGGACCTCAGGAGTGCGCCCCATCGCCACTCCTCCTTGACGTATTCTAACATTTTATCTGAGTTTGTAGGGCGCCTCCATCCACTGTCTCCAGCCTTTTACTGTTTGTCATCATCGCCGTTATAAAGGAGAGAGAAATCCTTGTTCTTTTGCTCGTACCGATCTTTAGCAACACAAAATCTCGGGAGACAAATAATGTGAATGAGCTCCCTCTTAAATAGGATGAGTGTGCATATAGCCGCTACCCCCATAATCTCTACCAAAATTAGTGGCATCATGGGTTTGTCAGCGCGAGCGATCGCCGCGCCTGATCCCGTCCCACGCGGATCCCATGACATCGAAAGCGCCAAAGCCACCACCTTGACGGCATCAAGCGGCCGACGACGTCCCCGACGCCAGCCACCCCCTCTCATCATCATCGGCCACCCCTGCCCGGCTATCAGCAAGCGCCAAGGGTGGAGGCCAGGCCAGCCTCCCCGTCCGTCCGCCAGCGCGCGGCCGAGGAGGCGTCCGGGCCAACCGCCCCTCTCCGGCCGCCAGCGCGCGACCAAGGAGGGGGTCGGGTCGGGCCCCCTCTTAGGCCGCCGATGCGTGGCCAAAGAGGCAGCCCGGCCGGCAGCCCCTCATTGGCCGTCGGCGTGCGGCCAAGGAGGCGGCCGGGCCGGCCGCCCCTCTCCGGCCACCGCCGAGCGTCCACAGAGTGGCTCGGGCCGGCCGCCCCTCTTAGGATGCCGGCGCACGGCCAAAGAGGAGGTGCAACCGGCCACCCCTCATTGGGGACCGGCACAGGGCCATGGAGGCGGCCGAACTGGCCGCCCCACTCCAGCCACCATCCTGTGCCCGAAGAGACGGTCGTGTCGGCTGCACCTCTTCGGCTGCCGGCGGGCAGCCAAGGAGGCGGCCGAGCCGGCTGCCCCCAACCAGCCGTCGGCCGCTCCCGCTTGGTCACCGCCTGCCTTTCCAGCCGTCGGCGACGGCCTCTTTATTCGCAGGCGAGTTCGCTGGAGTGTCCATCGTCCATTCAAGGGAGTGTCTCCTCGCTATCCGATCATCTTGGGTCGATCCACATCGTCTAATTCTCTGGTAACCACTCACTAACCGCCAGGTTAGTAGGGAAATTTTATTATTAAGTTAATTGGTGTACGGGTAGCAAAATTATTAATTCTAATGTGCACCCTTAAACTATGACAAAAATGTTTACGATGCAAGTTATGGTGTATGGATAGCCGCGTAACCACGATAACCACCCCTTGGAGGCTATAAAAGGAGCTTCATGCCACCTCATTTCTCACATTTTTCCTTCGAGTCTTCTTCTCCTCAGGTCGAAGCTCTGCCAAATTTCTCCTACGAGCAGCGCTCAAGCCTCCTTCAAGGCATTCCCGAGACACATTCAAGCCATCTCCAAGCCATGTACGAGCAGCCTTCAAATTGCCAGACGAAGCCCAATCCCTCCTCTCCTAGGAGGCCTTCGTTACCGCAAATTCAAGTGCTCCGCTCCCGCGTTCAGTGCTAGGGCAACGCCCAATAAACCTTATCACTGCGAAGTGTAATTTGTAGCAAACACCGAGCGTGACGGCCTGACGTCCGTTAGGCGCTAAGTGTTCTCTCATCTTCAAATTGTAACGAGGAATGGTCTGTCGCCCTCGATTAAGCAAACAAGTTGTAATGGCAGGGAAATAGTTGACTTTGACAAGCGCATCCCCGATCACGTGTTTTTTTACCCGGTTGAGAGGGTTTTCCACGCTAAAACTTTGTGTGTACGATCGATCTATCCCAATGACTGTGTGTGCGATCGACCGCTCCCGGGCTTAGACAGTCAAATTTTGACCGGATTAGGAGCATCGAGTTAGGCCGCAACATGGATATATGGACATAGAGTTGAAAGGATCTATAAGAATCTTAATAATCAACTACATTTGTCTTGTATGGTCTTTATATATTTATTTATGAAAGGAGGTGTATCTATAACAATCAACTGCATTTGTTGAAATTTGTGAAGTTGAAGTGGGGGTTGTTTGGGCAAACCACGCGGTCTGGATGGTCTGAGCAGTTTGGTGCTTGCGGCCTGGTTGGGTTCTTGTGATAGCCGTGCATCGAGAATTGGAGGTCGCCACCGTGGGTGGACTAATGTTGTAGTCCGCCTTCTTCTCATGCAAGCTGGGTAGTTGCCAACTTGGTGTGATAGCTTGTTACTTGGGCGGATGGTGCGGACTGGCTGTGTCCGATAGTGGGGTGTTGTCAAGTGCAAGGTTGGATCTTGGCCGCGGACTTGGCGATCTGGGATTGTGTCCGCACTCTTCAACGGACTGGATCTGGCAAAGAGCGGATAGGTTGTATGCCTTTGCTCTGATAGTACAACATGGCGGATTGCCTGGGTTGCCGGAGGACTGGGATCTTGTCCGTCAAGCTCGCGCTAGGTTGGCTGGTGTGGAGTGGCGGCTTGGGAGAACTGCAGCTGTGTCTGCATGTTGTGTGCGGACTGATGCAGTATAGTGTGTTGTTGTATCTGCATGCTGTGATGCATGCAGACTGAGGTGGTGTTCGCCAGGATTGCGGATTGGCTTCTTGGTGCCAGTTCTTGGTCGCGAATCCGGCATTGTTGGTGTGGATAGTGCAGACTCGGCGGACTGGGTGTTTTAACTGCGGACAAGGGGCGGTTATCCTATCTCTTAGGGCAGTGATCACTCTTCAACCCGTGCCTATAAATAGGACCCCCTTGGCACTTCATTTGTAATAGAGTGAACAATAAGTTGAGCTTGATTAATTATTGCGGACTCGGTTTTCTTGTCCGCGCGGGTTGAGAGAAGATTAACTGGTTGCTTTTTGCAGGTTGCGCAGCTAGCACTAAGTGTAACGGCCTCTCCAGCACCATGCTCGAAAGGACGGCCGTCAGCACCCCAGTACCACGCTCAAAAGGGTTCAGCCTAACCAGGTCTGCAGACCATACACCCCAACCTCTCTCCATTTATAGGCAGGTTGTTGAGGCCAGGGATCGAACTCGAGACCTCCTTGATAAGGAGTTTTCAAACCACTCCTCACCACCAATTGAGCTGCAGATCAATTGGTGGTGAGGAGTGGTTTGAAAACTCCTTATCAAGGAGGTCTCGGGTTTGATCCCTGGCCTCAACAACCCGCATGTGGATGGAGAGTGGTTGGGGTGCATGGTCTGCAGACCTGGTTAGGCTGAACCCTTTCGAGCGTGGTGCTGGGGGTGCCGGCGGCCGTCCTTTCGAGCATGGTGCTGGGGAGGCCATTACAAAAAGTGAACTTTTTGTAACGGCCTCCCCAGCACCATGCTCGCAAGGATGGCCGCCGGCACCATGCTCGCAAGGACGGCCGTCGGCACCCCCAGCACCACGCTCGAAAGGGTTCAGTCTAACCAGGTCTGCAGACCATGCACCCCAACCCCTCTCCATTCACAGGCGGGTTGTTGAGGTCGGGGATCGAACCCGAGACCTCCTTGATAAGGAGTCTTCAAACCACTCCTCATCACCAACTGAGCTGCAGTGGTATCAGAGCAAACCTCGATTGGAAAAGTAGAATTCCACTAACCCTGGGTCACCCCCGCGTGAGCTTAGTTTGAGGACAAACTAGCAGCGAAAGCAGTGGTGTGCCCATAAGGGAAATCACATGTAAAAGCACGCTTCTTCATTAATTGGAATTCTTCTTTGTAGCCTACGACAAACCCTGCCCCAACAGAGAGAAACTACGACTGTGAAGATCTCATCTTATAGTTCTCTAGCCAACTAGTTAGACTCAACCCGCTAGGACTCATGACTAACCATGACAACTTATAGTATGCCCTAGTTAGAAATAGACCTTCGGTATGAACTTGGTTAAGGTAAGGAGATACCCAAAGAGAATAAAGGAGGAGTTTAACATGAGAATGACAACCAAAGACATAAACTAAGGTGAACCTACGATCCATTACTCAAACTGGTAGGACTGCTTTAAGGAGAATTGAGACCAATAACCATTAGTAGAATGGTAGAAGACACATAGTCTCAACCCTCGTACCAGTAACAAGATTACCTAGAGACAACCACCACGACAAACACCAAGGGTCGGATAGGAATTCAAGTTCGGAAGAGACCCATTTGGGATTGGGAACATGTTGACCCGGATAAGGTTGTCGTAAATGTGACTCTGAGGGTTTAAAGTATGGATGATATCAATAGGTTTCAGTTTGGAACCCCAAGTCGAAGATTGATGCCCTAGGGATTGTGCACCAAGCTGGGACGGATATAGCATGGTAATATCAAGATACTTAGCCCAAGGTAGGTAGGGGCTTATCTTTTGTTTATTGGGGGCTTACCTTTTGTTTATTGGGGACTTATCCTTTGTTATTTGGGTGAATTAGTATTGACTTGGGTTTACTTAGACCTAATTTAAAGAATGAGGCATAACAAACATAGTGAGATTGAGGTCGATATAATTCGACGTTATTCGTGCGAAGATAAGATTTTGTAAAAACAAGTTTGGAATGATGACCTGTAGCATTACCAAGAAAATGACTTGGTGATAAGACGAGGATTAACTATGATCAAGAAAAATTAGATGTTGGGTAACAAGATTCAGGATATCTGAGAAGGTAAAAATTTAATCGCTATGATGTATCACCGGAAGTATGGTGTATCTCAGAACATGTATCTCCCCGAAGTGAAGAAAGAGGCACAATTATCATACACTGTCCGAGTTAGAGTAGAAGTTCGAGGGTATAAGTAGGGATTTTCATACATAGGATTCCTCATCCCCACTCCGGGCATAATTATAAAGGGAACATGGAGGATAGACTTGCTGAGGTAGCTGGGGTCACCCCTACCCGGAAGAAAATTCCCGTGGGTGTTTCATGGAATTTGGGAGTAGAAGTCCATTATCATGGTATGCTTAAGGTGATCGTGTCGAATCAGGATGGATATTGTACGTCCAAGGAGAAAAGTTCAGTTCAGGCTTATCTGGACTTTCGACCGTCATTCAACACAGCTCTCCACCCTCGTGCGGAAGTACAGGATTCCACTGCCATGGATCTATGACGAGGATCCAAAGGCACTCAACTCGGAATTTATGAAGAACCTAGATACCTGGGTGTGACTAATTCAAGATAGGATACTGGAGACCCAGGGCAGATCGGCCAAATATTACGATGCACGACATTGCCAAGTAGAGTCTCAATATGGAGACCATGATTCCTGAAGATACGTCTAGTGCATGGATTCTCGCGGGTACGCGGGCAGAAGAAACTCAGTCAATGGAATATGGGGTGTTACAAGATCAGGGAGAGGATTAGCCCTTTGGCTTACAGGCTGGAGCTACCGCCAGAGTTAGCGGGTTCACACGACGTATTCCACGTCTCCTCTCTTAAGGAGGTCCATACTATGTCACAACCCGCATTTTCTCCAAATTAAGAATTATCAGAGTTTGAGAAAACCCGCGTCATTATGCCACGTCAAGCAGGGTATAACTGAACGCTCAGGCAAAACACTAACTACTTTACTTTTACGAAAATCATGAGTTAAATTTCTAGAAATTCAATCATATTTTTAAGGTCGTATCCCTCGGCTCTGCGGATCATCTAGTCCACATTACAAAATTATATTTATACGTAGCGGAAAAATACTTTGTTCACATTTATGCATTATAAGAGAGATCGCATGAGAGCCCCCAGGGGGCATCTTATACTATGCAAGACCCTAGATTTATATTATATATATATATAAGAAAAATAATCTTCTTACGTTGCCTTGAAAATAGTGTGTGAGTTTTGTAAAGCATGCAATCCATGAGTTATATTTGAATATTTAATAGTGTTTTTAGGTTTTAAAAAAAATAACTAGCATCCTAGCATAAATCATCCCAAGAGCAAGTTTAATATAACCAAAGCAGTAAAACTAACGGTGTAAGCAAGTGCAAAGTATCTAAAAGAGAAACCGCCAGTGGGCGTCAACTACTGACACAAACCCACTGGTGTGTAGGTATGTCTACACTATAAGTCTAAAGAAACATCCTCCCGAGAGAAAGACTCACAACAGCAGCAAAACACTGAAAATCTATGGAGCAGCCTAGCCGCGCTGTCGGCTATAAATCTGTACCTGGGCTATTCAGAGAAAACAAGAATACCTCAGCAAGTAAAAAAAAACAGAAGGAAAGAAAGTGCAGTAATACAAGAAGGGATTAAAACAGGAATTTAAAAGTACTCATTCAACGGTAAAAGGGGTAAAAAAGGGGGGATGCACCAAGTGCACGAATGAAGCCAAGCTTCAAGGATCTCTGTAAACAGATTAGTACAATAATCATAACATGTCACAGGCTAAAACAGAAGGGGTCACCTAGTACTGGAGATGGATAAAAATTTTTGTAACTAGTGGCCTAGACTGGTGGCCGCATGTCCAAGTCTATCCGGCCTAAATATCCTCATGGGCTGTGGTGGTGGTATCCGTCCAACTCAACCGAACAGCCCATATCGCCTTAGTAAGGCAAGAAAGAAAACTCAGGGTGGCGGCATCGGTCCGACCCACCCCAAAACCACATCCTACTCCAGTCCTAAGTGACCCGAGGAAAACCCATGCTTGTGGTTTCATATACCACCAAGCAAATCCAAGAACCCTAAACTTACTAGAGCAACCCACCTAGGAGTCCTATATAAAGAAAACAGACACCGTGACTCAATACATTATATGTACAACCGGATAAATACTAAACACCCATAACGATAGGACCTTGAACCTACACCCGTAATTCGATCCCAAACTCCATGTATAAAATTAATCTAATAACGGACCTACCCGGTTAATTTGCTATCATCACGCCTACAAACGAAATTTTTTAATGGCCAACTATGCCCAAGCAAGGAGAGCACTTACACTTGTAAAACGAATTCGGCTCATGTCCAACCGTAAATAAAAGGCCTCATATTAAAACGAATTATGCTAAACACGGACTACACCCGAGGGGAAACCACAAGCTATACAAGCAACCGTTTCCGTTAAGTGGTAAATTCTAACATGAGCGAATTAGGGTTAACCCGTCTTAGGCAAAAAAAAGGGAAACCCCAAAACCCCTAAAATGAAAAGTAAATTCACAATTGATTAGAAAAAAATAACCACATCCTAATCTTAACATGACATAGCCATAACCTGAATGACTACAACAAAGGGACCTTATAAACTAGTTATCAATAGGATTTCGGATAGGGTTTGCGGGTAGGATTTCGGGTAGAATTTCGGTTAGGATAAATTCGGGTGAGCAAATATCAGGGATCAAAACAACAAGAGTAGTATAATAGGATCAAAACGGCAAGAGCAAAGGGTGCACTTGCCTCAATACCTCCACCAAAAATTTCGCCAGCACAACCTTGCGATACGGCCGGCCACAAGCACGCAAATATGCTAAGGCAAATCAGAGGAACAACTAATCAAAGCAAGGAAACAAAAAGGGCGAACTCACACCCCGATTCATAAACGAAACATGGTGAAATCCCAAATAGGTTACCTCAAAACAAAGATCGCGGCGAGAGGAGTTCGGATCTGGCCTCAGAGGAAGATTTCGGGGCTGAAATGGCAGGAGGTAGGCGGTCGGAGCGGGGCCGGCGTCCGCCTTTTTCTCTTCCACGAACAGGAGCCGCTCGGGTTCGGGTCCTGCTGCTGGTGCTCGGGAAAAAGATACAGGAAAAGGGGGGAACCTAAGAGTATATATATATAATATAATCCCTAATCCCATTTATATATGTATAAATACGTTTATTAAGTATATGTATATAGTAATTATGAGTTAGTGTAAATAAGTTTAATAAGTATATATATACTATAACCCCAATAATTATACTAACTCAAAATTCTTATACGTATATTCTCACCTAAATATAAACACGAATATACGCTAACCCATACATATATTCACACACAAATACACGCACACAAACGCTTAAATAACACTCTGCACGCATGAACATGTGCATTCTCGCACCGGCACGCCCAAAACACGCGTTATGCCCAAAATGCGCAAACATGCAAATACGCTCGCATAAGGTGACGACTTGCTAACGAGCGACCGTCGGAACGACGCGAAAATTAACGTTCTCGGATTTCGACCAAACTCACACTGTAGAAAAAAACACGGGCTATGAAAATAACGGCGAAGTCGGAAACAACCTCTGACGGTCACACACTCGAGCTAACCTCGCCCGAATCCAAAACACAAGGATTCCCTAAGAGGCTCAGTCGGGCCTCTAAAACAGACGCTGGCTAGCTGGGGAAACCATATAACATGCCATAACTTCTAAGAACACCTAACGAGGCACTCTAACAACGGCACAAACCGAAAAAATGCGTCCACGTAACGCTCAAGGAGAATTAAATAAATACAGAAAAATAGGGGCGTTACAGTCACCCCTCCTAAAAGAAAGTTTCGCCCCGAAACTTTACGCACATGCTCCCAATAGGGAAGAAGCAGGAATAATCTAACAAGAGCTAAAGAGGAGAAGGCAAAACATACCCGGCACAACTCAAGGGAAAAGATGAGGGTGAGCCTCCCTCATTGCTGACTCCAACTCCCAAGTGGCGCTTTCCACTTCCTGGTTATTCCACAAGACTTTAACCATGGGTATGGTCTTCCGCCGCAACACTCGATCCTATGCATTCAGAATGCGGACCGGCCTTTCCACAAAAGTTATATTCGGCTCCAACTGAGGCACCGCATCCAACACTTGCCTACTACTCCGCACACACTTCCGCAGCTGACTCACATGGAACACATTGTGCACATCTGGAAAGATCGCTGGCAAATCCAACTTGTACGCTGCCACACCAATACACTCCACAATCCTGAATGGGCACACATACCTCGGATCCAGCTTATGGTTCTTGCCGAACCTCTTCACTCCAACCATCGGGGACACCTTCAGGAATACCATATCCTCCACCGAAAATTCCACATCAGACCTACGCCGGTTGGCGTTCTTCTCATAACTCTCCTGAGCCACCCGAAGCTTCTCCCGAATAAGCTTCACGACAACCTCCATTTCCTCGAGCGCATCAGGACCCAACAAAGGCCTCTCACCAGCCTCGGCCCAAAACAACGGTGTTTTGCAGTGCCTCCCATACAAGGCTTCAAAAGGAGCCATCTGGAAGCTCTCCTGATAACTGTTATTATATGTGAACTCCATCAGCCTCAAGCGCTCGTCCTATGCTCCCTCGTGGTCTAGAATGTAACAGCGGATCATATCTTCCACAATCTGGTTGACGCGCTCCGTCTGCCCGTTGGTCTGCGGGTGGTATGCGGTAGAGTATCTAAAGTCCGTGCCCAAACCCTCCTGCAAGCTCTTCCAGAACCGGGAAGTAAACCTGGAATCTCGGTCGGATATGATGCTAACTGGAACCCCATGCAATCAGATGACTTCGCTCTAATACAGCTCTGTTATCTTACTCATCGAATAATCAATCTTATACGACACAAAGTGGGCACACTTCGTCAGTCTGTCCACTATCACCCAAACAGAGTCAAAGCCTCGCGGAGATCTCGGTAAGCTCGCAATAAAGTCCATCGAGATACTTTCCCACTTCAAAGTCGGGATCTCCAAAGGTGTCAACTTGCCACCCGGCCTTCCATGATCGGCCTTCATCCGCTTGCAAGTGTAACATTCTGAAACATACCGAGCTATATCCCCCTTCATACCATGCCACCAGGCGATCTGCTTCAAATCATGGTACATCTTGGTAGATATGGGGTAGTAGGAAACATTGGATCCATGAGCCTCTTTGCATACCATACTCATGATGCCTCCAAATGCGGGGATGCAAAACCTGCCGCGGTACTTCAAAGTACCTGAATCGTCAATAGAGAAATCCGACAACTCTCCTCTCTCAATCCTGAGGTACAGGTGCAACAATTCCGGATCATCCTTCTGGTGCAATCTGGTGAGTGAAATCCAAGACGGCTCTGCCACTGCCAAACTACTTTGCAAATCACAGCATCCCACGGAGATGTCCATCAACAAGAACTCCTCCACTAAACGGTCTGCCGTGAGGTTGAAGATCTTCCCTGACTTGCGGCTCAGGGCGTCGGCCACTACATTGGCCTTGCTTGGATGGTACTGGATCTCCACGTCATAATCGGCCATAAACTCTAGCCACCGCCGCTAGCGTAGATTCAGCTCTTTCTGAGTAAACACGTACTTCAGGCTATTGTGATCTGTGAAAATCTTGCACTGAGCCCCATAGAGTAGATGCCTCCACAGCTTCAATGCAAAAATCACCGCCACAAACTCAAGGTCATGCGTAGGATAATATCGCTCATGAGTCTTCAACTGCTGCGACCCATACGCAATCACCTTCCCCTCTTGCATCAACACGCCTCCGAGCCCAACATGCGAGGCATCCACATACACATCATAGCCCTTGCCATCCATAGGCAATGTCAAAATCGGGGCAGAGCACAACCTGCTCTTCAGCTCCAGGAAAGCCTCCTCGCATTTCTCGCTCCAAATGAAAGTCGCATGCTTCTGCGTCAGCTTAGTCAAGGGCGCTGCCAAGGTAGAAAAGCCCTCAACAAACCTTATATATTAGCCGGCCAACCCCAAGAAGCTCCTAATTTCCTTGGGTGTACTCGGCCTAGGCCAATCCATCACTGCAGAAATCTTCACCGGGTCCACTGAAATGCCATCCTTGTTCACCACATGACCCAGGAAGGAAACCTGAGGCAACAAAAATTCGCATTTACTCATCTTGGCATATAACTGATGGTCTCTCAAGGCAGATAACACCAACCGCGAGTGCTGATCATGCTCCGCAGCATTCCGAGAATAAATCAGAACGTCATCTATGAATACGACCACTAACTTCTCCAGAAAATCTTTGAACACCCGGTTCATCATGTCCATGAATGTTGATGGCGCGTTGGTCAACCCAAACGACATAACTAGGAATTCGAAATGCTCATGCCTCGATCGAAAAGCCTGTTGGGGCTGCGGTCCGGAATCGCCCCCGCGCTGCGGTGCTATGCGGTAATGGCTTAACTGGCTGCCCCGTCCCCGGTCTAAATCTTTGATATAAAGATTAGTTGCGCCGTCCTCCAACAGTCCGGGCTTTTGGTGTGAGTGGTTGCGCTAAGTCCTCTCAAGTGGTGGAGATGCGGGGTACGGGTTCGAAACCCCGGGGTCGTTTTCGGGGGGGATTGTTGGGGCTGGGGTCCGGAATCGCCCCCGCGCTGCGGTGCTATGCGGTAATGGCTTAACTAGCTGCCCCGTCCCCGTTCTAAATCTTTGATATAAAGATTAGTTGCGCCGTCCTCCAACAGTCCGGGCTTTTGGTGCGAGTTGTTGCGCTAAGTCCTCTCAAAGCCGTCCGTGGAATGTCCGACTCCTGAATCCTGAGCTGATGATATCCTGATCGAAGTTCAATCTTGGAGAACACCGAGCTACCACACAACTGATCGAATAAGTCGTCGATCCTAGGTAGGGGATATCTGTTCTTGATGGTGACCTTGTTCAGCTCTCTATAATCGATGCAAAGCCGCATCGAACCATCCTTCTTCTTTACAAAGAGCACGGGAGCACCCCAGGGCGACGAACTCAGCCTAATGAAACCCTTCTCCAATAACTCATCCAACTGAGTACGCAGTTCCTCCAGCTCTCGCAAGGCCATCCGATACGACGTCTTAGCAATGGGACGCGTACCGGGCTCCAAGTCAATCACGAACTCAACGTCTCTGTCTGGAGGAAGACCCGGAAGATTGCTAGGAAACACATCTGGAAACTCCCGCGCAACAGGAATCTCATCTAACTGTGGCCCACTGCTAACAGTCCCCAACATCGAAACCAAGCAAGCAAAACAATCTGAACTAAGTAGCCTCTGAGCACATACCGCAGAGATCGCTAGAGAAACCTGATGTGGATCACCATAAATACTCCCTGGCTGACTGTTATCCTTCCTGAAATCCAAACGCTTTCCCCTGCACTGAATCACTGCATCGTAACGGGACAAAAAATCCATACCTAGGATGACTTGACGCAAAAGGCCTCACCGGTACAGTCTAGAACCAACTGGAACTGCTCTACAAAGGCTCTAGCCACAAATGAGTGGGTAGCACCTGAGTCAAAGAGAACGCGCGCCCATCGGTTCTTTGCACTTTTTATGTAACGGCCTGGCTCGTACCTACGTCAGCCACTAGAGCCGCTACAGGGCTGCAGCTCAATACACCCCAACCCCTCCCTGGCCTGTTTCTCAGTACAGCACAGTTGGTGATAGCGCTATTGGATTGAGTGGCTATCAAGGGTTGTGAGTTCGATACCTTGCGCCAACAACCTACTGTGCTGAGAAATAGGCCAGGGAGGGGTTGGGGTGTATTGGGTTGCAGCCCTGTAGCGCAGTTGGTGACACCGCTGTTGGATTGAGTGGCTATCAAGGGTTGCGGGTTTGATACCTTGCACCAACAACCTACTGTGCTGAGAAATAGGCCAGGGAGGGGTTGGGGTATATTGGGTTGCAGCCCTGTAGCGGCTCTGGTGGCTGACGTAGGTACGGGCCAGGCTGTTACATACTACGCCCGGAGTAGCAGATTACAGCCACGGATGGGCCAGTAGCATCTGATCGGTCAGTTTACCTGGAGCCGGTCCGGATTGACGACAAGGGAATACGAGTCTTGCACCGCAAGAAGGTTCCATTGGTCAAGGTCATGTGGAGGAATCACGGGAGAAAGGAGCACACATGAGAGCCACAAGACTTGATGCAACAAAGGTACCCGGAGCTTTTCAGTCAGGTATTACTCACAACCTCTCGGGATGTTACAATTTACCTTTCATACTTGAAACCTCGTAGGCCTAACTAGAATTTCGAGGACAAAATTTTTTGTTTATATATTGGGATTTGTAATATCCCTCAAACAACTAGACCCCTAGTTCTTTATTTTGTCATGACTAGGTCAGGACAAAACCATCAGAAGCCCTAGACCAAGTGGGCAAGGCCTAAGGTGAAAATCACCTTGGTCTGCCTATAGCACATCCTCAACATCAGACCTAAGGTCTGACTTTAGGGCTTCAACTTGACCCCATAACCCTATCACAACACCCTTAACACCTTGGGTAATCCATAGGGTCACTAAGGACCCATTGTGGGCAGTAAAAGTGGTTAAGTTGACCTTAGTCAACTCTAACCCTAAATGGGTCAAACTGACCAACATAGGGTCAATTGACCTTCCCTTAACCAAGTGGACCCAACCCAAGCCCTCCTAACCCTAGGGTAAGGTCAATGGGTTACTAATGACAAGAGGGAGAAAAGAGGGAGTAGGCCATTCATGGCTTAGGGCAGCCAAGGGCCACCCATTAAGGTTGGTTTCAGTTACTCTGAGGAAGGGGAAGAATTTCCAGCAGTTTTTCGGCCAGAGGGGTAGCTCAGCCCATCAATAGGTTGAAACTGAAATTGGCCTTTAATGGTCATTCATGGCTTTAGGAGTTACACCCTCTCCCATTCCAATTTGATTAACTTGAATGCATCCCTGGACTCAGGGCTACCTTTTCCACACTTTACCTGAAGGAGCCGGGCTACTTGGCTGTACACTTGCAAAACTCGGAAAAGCTTCACCGACTACCATGGCAACTCGGAGATCAACCCACCTCTAACCCTCTAAGAAGGTCCTCCTCATCTCCTTTCCTTGTCGGTAGATCTTAGGATTCGTTTAGAGTGAAGATCGAGCTCAATTGAGCACGATAAAACTTGTCGTTTTCCTAGTTTACCAAGAAAAATAACTTGTCGGGATCGCCGGAATCTGCCCCTCCGGCGGCTGTGACGCCACCAATTGATGGCCACCACCTCGACGGAGGAGGTGGTGGCGGTGGCCGGCCTGGGAGGTGGCCGGGAATTCAGGATTGAATAAGCTCCAGGAAGAATGAATCTGGGTCGTTGGCTTGAGCTTGAGGATGACGGGATGCCATCCAAGCTGCGTCAAGATTTGTGCCTCCTTGATAGTTAAACTATAGGATATGATTATTTCATTTTAATGGATTTGTCACCTTTATACAACCACCTTGTAAATTATTTCAAAAATACCTAGAGGCCAAATCATAAAAAGTGGTCAGCACATAATTTGTAGCCCTATGGGCTACTTTATTTTAAAATTTATTTGAGTCAATTTGGATAACTGGTTTGACCAGGACACCCATTTTGATGGGGTCTATACCTAGAGTTAGGCAGAGATTAAAATGAGTGCCCATACTTCATCTCTTGTTCAAATGACTTGAAATTTGGACAGGGAGTCACCCTAACCTTTGCCTAGGTCCTGCCCAAAAATGAGAATTTTTGGGGATAATATTTCTATAATTTTTTAAATTATTTAATTACTTCAGGGTAAATTAATTAAAGGACCAAATGACATCCAAACTCTCCCAAATTTTGGTGAGTGGTCCTTGGGATCATCATAAGGCTCTGTATAAAATGTCATCTCATTTGGAGATGATTTGGATTGAATTTTTGAAAACCCTAGCCTTGCCATAATAAGGGTATTTAGGTCAAAAGTGCACTCTGAGTTTTGAGTGGCCAAAACCCCTCAACAGAGGTTGATATTTGGGCCACTGGCTTGACATGACATATAACACCCTCATATGGTATATTGGGTGGTTTGGGATTGAATTGTCTTAGGTCACAAGTTCAAACCCTATGTTAGGACTTTGGGGGTTTGAGAAGGGCATGTGGTCAAATGCCCTTGTATGGACTTGATATTTAGTAGGGAGGATACTATGGTAGCTAAAGTCCTCTGGTAAAAATCTTAGAGGATTTGGAGAAGGGTAGACCCCTCAAAACCCTAACTCTAGTCTAGGTCACAAATTTTGAAATGGTATAATTGGCTATCAAAACTCTGTGAAAAGTTGTGAAATTTGAGTAGTGTAGTCATAGGGTTGGAATGAGTCTTTGGATATTTTAATGGGAATATTGGAGCAATTATTTTGGTACTTCCTTTGTTACGCAAGTGTTAGCCCATAATTGATTATTTATTATTTTTGACTTCCCTGTCCATAAAAAACTTGTGTAATTTGGGCTTAGGGAATTTTGGATTATTAAATTTACACATGAATTTTATTACAAATTTTAGATGCATATTTACAGTACTTAGTTCACAAGCTCATGAAAATGGAAAATTGCTCAATAATTTATTCATAGCTCATTATTTATTGTAAAATTGTGAAACCTGATCGGTAGTGCTATTAGGTCAATAATTTCATGAGGGAATTAATTCACAATTTTTGGATGAACAATTTCTGTACTTACTTCATTAACATATGAGAATGGAATATGTTCCTAAATAAAATTTGGAGTTCTTTAATTACTAGAAAAAAAATTGTGAGACTTTAGATTTTCTGGTAAAAAGTCATTTTGTGTTTATCATAAATTTTGTGAAACATTTGCATGTCTGAAATGGGTACTTCATGTTCAAACTTGGGTTTTTGGATTACTTAGGAAATTAAATAAATTATTAATTAAATTAGGAAAATTATGAATTTCTGGTTTTAGGCTAAATATGTCATGGTAGAACCCCAATAATTATTATAGGGATATTGGATAATTATTTTGAGTACCTCCCATTGTATACATCATATAGCTTAGGATGGTCTACGATTAGTAAAACTGCAGAAATCATGATATGGTGCAAAATGAACCCAGAGAGTTGGGATGTTAGTGTATTGACTGGGTAAGTGGATAGGGTATATCATTGGAAGTTGGGAAGAGTAGGAAGTAGAGTGACCTAAATTTAGGTAGTGCTCGGGATCGACGAAAGATCGTCTTCCCGTGGAGAGAGAGAAATTGTCAAATACATTATGATTAGGTCCAGAGTAATACTAAAGGGATCGGGAATCGGGTATTAACCAATAACAATAATTTTCTTGCGAAAGGGAACGGTGGGCTTCAACTACCATCATAGTTCCTAGTACCCTTTGAGAGCCCTTCACGGGGTATGTCGGGGGCAGTCCTGGGTTAACCTAAACTGTAGGTCAAATAAACTGCAAGAGTAACTAGTATAACTAGGATTATACTCACACTCACATTCCCCGGTGTTGTGGGAGTTAGGTTGGGTCTCCCGAGTGGTAGGCTCGGTGGTTGAGGAAATGGGCAGGTTAGCCCGGTGACCCGATGGCTCGGTTGTTGGTTGTGATGGACAGGATAGTCCAGGGAACTTTGGCTCGGTTGTTGGTTGTGACGGACGGGATGGTCCGGGGAGCTTTGGCTCGGTGAATAATACATTAATATTGCATGTGCATAAGATATAAGGTGGTGTGTCTTCGGTATTTGAGGGTCGATGCACTGACGCCAATACGTCGACTCGGCAAGTGTGGTTTAGCACTTCGCCATAAAGGTCCAGTGCACCAGTCGGCAAGAGTACGTAGGAGCTCCGCTTAGTGCACCAGCGCTGAGGCGTACGATAGGTCTGACTGGTAGTGTAATTACCAGTTTAGAGATGGGCGAGGCCCAACCCACCGCTTCCGTTTGCCACTATGGAGGTATCCTGGGAGGTTTGGCTCCAGAAAGGGGGAACTAAAAGTCTGTGTACACAGAGTCGAGCGTGTGAGTTGCACTTGCATGTTCACATCATGGCATAGTTGCATGTCATAGCATAACCATTGCATATAACCCTGACACATATTGTATAAAGTGGTATGAGACGCTTTATACAATAGGCCCTGCAAAACGATCTCTTTGTTTATAAGTTCGCGCAAGCGTGCTTATAAGTTAAAGTTTTTTTTCAGTAATTATATATGTATGCTCTCTAGAACACCGACACCCTATTGTATAAATTGGTATGAGACTTTTTATACGATAGGAGCCTTGCAGAAGATCCCTTAGCTTATGTGTTTTCATATAAGTTAAGGTTACATATTTCTTGTTCAGTCTTTCTTACTTTTATTACTATCGCACATACTTATAGAATTGCTAGACTAGTTCCGTCGTCACCTGTTATTTGTCAATTCTCCACCTTCATTACCTCTTCTTTCCTCCTCCCCGCTCGGTGCCTAGGAGCCATGAGGGAAGGGGCGAGGGATGATAGAACTTAGTCTTTTAGACAAATAGTTTTCGAACCACATCATTTTAGGGGACCGTGGAGCTTAACATGGAGGAGCAGCCCCGGAGGTCGGCACGCTTAGAGATGAGGCAGTCTAGTACCGGAGTTCAGACAGCTAGGACTGTGAGTCCCGATCATTATTAGATGATTAGTTTTGCTTCCGAGGTGAGTGATATGTAGTGAGGATATTGATGTACCGGGCATGAGCCCAAGTTTTCTGTACTTTTATTATATCTGTGGAGACTCTCTTCGTGGAGACTATTTAATTTATATATGATTGTTGTGAACTTGCTTTCTTCTTTATTTGGCTACTGTCTTTTGATCGAATCGGCCGGTAGGATCGGCGTTTGTAGTGATGACCTTCCCGGGCGTGAAGGTGTCACCCCAAAATGGCGGTTCTTGGCCTAAGACCCCGGTGTTGAAAAAGAAAAAAAAGGGGGTATTACAAGTGGTATCAAAGCAGCTCAGTTGGTAATGAGGAGTGGTTTGAAAACTCCTTATCAAGGAGGTCTCGAGTTCGATCCCCGACCTCAACAACCCGCCTGTGGATGGAGAGGGGTTGGGGTGTATGGTCTGCAGACCTGGTTAGGCTGAACCCTTTCGAGCTGGATGTTGGGGGTGTCGACGGCCGTCCTTTTGAGCCGTAGGCTGGGGATGAGGAGTGGTTTGAAAACTCCTTATCAAGGAGGTCTCGGGTTTGATCCCCGTCCTCAACAACCCGTGTTGGGTACATTGGAAAATGTGTACCTGATTTGGATAAGCCTCACTTAGCTCAATGATATACATCAATGTGTATTTGATGTCATTTTGAGTTTATATGTGCAGGTTAAGTATTGGCTAAAATGTAGAGAAAAGTTTCTAAGTCCATGTGTCGACACTAAAGAGAGCCTGTGTCGACACTTGGGGAAGCAGTGTTGACACCAGAAGAAACTGTGTCGACACACAGAAGATTATAGTCGACATCAAATGTATCGACACCGGTGATAGTTTAACTTTCAAGGCAGCCTAAACACCTAGAGGGGGGGTGAATAGGTTCTGCTTTTCTTATAAAAACTTCTAGGCAGAATTCAATTCAATAGCTAACACAATGAGCACAGCAATCACAGAAATTAAAACATCACAGATTGCACAATGTTTTATAGTGGTTCCCCAAGGTCTGGGTACATCCACTTTCCCCCTTCACCTATCTAGCAGTATGCTAGATTCGGCCAAACTTCCTCTTATCTCAGATCAATAGATCCTACAACTCAGAACCCAACTGGTTCCTACAACTCAGGCACAACTGCCCTACCTCAGCCTTGCCCCAAGGCCTACAACTCAGAGAATATCCTTCTCCTACACTCAGGCAAACAGCCCTACCACTCAGAGTTCAACACTCCTACACTCAGCCTTTATAACATAGGCTTACAACTCAGATCTGTGTAAACAGATCCTACAGAAATATAGAAAAGATTATTAAACTGTCTTGCCAAAGTTGAGAGAGAAAAGGCCAAGACAATTCTTGATCAGCTGATGCAATCAACTGTATCTGAGCCTTCTTCAAAGCTTCTTGAAAATGTACTTAGCTGAGTTGATTCCAAACAGCTTCTTGAGAATCCACTGGTGGTTTCTTTCTTCTTCTTCTAATTCTGGCTTGACCTCTCTCTATCCAGCACTTTGAAAGATTCTTCTGAATTCTGATTAGAACTCTTCTTAGATCTATCCTTAGATAGTCTTCTTAGATCTCCCGGAGAAGATCTTCTTAAGTGACTAGCACTTTCTTGAAATGAATTGGATTGTGATCCTTCTCTTCCTTTTTGATTCAAAGTTATTCAAAAAGGACTATCTGTTATGGTTGTTGTTCTCCTTCTGAATCAGTCTATTTATAGACATTCTTCATGGTGACCGGCTGATCCGGTTTCTAACCGTTTTCTGACAAGTCTGACAGCTTCAGTTAACCGGTGGTAACCCACAGTTGTCAAGTCTTCAAACAAGTCCTGTGCCTTAGTCTTGAACCACAAGTTGTTGAAACAGTCTGTCAGAAAGTGTCGAGACCATCTGTCTATCTGTGTCGACACAATTGACTTTGGTGTCGACACAGTCTTCAGTGATGTCGACTAAGTTGCCTTTGAGTCGACACAGCTTCTTCTGAAAATAACTTGGTCTTGACTCTTCAGTGTGTCGACACAAGTCCTGTGTGTCGACACAAGTCCTGTGTGTCGACACAGTTGTTGTAGAATTATAACTTAGTAAGTGTCGACTTAGCCTTCAGGTGTCGACACATTCATTTCTTAAATCTGCTTTAATGTGTCGACTTAATCACAATGTGTCGACACATTCTGCTGGTGTCGACAAACTTGAGGTCGACTATTTTCTTCTGTGTCGACACATTCAGCTGATGTCGACAATCTTGAGATCGACTATATTCTTCTGTGTCGACACATTCTCCCAATGTTGAGGTCGACGCTTTTCTTCTGTGTCGACACAAATTCCCAGAGTTGTGTCGACTCTTTTCTTCTGTGTCGACACAAATTCCCAGTGATGTGTCGACTTACTTCTTCTGTGTCGACACTTTTTCCCAGTGTAGTTGTAGACTAACTGCTATGTGTCGACACTGCTTCCCAGTGTTGTGTCGAATCTTTTCTTCTGTGTGTCGACACTGCTTCCTCTGTGTCGACACTTGGACTTAGAATTTTTCTGCATACTTTATCAATTCTTCACCTGCACATGTCAACTTAAAACAACATCAAATACACCTTGATGTATATCATTGAGCTAGGTTGGGCTTCTTCAAATCAGGTACACATTTTCCAATGTACCCAACAATCTCCCCCTATTTGGAGAAGTCATAACCCCTATAGCCAATGATATACACCATTTATAAACAGTACTAAATGATGATTAATGACATAACAGGAATACTTTAATATAAACAAAACATAAAAACAAATCATCACAGAATGCACATTATAATATGCCAAACAACATTTTGTTTATAACTGGGTAATGTTTGATTACAATGTTTTACATTTAATGATTACATCACAACATTACAAAACACTATAAAAGAACTTAAAACATAATCAGGATTGATCAGGCTCTCCAATTATAATCCCTTTGCCAGATTGAATTGTAGCTATCACAGGAGCTTCTGATTCTTCAGCTATCTTCTTTCCTTTAAGATCAGCTTTCTTCTGAGCTTCTTCCTTGATCCTTTGCCTTTCAAAATAATGAAAAGGCTTAGGGAAGTATTTGCTTGGCTCCTTAGCATCAGATGGCAGTCTTCCCAGCTTGGCTTTCCTTCTGAATTGTACTATTGCTTCTTGTCTTGCCTCATACTTCTGCCATTCTATTTCATTGTACCACTTGCCTCTCTCATGAACTTTATCTTGTACAGCTTTCCATGCAGTGAGTATTATGTTCCTTGAAGTAGGACTCCACTGCTCATAATCTGGCTTCAGTACAGCCTGCTCTCTGAATTTCCTCTTTGCTACTAGAGCATCTTGCTGTTCTTTTAGAGTAGCCTCAGGCTTATCAACCTTTCCAAAGACAATATTAGTAACCTCCTTTGGAGGACTATACATTCCTTGAACCTTCTGATCAATCATGTCAAAATCTGGAGGGGGGTAAATGACTTGGGCAACCTCAGGTTGAGTGCCTTCAAGTAGATTTGATTGTATTCCTGATTCAGCTACCATAGCATCATCACACAATGGGGGATATCCCAAAGTGGCTCGAATGCTATTGGTCACCCATTTGGAGTGCTCTGAGCCTGCATGAATTAGCATCCTCTCCCCCTTTATGGCTTCTCTAGATACATGATCTCTTAGATCTTCCTTTTGAAATCGAATTTGGCCATCCAAATAATTCACACCCTCTTTGAAAAATGGTCTTAACTTTTGAAGCTTGTCAGATATTTCTTTTTGAGAGGTTGTGATGGCAGTCTTAACAGATGCAATGGCAGCTTGAAAATTCTTATCAAATTCTTCCCTTTCTTTGGCTCTATCTGCAGGCAGACCTGGAACAATCTTCTTGACCTCCTCAATAATCTCATTATGAGATTCAGTTAAATTCTCATTCATTCTGATCTGATTTTCCAAAACATAGTTTTGCTTCAAAGCAATATCATCCACCTTTGTAGTAATAGCCTCCTGTTGTTTAGCTAGATAAACCACAGCATTGCCACCCTTGTGGAAGCAATCTGTCATTTCAGTTTTATGCAAGTTGACCTGAAACTGGATGGACTTGATATCCTGAGCTAAGTCAAACTGAAGTGACTTGCTATTCTCATCAACATACTTTTCCATAGCCAACCTTTGTTCATCCAATTTTACTTGTAGATCTATCATAAATTTGTTGTAATCAAAGGCTGGAGATACTTGTAGAGGTGTGGTCTGTAAAGCCTGCTTATAGTTCTTGCTTCTTCTCTTGAAGACAACAAGTTTTCTTTTCTTTGCCACCCTGGCATCTTCAGTTTCTGTTTCAGATGAAGTATCTACATGAATTCTTTCTTGAGGATGATGAATAGTATCTGTTCCAGAGGTCTGTTGCTCAGCTTCAACATCCACTGGCTCACCTTCAACCTGTGGCTCAACTTCAGCTTCCTGTTGCTCAATGTCCATACCTATGGACTTCTCAATATCTGGTCCACCTCCTACTTTATCAGCAATAGTATCAATATCAGGGAATAACTCCTCCATAGTAAATTCCAGTTGAGCTGTAACTTCTGCAGCAGTTAAATCTTGAGACAAGTTGTAACTGTGCTTCCTCTTGTACTTGCACTTCAGTATTTGTAGTATCTGGAGTAGGAGTGGACACTAGCTCCCCCTGAACCTGTGCAGTAATAAGAATATGAGCAATGTCTTTTATAGTAAAATACATTAGCTCCCCCTATACCTGAGCAGGAGTAGATACCTTTGGAGCAGGAGTGGAAACTGGCTCCCCCTGCATCTGTGCAGGTGATGACACTTCCTGGACAACAGTTGTGTCTGGCTGATCTTCAACCTGTGTCCTCAGGGGGTCTTCTTGTAATTGTTCAGATTCTTGATTTTGTGTAGGGGATTTCACAAGGGTGTCTGGCCTGCTCTCTTCAGGCACATCCTTGGACAGCACCCTATCCCACCTGGAGAACAATCTCATATCCATTCTTCTCATATTATTAATCTTACTCCCTTGCAATTGCTGCATCACTTCAGGAATCACTCCAGTGAGGTACAGGCTCATGATCCTAGCCATGTTAGGCTTCTTGATTCCTTCTTTGATCTTGTCAAAGATCACCCCTGACCAATCAGTAGGAATAGTAAAAACTATCCTGGTCATCAGGCTGAACATATAGGCAGAAATCCTATCATGTCCACCTGTCTTGCAGAGGATTACTTTTCCAACTACTTCTGACAAGAATTTCCCTTGTTGATTCATACCCTTCCTGTTGAAGGCAGCTCCAATCTTCAATCCTGAGTCCAGTCCACACCATTGAAGGGCTTCCCTTGTCTTAGATATAGGAACTTCCTCTTCATTCTCAACTACTTTCAATTGAAAGATCTTTCTTAAACTTCTTTGATTAATCTTCACCTTAGTCCCTTGAACAGTGGACTTAATCTTGAGGCCAGTAGAGTGGACTGATGCAGAGATAAAGAACTCGTGCACCTCCTTCTTCCAGATTTTAGTAGGTTCTGAGATGAGAAATTCTAACCCTGACTCAGAGAGGAGGGTGATAACTCCTTGGACATCTGGCGGCGCCTCTGCAAAGGCCTGGCGCACCAACTCATACCCTTCATTGATGTTATCTTCAATCCTTGGCGCCATCGTTTTGTCGAGAAAGCTTGAGAGAAGAGAGAAAGATAGACTGTCGACACAGGGTTTTAGTCTCGAAAACCTTGGAAGCGTGTCGACAGAATGAGATTTTGACCTATTTATAGCCGCAGTTGAAAGAAGTTCAAAAGGCGCCAAAAACAGTCAAAATGTGTCGACACAGACGGAATGTGTCGACACAAACTTCTACCGTCTCGACATTACTTCAGCCTACTATGTGTCGACACCAATTTGTGGTTATGTCGACACCTTAGATAAACAGAAATTCTGTGTCGACTCTAAGGATAAGTGTCGACACATATTCTGTAAGTGTCGACACCATTTTCCTGGTTGAGTCGACATTACATTTCTGGTTAAGTCGACAATATAACTCTTAAGTGTCGACACATATTCTCTGTGTCGACACAATATTTCTGACTTGTCGACATAATTTCTCTGAGTCGACGCATTACTACTGAATGTGTCGACACATTCTTACTTAGCCAATTTCTGTAACTTCAATGTGTCCTTTTTAACACTTGATTATGTTGCTGTTATTACCTTTACTTATTTATATACCACTTCAATTGCATTGTTAATGATTTTGTTAATACATTAATCAATGGTTAACATACCTAATTCAATTTTGAATTTATTGAATTTGGTTTCATCTAAAGGCTTAGTAAATACATCTGCTATTTGATAATCTGTTTTTACAAATTCCAATGAGATGTCTCCTCTTTCTACATGTTCTCTAAGAAAATGGTATTTGATTTCTATATGCTTAGTTCTACTATGAGAAACTGGATTATTAGCAATAGAAATAGCACTCTTTGAATCACATAAAAGAGGTGTTCTACTTACCTGAATACCATAATCCTTAAGCTGATGCTGCAT
Organism: Platanthera zijinensis; assembly: GCA_039513925.1. Taxonomy (NCBI): domain Eukaryota; kingdom Viridiplantae; phylum Streptophyta; class Magnoliopsida; order Asparagales; family Orchidaceae; genus Platanthera; species Platanthera zijinensis. The sequence goes on from CM077082.1 coordinate 191,399,532, forward strand.
CCACAATAGCTGTGCACAGCAGCTTCCAGCAGCAACATACTCTGACTCAGCTGTGGAAATTGCCACACTGGTCTGCTTCTTACTACTCCAAGATATTAGTCTTCCTCCCAGGAATTGACAAGTACCTGTAGTACTCTTTCTATCCTCTCTACATCCTGCAAAATCTGCATCTGAATAGCCTGTTAGTTGAAAATCTCTATTCCTAGGGTACCAAAGACCTAGAGTAGGAGTGCCCTTTAGATATCTCAGAATCCTTTTGACTGCAGTATAATGAGATTCTTTAGGGCAGGCTTGGTACCTAGCACAGACACATGTAGCATACATAATGTCAGGTCTACTAGCAGTGAGATATAGTAGAGACCCAACTATTCCTCTATACAATGATTCAACAGGTTTACCTGTCTCATCTTTGCATATAGGCATACTTAGTTCCCATAGGAGTTCTCATGGTGGAGGATGACTCCATACCATACTTCTTAATTAATTCTTTGGTGAACTTAGACTGGGATATGGACAATCCATCATCAGTCTGTCTTACTTGGAGTCCCAAGAAGAACTTAAGTTCTCCCATACTGCTCATCTCAAACTTCCCTTGCATAAGTTTGGCAAACTTTTTACAAAGGTTGTTTTCAGTAGATCCAAAGATTATGTCATCAACATAGATCTGGACTAAGATGATCTTTCCTTTGGATTCCCTAAGGAATAGAGTTTTGTCTATCTTTCCTCTTGAGAATTTATTCTCAATGAGGAAGGTAGACAGGGTTTCATACCAAGCCCTTGGAGCTTGTTTTAACCCATACAAAGCTTTCCTAAGCTTATACACAGAATCAGGTTTAAGAGAATCTACAAAACCTGATGGCTGCTCTACATATACTTCTTCTTTAAGATCACCATTCAGAAATGCTGACTTCACATCCATCTGGTATACTTTGAAGTCTTGGTAGGCTGCATAGGCAAGGAACATTCTGATTGCCTCCAGCCTTGCTACTGGAGCAAAGGTTTGATCAAAGTCAATTCCTTCTTCCTGCCTGTATCCTTTTGCAACTAACCTTGCTTTATTCTTCACTATTATCCCACTTCTCATCTAGCTTGTTCCTATAGATCCACTTAGTGCCAATTATGTTGTGGCCTCTTGGTTTAGGAACAAGCTCCCAGACTTTGCATCTTCTGAATTGATTCAGCTCCTCTTGCATAGCATCAATCCAGTGCTGGTCTTGGATAGCTTCTTCAAACTTCTTAGGTTCCATCTGGGACAAGAAACTTGAATGCAAAACTGTGCTTTGATTTCTGCTTCTAGTTTGCACTCCTTGTCTTGGATCACCAATTATCTGATCAGTTGGATGATCTCTTAGATATCTTATAGCTGGAGGAAGATTCCCTTCAGGTTGAGCATCTCCAGCTTCTTCATTCTGCTGAGCCTCTTGGTTTTCATCAGCTTCCATTATCTCTTGTACTCCCCCTGGACAGCAGCCTTCATTTTCCAATGCTTCCATCTTCCTTTGAAGCTTCAGCAATGGAGAGCTTGTCCATCTTCTTGCTTATACCTGTTGAGTCATTTGATCTACAAGACAACTCACTATTGATTAATCTTGTTTCATCAAATACAACATGCACAGATTCTTCAACAACTTGAGTAGTTAAGTTAAAGACTCTATAGGCCTTACTATTTGTGCTGTACCCAACAAATATCCCATCCTGGGATTTGGCAGCAAACTTAGTCAAATATGACTTGCCATTGTTAAGTATATAGCACTTGCAACCAAAGATCCTGAAATAGGATAGATTTGGTTTTCTGCCTTTCACAATCTCATAGGGAGTCTTTCTGTGGCTTTTGGTGATAGAAGCCCTATTGATGACATGACAAGCAGTGTTAACTGCCTCAGCCCAAAAATATTCTGGGAGAGAGGTGTCACTCAATAGAGTTCTACCAGCTTCAATTAATGTTCTATTCTTTCTTTCAGCAATTCCATTTTGCTGAGGTGTTCTTGGTGAGGAGAACTCTTGGAAAATCCCAAAGTCTTTACACAAATTTGTTATGCTTTCAGAATGAAACTCAGTACCATGATCACTTCTGATTTTGACCACTGTACTATTTCAGTTCATTCTGAATTTGCTTTACAAAATTAAGTAGTACACTTGGGGTTTCAGATTTTTGTCTTAGAAAGAACACCCATGTAAATCTAGAATAGTCATCTACAACCACAAAAGTGTAGACCTTCCTACCTAGACTATGAACTGGCATAGGACCAAAAAGATCCATATGCAAGAGGTATAAGCACCTCACAGAATCCTTGTTTTCAAGGCTTTGAAATGAGGATTTTGTCTGCTTGCCCTTTTGACAAGCTGAGCATACCCCTTCCTTTATACACTTAACTTGAGGCCCATTCCTCACTAGTTCTTTACTAATGAGTTGGCCAATTGTCTTGTAGTTTAGATGAGCCAATCTCTTGTGCCACTTAACACAATGGGAAGCATTGTCATCAGCTACAAGACAAATGGGGGAAGCCTTATTTTCACATTCAAAATTAAGGCAATATACATTTCTCTTCCTATACCCAGTCAAAATGATCTCTTGATCACTTGACCTTTTGATATGACATCCATCCTTACCAAATGAAATGTCATATCCTAGATCACTCAGCTGGCTTATGCTTATTAGATTATGTTTCAAACCTTTTACATAGGCCACTTGGGTGATAGTAATTAGGTTAGAAGAAATGTTACCAAACCCTTTGATGACTCCTTTTTCAGATCCACCAAAGATCACTTTATGTCCATCTTTGACAGATGAATACTCCTTCAGCAGCCCCTTTGTTCCAGTCATGTGCCTGGAACAACCACTATCCAAGTACCATATAGGGGCATGGTTACTTGGATTCACCTGCAATACAGAATTACTTACCCTTAGAACCCAAGTAAGTCTTGGGTCCTTGGTTCAGGTTAGCATTAATAAAGTTATCATAACCTCTTCTAACAGGTAGACTCTTATTCTTTATAACACTTGTGTTATACCAGCAGTCCAATGCAAAATGGCCCCTCTTGCCACAGCACCAACATTCAAACTTATTGTATCTAGATCTAGATACATCCTTGTCAGTAGAATTTCTGTTCATTGCTGGTGCTGTTGCTACTTCACCTACTGATTTCTTAAAACCATTTGGTTTATGACCATAGGTAGGCCTGCTTGCCTTAACACCCTTGTTCTTCAGAACATTTGTCTTAATATGACCTTGAATGTCTTCATGATCATATATGTTAGAAGGCACTTTCTCCTTACTAAACCTTATGGGGACTGAAAGGTTTAGTGGCTGAATAGGGACTTTGCCTTTCCTCTTGAATCTGCCAGCCCTGGAGTTACCTTTAAATCCTAATCCAGCCTTACCCTTCTGAGTGACAAATTCATCTATCAAGGGTAAGACAGATTTTGGCTTAGAGTAACTAGCCACTAAATCCCTTTCAATTCTAAGTCTGGCCTCCAGACTCTTTACTTGATCATTAGTATAATTAATTGTGCCCATCTGAATAATAGTTATATTCTTCAGCTTGGCAATTTCATTTAATTTTTGATCAAGGACTTTTTCTAACTCAGTTGTTGCTACCCTTAGTTCAGCAATTTCCTGAGCCTGTGTTTTAACCAGGTTCTTGCTTTTCTTAAGGGCCTGCAACAAGTCCCCATACTTGTCTATCAATTGATAGACATCTCCTTCAGATCCAGATGCATCTTCATCACTTGATGCAGATGTAGCTGATTCTTCACTTGTACTACAAACAGATGTACAGGAAGAACAATTTACCTCATTAAGACCAGACTGATTCTGGCATATGTCCTCTTCTGATCTTGTCATCAAACCCATGCATTGATGTTCATTGATGGAGTCTAGCAACTGCATAAACTCCTCTTCCTCAGATGCAGCATATAGTCCAATATATGCTTCAGCTTCAGATCCTGATTCTGAAGTTGACTGGTCTGACAGACTTTTATCTTTCTTTGCTACAAAGGATTTCTCCTTCTTGCCTTTCTGATAAGTCTTCTTCTTTTCTGAAGATTCCTTCCTTTTGTCAGGACAATCAGCCACTATATGTCCAGGCCTATTGCAACAATAGCAGACAATCTTTGAAGTAGTGGCTTTGCTGGGCTTTGATCTGCTTTTCTCTTTCCTTGATGACCTTCTCTTCTGATAATAGTCATCAACTTGCTGTGATGTGGAAGGCCTAGACTTCCATTGCTTCTTTTTCAAGAACCTTTGGAATTGTCTAGTGAATGCAGCAAAGTCTGCATCTGAATCACAGCTAACTGAACCCTTATCTGAATTTTCAGAACTATCTTCTTCAACTTCCTTAGGAGGAGATGGTGATTTCCTCCTATTCTTTCTGGTGGCTTCAGCATTAAATGCCACAGTCTTTTCTCTATGCTCTCCTCTTGAGTTTCTTTCCTCCTCCTTCCTTACCATAAGTTGCATTTCATAGGATAGCAACTTTCCAAACAGGGTTGGAGGAGATATTTCTGCCAATTTAGCCACTTCTCTTATGGCACAGATCTTTGTATCCCAATCCTTTGATAAGGATCTTAAGAATTTGTCATTCAGTTCATAGGTACTGAAGACTCTTCCATAGGATATTAGCTCATTCACAATTCTATAGAATTTCTTATAGCACTCAGTTATGCTATCAAGATTTTCCTTGTCTAAAGCTTTCATACTCCTGATTCAGCATAGACTTTCTGTCCAGCCTTACTTCTTCAGATCCCTCCATGTAGACAATCAATGTGTCCCACATCTCCTTGGAGGTCTTGCAGTGAATCAGATTCTGAAATGTTGAATCATCTATGGCACTGACAATGATATTCTGTGCCCTTTTATCCATGGTTGCCAAGATGATTTCATCCTTGGTCATTTCTGAATAAGTCTTTGGTATTTGGATATTTGCATCAAGAACAGATATCTTCATTGGAATGAAGGGCCCTTCTTGTACTGTGATGTAAATCTTTGGGTCAGATGCTTCCATAAACAATCTGACTCTCTCTTTCCAGATCCCAAAGATTTCCTTCTTGCATATGGGTAATTTCATAGACCCTAGCTCCTTATGATTCTCTCCAGAACCCATCTTCTTGAATCTTGAATCTGCCTTTCAGATCTACCTCAGACTGTTAAGTCCTTTTTGAGGAACCTCCCTCTGATACCACTTGATAGTTTAACTTTCAAGGCAGCCTAAACACCTAGAGGGGGGGTGAATAGGTTCTGCTTTTCTTATAAAAACTTCTAGGCAGAATTCAATTCAATAGCTAACACAATGAGCACAGCAATCACAGAAATTAAAACATCACAGATTGCACAATGTTTTATAGTGGTTCCCCAAGGTCTGGGTACATCCACTTTCCCCCTTCACCTATCTAGCAGTATGCTAGATTCGGCCAAACTTCCACTTATCTCAGATCAATAGATCCTACAACTCAGAACCCAACTGGTTCCTACAACTCAGGCACAACTGCCCTACCTCAGCCTTGCCCCAAGGCCTACAACTCAGAGAATATCCTTCTCCTACACTCAGGCAAACAGCCCTACCACTCAGAGTTCAACACTCCTACACTCAGCCTTTATAACATAGGCTTACAACTCAGATCTGTGTAAACAGATCCTACAGAAATATAGAAAAGATTATTAAACTGTCTTGCCAAAGTTGAGAGAGAAAAGGCCAAGACAATTCTTGATCAGCTGATGCAATCAACTGTATCTGAGCCTTCTTCAAAGCTTCTTGAAAATGTACTTAGCTGAGTTGATTCCAAACAGCTTCTTGAGAATCCACTGGTGGTTTCTTTCTTCTTCTTCTAATTCTGGCTTGACCTCTCTCTATCCAGCACTTTGAAAGATTCTTCTGAATTCTGATTAGAACTCTTCTTAGATCTATCCTTAGATAGTCTTCTTAGATCTCCCGGAGAAGATCTTCTTAAGTGACTAGCACTTTCTTGAAATGAATTGGATTGTGATCCTTCTCTTCCTTTTTGATTCAAAGTTATTCAAAAAGGACTATCTGTTATGGTTGTTGTTCTCCTTCTGAATCAGTCTATTTATAGACATTCTTCATGGTGACCGGCTGATCCGGTTTCTAACCGTTTTCTGACAAGTCTGACAGCTTCAGTTAACCGGTGGTAACCCACAGTTGTCAAGTCTTCAAACAAGTCCTGTGCCTTAGTCTTGAACCACAAGTTGTTGAAACAGTCTGTCAGAAAGTGTCGAGACCATCTGTCTATCTGTGTCGACACAATTGACTTTGGTGTCGACACAGTCTTCAGTGATGTCGACTAAGTTGCCTTTGAGTCGACACAGCTTCTTCTGAAAATAACTTGGTCTTGACTCTTCAGTGTGTCGACACAAGTCCTGTGTGTCGACACAGTTGTTGTAGAATTATAACTTAGTAAGTGTCGACTTAGCCTTCAGGTGTCGACACATTCATTTCTTAAATCTGCTTTAATGTGTCGACTTAATCACAATGTGTCGACACATTCTGCTGGTGTCGACAAACTTGAGGTCGACTATTTTCTTCTGTGTCGACACATTCAGCTGATGTCGACAATCTTGAGATCGACTATATTCTTCTGTGTCGACACATTCTCCCAATGTTGAGGTCGACGCTTTTCTTCTGTGTCGACACAAATTCCCAGAGTTGTGTCGACTCTTTTCTTCTGTGTCGACACAAATTCCCAGTGATATGTCGACTTACTTCTTCTGTGTCGACACTTTTTCCCAGTGTAGTTGTAGACTAACTGTTATGTGTCGACACTGCTTCCCAGTGTTGTGTCGACTCTTTTCTTCTGTGTGTCGACACTGCTTCCTCTGTGTCGACACTTGGACTTAGAATTTTTCTGCATACTTTATCAATTCTTCACCTGCACATGTCAACTTAAAACAACATCAAATACACCTTGATGTATATCATTGAGCTAGGTTGGGCTTCTTCAAATCAGGTACACATTTTCCAATGTACCCAACAACCGGGAGGCAGTGTCGACACATAGAAGCAGAGTCGACATCAACTGTGTCGACACCTGAAGGCAGTGTCGACACACAGAATTCTTAGTCTACATCAACTGTATCGACACACAGGACTTGTGTCGACACTCAGCAGAGTTTCAATAATGTAGAGTGCTGAAAAGCGAAGAAGTGATTGTGTCGACACAAATAATCAGTGTCGACACATTCTTAAGATGTAGTGTCAAGAAGTTGTGTCGACATCAAGGCAGCTATGTCGACATCACCAAAGTCTGTGTCGACACTTAATTCACATGTGTCGAGACATATTGACAGATTGTCTCGACACTTTATGACAGTCAATCTCGACGCTTTGCTGACAGAGACAAAGGCTCAAGAATTGTTTGAGGACTTGACAGCTGTGAGTTACAACAGGTTTACTGAAGCTGTCAGACTTGTCAGAAGTTAGTTAGAAACCGGATCAGCCGATTACCATGGATGAAGTCTATATATATAGATGGATTCAGAAGAAGATGATGATGAATTGACACACAACTAACACAACTATTGTGAGATTGATCTCTGATCAAGAAAGTGCAAGTCACAGAAGAAGATCTTCGTAAGAAGATCTAAGAAGACATTCTGAAGTGTTCATCCACTCAGATTTTGTCTAAGGAGAATTCAATCCAGAATTCAGAATAAACTTCAGAAGGTTTAGGGAGAGAGAGCTCCAGCTATTTTGAAGTCAAGAAGGAGACAATCACAAGTCTCTTAAGTAGTCGATCCTGAACTAATCTACTAAGAAGATCCAGATCCATTTCTGGAATCCAAGAAGGAAGCTGTCAGTCAGTCAACTTCAAAGGAGATCAACCCTACTAAGTTCAGATTCAAGAAGCTTTGAAGAAAGCTAAGAATAGGTTGATTTCAGCCATCAGTCTCATCAAGAAGCTGATCAAGAATTCTCTTATACTTTCTCTCTCATCAAGGGTAAGAGTCCATCAAATTACTTATCACATTCTGTAGGATCTTTTCAAAGATCTGAGTTGTAAGCCTGTGTTATAAAGGCTGAGTGTAGGAGATTTACATCTCTGAGTGGTAGGGCTGTGAGCCTGAGTTATAGGCCTTGGGGCAAGGCTGAGGTAGGGCTATAATCCTGAGTTGTAGGCCTTGAGGCAAGGCTAAGGTAGGGCTGTTAGCCTGAGTTGTAGGAACCTTATAGGGTTCTGAGTTGTAGGAACCTTTCAGGGTTCTAAGCTGTAAGATCTGTGGATCTGAGAAGAAAAGGAAGGAGTTAGGCTGAATCTAGCATATTGCTGGATAGGCGCAGGGGGAAAGTGGATGTACCCAGACCTTGGGGAACCACTATAAACCTATGTGCAATCTGTGATGCTTGTGTTATTATAGTTTCTGTGATTGTATGTGCTGTGTTAGCTGTAGAGATATCTGATTTATATAAAGAACTGAAGTTAAATTCTGCCTTAAGTTAAAACAAGGATAAGAACCTATTCACACCCCCCCCCCCCCTCTAGGTGTTTAGGTTGTCTTGAAGTTAAAACTATCAACCCGTCTGTCGATGGAGAGGGTTTGGGGTGCATGGTCTGCAGACCTAGTTAGGCTGAACCCTTTCGAGCTAGATGCTGGGGGTGCCGGCGGCCGTCCTTTTAAGTCGTGGGTTAGGGAGGCCGTTACACTGAGAATTCAAGAGTCTGATTCTAATTTCGATCAGGTTCAGTGGAGCTTGCGGTTGGCAATCGACGGTCTCAGTGGTTTACTAGTTTCTCTGCAAGATTTTCAAGTTCAATAACCTGTCTGCACGACCTCGCGGTCTCGGCGGTTAGGGGATCTGTTCCTCAGTTCAGCAGCTTTCAGCAGCTTGCGAATAACGGTGTGTCCGCGCGACTTTACGGTCTTGGCGGACTTCGTGGTCTATTCGCTCTACCAGTAGCAGTTTGGGCGGGCTCGGCAGTTTCGGCGAACACGGCAGGTTCGGCGGTTTCCATCTTTAACCACGCGAATTTTTTACTTGTAATTTTCCTGTCTTTCTATACTAGCGAAATCATGTCTCGCCATGTATGCCTCGCCCTGTAAAGAAGATAGTGAATATAAAGATCTGCTTGTTTCCTTGTTTGCATCTGGTTGATTGAGCTTGTTTTCCCGGTTTCCGCATGATCAAGGTGTGATCTTGATAGTTCTGAAGATATTAATTTGGCTTAGGCTATCACGTTGATCACCTTGAGAAAACTCAATATAGTATCAGAGCAAGGTTCAATTGCTTGAGTGGTGATCAACTTGTGTTGTGCTCTGTGCTTCTGAAAGCTTAGATCATGATTGCTGTAATGGAAGGAGGGTATGCAAGAGGTCTAGGTATTGAACTCTTAACACTGACTAACTTTAAGAAGTGGAAGTCATGCATGAAGAGTTATATTCTGGGCGAGGAGTTATGGGAGGTCGTCGGTGGTGACGACAGACAGGAAGTTACAGTTGCCTATGGTACTGCTGAGCAGGTGAGAGTTTGGAGGAAGACTAATGCAAGGGCAGAGTTTACTCTCAAACGGGCTGTCTCATCGGAGCTGTTTGATCACATCATTGGATGTGAATCTGCTGCTGAAATTTGGACTTCCCTTGATGGGTTGTTCAACAGGAAGAATGTAGCTAGGATACAATTCCTGGAGAGCTAGGATACAATTCCTGGAGAATGAGTTGGCAAGGGCAACTCAAGGAGACCTGACCATCTCCAAGTTCTTCCTGAAAATGAAGAGCTTGTATGCTGAGCTAGAAGCGCTTGATCCTAATGAGCCTATCTCTGAGGATAAGCTGAAAAGGTACATAATCCACGGTCTATGGAAGGAGTATGTGGCCTTTGTCACTTCAGTTCAAGGCTGGGCAACTCTGTCATCTCCGCTGGAACTTGAGAACATGCTTGCTTCACAGGAGAGTTTGGCCAGGCAGATGGCGTGAGTCACTATCTCTGATGGAGGTAGTGATGCACTCTTCACAGGCAAGAAGAAGAAAAAATGGGAAGGGAAGAAGAAGAAGACCGTTGTTAAAGATGAGCTTTCAACCTCTTATCAGCAAGAGAGGAGTACTGCTCCTAAGAAGGGCTAGAAGAAGAGTTTGAAGTGCTACAGGTGTCATCAGTTGAGTCACTTCAAGCGTGACTGCAAGGTCAAGCTGCAGTCTGGGCATGCTATAGGTAAGGAGGAAGCTTCCTCTAGCAATGAGGAAGTTGGATGGGGTGGAGATTTCTTGACGGGCACTTGTGTCCGTGCTTTGTCCGCCATCGACCTTGAATACGACTAGATCGTGGACTCTTGGTGTGGTCATCATCTCACCGGAGACAAGTCAAATTTTTCCTCGCTGCAGACTTACTCAGGTAACGAAGCTATCATTACTGCTGATAATACTGTTCATGTAGTAGAGAAGGAGGGAGTTGTGTCATTGGGTAGTGATAAGGGGTCACTCACATTAAGGAGTGTGTATCACGTGCCGGGTATGAAGAAGAACTTCTTTTCTGTGACCAATGTGGTAGACGCTGGTTATCATATTATGTTTGGGCCAATAGAAGTGAAGTTTCTTTACAACGTATCGGCGGTGAAGGCTGATGTTGCTCACGTAGGGAGGAGAGTAAAGGACTTGTTTGTTCTTACAACAAGCTCATACGTTGATCATATAAGAGCCAACGATAGCGTTGCTATGTGGTATGAGATTTTGGGGCATGTAGGGATGGATAAGCTGAAGGTCGTGGCAAGCAGGAGTCTTGTAAGAGGTTTGCCTAAGCTATCATCCTACGGTGACGACCATGTTTGTGCAGGATGTCAGTATGGCAAGGATCATCGCCTTCCTTTTGATAAGTCACAAACAAGGAGCAAAGCACCATTGGAGTGTATCCATGGTGATCTGATGGGGCCAACCGTCACTGCTAGCCTTGGTGGTAGCAGATACATGCTGGTGTTGATTTATGACTTCTCAAGATACACTTGGGTATATTTCTTGAAGGAGAAGTCAGAAGCCTTCCGTTTGTTTGTGGAGTTCAAGGAGCTGGTTGAGGGTTGGTTTGGTCTGCGGATCAAGAAGTTTAGAACAGACAATGGTGGAGAGTTTATCTCTTCCGTATTTTCTAACTTCTGCAGAAAGCACGGGATCCAGAGAGAGCTCACTTGTGCTCATACTCCATAACAAAATGGAGTAACTGAGCGGAAGATTCGTCATCTGACGGAAACCTGGAAGTGATGGCTTCATGCCAAGAGTATCTCAAGGTCCTTTTGGGTGGAGGGAATGTCTTGTGCAACATATGTCATCAATCGGATGCCTCTCAGTCCAATCAATATGAAGTCTCCTTTTGAGATGTTGCTGAAAGAGAAGCCAAGCGTTGAACACCTTCGGGTGTTTGGATCAACTTGCTGCGTGCATGTCCCAGATGCTCTAAGAACTAAGCTTGATGCAAAGGCATGAAAGCTTGTCTGTGTTGGCTATGATGAGCAAAAGAAGGGATGGAAGTGCATGGATCCTGCGATGAATAAGTTCGTTGTTTCTAGAGACGTTGTATTTGATGAACTGACATCATATGGAGGAGGCTCGGTTGTGCTACCAGAGAGAAAGGTTGATGAAGAGCATAAGGTGGTTAATGAAGTTCATCAAGAAGAGCTTGCTGTTTCACCAGCAGCTCCTGTTGTTTGAAGCCCTGGGGCAGAGGTTTCTGGTTCAGGAAGCAGGGGGAGCATTGCTCCAAGTGTGCCTGAGATTGGAGCTGAGCCTGAGGAATCAGCGGAGGTGGTAAGCAAGGAGCAGACCCTTCGGAGATCAAAGAGGACTATCAAGCCACCGACACGATATTGTGAAGGGAATACAGTGAGCTTTTTCTCATGTTTTTTTGCAGGCCCTCTGGATGAGCGAGAGCCTTCAAGCTTCAATGAAGCCACTGGAGTCAAGGAGTGGGAAGATGCCATGGGAGAGTAGATGGTTACTCTCAAGAAGAATGAAACATGGGACCTTATGCCCAGGGTTGATGACATTACTCCAGTGACTTGCAAGTGGGTGTATAAGTTGAAGAAAAAGACTGATGGGAGCATCGAAAGATATAAGGCTCGCCTTGTTGCTCGAGGTTTCTCGTAATAGTATGGATAAGACTATGAGGAAACGTACAGTCCAGTCGCGAAGATGACTTCAGTTCGGGTGGTGATCGCCTTGGCTGCTTGCCAAGGATGGAGGATGTGGCAGCTTGACGTAAAGAATGTCTTTCTTTACGGGGAGATTGATAAGGATATCTTCATGGTTCAGTCACTTGGATTTGTCTCTGAAGTTCATATGGACTACGTCTGCAAACTCAGGAAGGCCCTTTATGGATTGAAGCAAGCTCCGAGAGCTTGGTATGGGAAGATAGAAGAATACCTCCAATTCTGCGGCTATCTTGCTTCCAACTTGGATTCGAGCTTATTCATCAAGAAGAAGGGGGAGCTTTAGGTCTTGGTCCTACTGTATGTTGATGACATGATCATCACAGGGAACTCCGAGGAGGAGGTAGCTAGGATCAGGACTGAGCTAGCTATTCGCTTCGAAATGAAAGACTTGGGAGAGCTTCATCACTTCCTTGGTCTCGAAGTGGAGAGGAAGGAGAACGGGATACTCGTTTCCCAGAAAGGATATGCGGATCGCATTGTGAATCAATTCGGCATGAAGGAAGGGAAGAGTTACTCTACTCCTCTGGATTATGGGCTAAAGCTTCGACGAGATGAAGGAAGGATCCTTCCTGATCCCTTGGTGTTCAGAGCTCTAGTGAGGAGCTTAATCTACCTGACGATTACAAGGCCAGACATTGCTTATGCTGTTGGCCGAGTAAGTTGGTTTATGGCGGAGCCAAGGAGGTCTCATCTGATGGCGGCGAAGAATATCTTGAAGTATGCCAGGGCAACTTTTATATGGGACTCCTTAATAGGAGGGACACAAGCTTCTCTTTGCTTGGATACACGGATGCTGATTATTGTGGTGACTCAGATGATTGAAGGTCAACATCGGATTATGTTTTCACTTGTGGATCAGCCGGCATCTCCTGGTGTATCAAGAAGCATGACTCGGTGTTCGTCTCTACTACGGAAGCAGAGTACAAGGCTTCGTCCTTGGCAGCTCGGGAAGCCATCTGGCTAAGGAGGCTAGTAGAGGACGTCCATAAGGAAGTGCAAGGTCCTACGTTGCTCCGAGGTGACAATGAGAGTGCTCTCAAACTGGTGAACAATCGAGTGTGTCACGCCAGGACCAAGCATATTGAGATCGATAACCACTTCATAAGGGAGAAGGTGTTTGAGGGATCTCTTATGGTCGGGCATGTTCGGAGTGAGGACAACCTTGCTGACATCTTCACAAAGCCGTTGTCGAAGGGGCCATTCCAACGGTTGCGAGGACTACTAGGTTTGATCACCACTTCTCACTTCAAGGGGGAGTGTTGAAATTTGTGAAGTGGAAGTGGGGGTTGTTTGGGCAAACCGCGCGGTCTGGGCGGTCTGAGCAGTTTTGTGCTTGCGGCCAGGTGGGGTTCTTGTGATAGTCGTGTGGCGAGAGTTGGAGGTCGCCACAGTGGGCGGACTAATGATGTAGTCTGTCTTCTTCTCCTACAAGCTGGGCAGTCGCCAGCTTGGTGTGGTGACTTGTTACTTGGGCGGACTGTGCGGACTTGCTGTGTCCGGCAGTGGGTGCTGTCAAGTGCAAGGTTGGAGCTTGGCCGCGGACTTGGCGGTCTGGGATTTTGTCCGCACTCTTCAGCGGACTGGATCTGGCAAAGAGCGGATAGGTTGTATGCCTTTGCTCTGATAGTACATCTTGGCGGATTGCCTGGGTTGCCGGCGGACTTTGTTCTTGTCCGTCAAGCTCGCGCTAGGTTGGCTGGTGCGAAGTGGCGGCTTGGGCGAACTGCAGTTTTGTCCGCATGTTGTGTGCGGACTGCTGTAGTATAGTGTGTTTTTGTGTCCGCATGCTGTGATGCATGCGGACTAAGGTGGTGTTCGCTAGGATTGTGGATTGGCTTCTTGGTGCCAGTTCTTGGTCGCGAGTATGGCATTGTTGGTGCAGATAGTGCGGACTCGGCGGACTGGGTGTTTTAGCTGCGGCCAAGGGACGGTTATCCTATCTCTTAGGGCGGTGATCACTCTCTAGCCCGTGCCTATAAATAGGACCACCTTGGCACTTCATTTGTAATAGAGTGAACAATAAGTTGAGCTTGATTAATTGCTGCAGACTCGGTTTTCTTGTCCGCGCGGGTTGAGAGAAGATTAACTGGTTGCTGTTTGCAGGTTGTGCAGCTAGCACTGAGAAGCCAGGAGTCTGGTTCTGATTTCGATCAGGTTCAGTAGAGCTTGCGGTTGGCAATCAGCGGTCTCAGCGGTTTACCAGTTTCTCTGCAACATTTTCAAGTTCAATAACCTGTCCGCGCGACCTCGCGGTCTCGGCGGTTAGGGGATCTGTTCCTCAGTTCAGCAGCTTGTGAATAACGGTGTGTCCGCGCGACTTTGCGGTCTTGGCGGACTCCGTGGTCTATTCGCTCTACCAGCAGCAGTTCGGGCGGGCTCGACGGTTTCGGCAAACTCGGCAGGTTCGGCGGTTTCCATCTTTAGCCGCGCGAATTGTTTACTTGTAATTTTCCTGTCTTTTTGTACTGGCGAAATCATGTCTCGCCCTGTAAAGAAGATAGTGAATATAAAGATCTGCTTGTTTCCTTGTTTGCATCTGGTTGATTGAGCTTGTTTTCCCGGTTTCCGCATGATCAAGGTGTGATTTTGATAGTTCTGAAGATATTAATTTGGCTTAGGCTATCACGTTGATCAACTTGAGAAAACTCAATAGTGTGTACGATCGATCTATCTCAATGACTGTGTGCGCGATCCGCTCCCGGGCTAAGACAATCAAATTTGGACCGGGTTAGGAGCATCGAGTTAGGCTGCAACATGGATATATGGACATAGAGTTGAAAGGATCTATAAGAATCATAACAATCAACTACATTTGTCCTGGATGGTCTTTACAGATTTATTTATGAAAGGAGGTGGGTTAATACAATTTTTTCTTTAGAACCTCCATAATTATAAATCAAATTAGATCTCCAGGTGGCATTATTATAAACAGGAAGGTATTGCCCATGATATTAAGAAATCTCACGATAAAATTAGATTGTATAGTCACATCTATGTAGGAATCAGAAGGCCAAACTACCCTGTAAACCATATAATTAATGGGAGCAGTTTAAGCTCATGAAGACAAATTAGTAAGATTTGATCAATCATTAGAGCATGAGTTCCAAAGTAAAATATCACTTAAATACGGGCAAGAAAAGATATATAATGAAGACAATCAACATAAAGGGATTCAAAGAACCTAGCAGCAATCATATAAGGGAAGAGCTAGACCCAATAACACAAAAAGGAAATGAACTTATCACATTGCAGCTTATGTAAAAGGATAAATCATTAGATAAAATATTGCTACATTAAAGGTAAAATATTACAAAAATCTCTTGATTTGATATATTAGACTATGGCTCTGTTTGGGAGGACTTATTTTCCTAGTCAAGTGGTTACGACTGCATGAACCGGATCTTAATTATGATCCAGTTCATTAGGTCGTAACCGCTTGACCGGTGAAAATAAGTCCCCCTAAACGGAGCCTATGTTAAGTGATTTATGATGTGACTTAAGTTTGTATATAAATACATGGACTCAGAGTTTCACTTTACATGTTACAAGTAGAAACATTGCTGAAGGATTGAAGATACTGTTGAGTTCAATGAACTTATGTCGAGTAGTAATTGTCGTACATTGAAGTAGGTGTCAGAGTAAATGATTTATCCAACATCAGAGTTGATGAAGTCCTCCTTAGAAGTGCTAGCCCCACCCCAAGCATGGGATGCGAATGTCCAATAATTCCCCACTAGCCGATTATGCTGTAATCGCCCGGGAGTAACCGTCGGGGGCGTAACTGCCCGCGGTGTGCCCGCCGGGGGACTTGTCCATCTACCGCCGCTCCGGAGGGGGGCGGCCTCCCATTCACCAAAATCGGGCGGCCAGTTCGGCCGCCTGATCTCGGCCGCCTGATCTCGGCTGCCTCCCCTGTAGGGGTGGCCTCCCCATCGCCCGAGACAGGCTGCCATTTGTCCGCCCGTCCACAGCTGCCTCCCCTAACAGGGGAGGTCCCCCTTTCCACCCTAGACAGGAGACAATATTTGCCGCCCGTCCAGCCATCTCCACCTAAAGGGGCGACGTCTCAACCAGCTAGGACGAACGACAATTTTTGCCGCCCGTCTTAGCCTTTTTGCCACCCAGGACAGGCAACAATTTATGCCACCCAGGAGAGGCGACAATTTAAGTCGCTTGTCCTGCTTCTTTGCCGCCCAGGATGGGCGGCACTTTCTGCCGCCCATCTAGCCTCCTTCGCCACACAGGATGGGGGTATTTTCTCGTAAGTGATTTACACGTTATGAAATCGTTAATAGAATTTAATATAAATTAACTCATTTAAATATCCCTATGATGAAAATATGAAATCAGTGTTGTTGTTAGCCGTCACAGCTTATTTTTATACAAAAATTTTAATGGTTTACTCGATACCGTTTATAATATTGGACTTAGTTTCATAGCAGTGTTGCTGGACCGGCTAACTTCATTGAGAATGATTTGTCCTGATAAAAGGCTTTTATAATGTTCAAGTAAACTGTTGTTGGAAGGGTTATAAGTTATAACTCGGTAGTATTTTTCAAAAAGACATCCTTCTCAACTACCAGCTCTGCAATTGTTGCATATTTGATACTTTCTGATAATAAAACAATTACAGGTCAGTTATTTTAGTTCTTGCATGAACCAGATCATACCTTCGGCTAGGCTGAAACTTGAGCCTACAACTTTGTTAAATGATCCCTAGTTAGATCTTTGTGCTGATCATTGTTGCTTCAAATGGGTCTGTCATATTTTTTATGGCCACTGAGTATGCATATGTGGAGATGCATGCTAGAGTTTGTATGAATTTTTTTTTTTGCTAAAGTTTACTGGAGTATCTTAAGTTAGTTAGAAGACAGCTACTTTACATTGGTTTTAGTGGAACCTGCTTTTATTTCAAGATGAAAGGAAATTAAATTTGGATTAATGGAGGATGAACCGAAGAGCCAGGGAAAATTAAGTAGAGAAATTCAAGAATCATGCAGTAAATCTGATCAACTATGCATTATAATAAGGCATGACTGTGTAGATAGTCTGCACTATAGTAAGACCTAGAAGAACTAGACCGCCAATAAGAGAGAACAAGACCCATGGATTTTTTAGATATGTATCCACAAAACTTGCTCTCCATTTGTGCTTTTTTTTCTTGCAGTAGTCATTCATTGTATGAGTAACATCGATTAGAATGTCATCTCTGAAGACGACTAGAGTCGCCTCCTTCGAGATCCTGTTGAACATCGCTGCAATGTTGTTGTCACAACCCACCCATCCCTTGATGATCTCTTCTGTTCTCAAGAGATCGACATCATCGGTAGTGTTGATCAACCCGTTCATGAAGAAGACGAAGGCCGTCACCTCGTTCCCGGCGGTGGCATGTAAGCGCTCCAAGACCATTAGATTAAGCATTAGAGACTCCGTGGTGTCGTCGATTTCTAGCAGCGGTAGAGATAGTTTGCTACCGACGAAACTGATGTCGTTGAAATTCTTGGTGGCGCTCCTACAGAAGGAGATTCCGGCGTCTCTTAACTTGGTTGCTGAGAGCACGTTCTCTTTGTAGCTTGGAAAGTAGTTCCCGATGGCTGTCATAATTTTTCTGTACAGATCTAGAATGTGGAAGCTTTGTTCGACCGGCCTCGGACTTTCTTCGGTGACGAGATCGTCCGGCGAAGTCGAGGAGATGTTGTAGAACGATTTGATTAGATAATCACATCCCCAATCTGATTCAGGAAAAAAACGAGATGAGGGAGATGGATGGCTGAAGAATAAAAATCAGAATTAATTAGTATTGTGGTTTAAAAAGTTACCCCGGATCCTTCCATGTCTGCCAAAGTAGTGAGAGCTAGAAGGGGGAGCTGGTTCTCCATTAGAAGCATATCTCGCTTCAGGTCTGGAATAACATAGTTCTTCCTGTGTCGGCCGAACACTGGATCATGAGAATGGTACCCCCTCTGCTCCTGGAAGACAAATCTTGTCTCTGCCAGCATAACTTCTAAGGCGAAGCAGCTGTCAGTGATCATGACCTTGAGAAACTCATCCTTCGTCCAAACACCGTCATCCTCCGTTTGAAGGGAATCGTAGGAGAAGCGGAGGCTGGGTTCGACCCTCTTCATGGCAACAAGGACATCCTCGGGGGATTTGGAAGCCCTGCCGATCCGGCGGAGGAATTGGATGAGAGCACGGTGTTTGTGCTTCTCCATGGGGCGGAGATGGCGACGGTCGTGATGGTAGGGGCCGAAGGAGGCGAGTTTGGGCTCATAGGCTTGGCTATTGACGTCGGTGAGGATTTTGGGAACGCGGTAGATGCTCGTTGTCCACAGTTCGTTATCCGTCGACGGCGGGGGGCTTTCCAGCTGTTTGGTGAGATCAATGATCCACTCGTCAGCCATATCTGCTTGTTCTCTACCGGCGGCGAAGAGGCTTGGAATGAATGATAAGACGAAGAGGAGAGAAGAGAGGATGGTGTATTGCTTTGGAGGGAGGGAGGGAGAGAAGAGATATAAAGAAGGCATGCAGAGAAAAAGGGTAGGTCTCCGTCTCTATACATCTCCCTCTTATAGCCGCTGTAGCTACTACATCCTCAGAACCCTAACAGAGGTAGCACTTGTGAGAAAACAGAGCACTTCCGCATGTGCTTCTTTAATTATCTGTTTAATTTCTTGCCGATAATGGAAGGCGTCTGTTTTCTCCCAATTGCTCTGTCGTCGGTCCCCTCGGCCTTCCCTTATCAGCCATCTTTGCCTCTTTGGTGGAGAAGAACCAAAAACGGAAGCTCCTTTTTTCTCGCAAACCATTAAAAGAAGAAGGATTAAATCCAAAAATAAGCCAATGGCAGGCGTCCCCTGCAGGTCACGGCTTCTCCCATGTCTGAGTTCGAGCGAGCAAACCTGGTCTCTTGGGCGCGGCAGCCCGCCCATGTTGGGAGGCTGCTTGATCTCGTCGATCCCTCTCTAACGGCGGTGGACAGAGAGCGGGCGCTTCTGTGCATCACCGTCGGTCTCCTTCCCGTCGCCCGTCCATTAAGGAGATTGTAGATTTTCTCACGGGGTAGTCTGAGCCGTCCCTTCTCCCTCTTGAGTTCTCCCCTTTGCCGCCCGGCAGGTTTTCGTTCAAGACTAAAAGGAAGGCCCCTCAGTGAGTGGCAGTGTTTTCCGGCGACCTCCAGGCAATGTAATTCTGCAAGGTTGCTCTCCATATTAAGAAGCAGGGGAACAGGGAACACCATAATGTTTTCATTCTAATGTCAATATGATTTAATACGAAATCGAAAGCCACGAGGAAGCATGGCAGAGACAGGGCGGAGGAACGCGGGGCAGGGTGGAGAAACAGTATAAAGTGAATATATTCGACTACAATAGTGCACGGGGGCTCGTGCGCGACGCTATATATTTGCTCATTTATATATTCCCGTTTATGTTTTTGCCTATTTCTATGCATATTAAGTGAATGTATATGATCCCAAGACCTCAAGAAACACAGATTCAATGATCATACTGTCATTTAAAATTTATAAGAAGTTATCCGCTTTCAAAACTATAAGAAGATAACATAATTATTAAGAATTTAATTAACCTGAATAATGTTTAACACAAATTTAATTGTAATTGTGACGATGAGGATCAAGTTGGAAGGAAAGGAAGCCCACCGTACTTATATTACATATATTCCTATTTCAAACCTCTTGTATTTATTATTTTATCAATTTTTATAGGTTACATTTTACTTATATAATCTAATTCTTTTATTTAGGATTTTAGGCACTTATCACCCTTGAATTGTACCCTTTTGGCACATTGCACCCCAAGATTCAAAGTTTGACACTTTGCACCCTCTAAAATTCTTTAGTATAGCACTTTGCACCCTCCTTCATTTATAATCTTATTTTCATATTTAAAAAAGTGGTATAACCATATATGTGAGGGTATTTTAGGTATTTAGCTAACACACTTCCAAATTCCAATGGCAGCTACCGACGTTCCTTCCCCAGCCGCCTTCTGATACACCATGGAAGCTACCTTCTTCCCCAACAAGGCCGACTCGGATGCTGCGGAAAAGGCAGTGTCTTTCGCCGCTGAGATCTTGTCAACATAGCTGATGTTCTTGTTTTGAGGAAAAGGCAGCTCTTCCTTTCACTTGCTCTGTTTTAATACATTTTGTTTGCCAATGACAGTATACGGAAATTCAACAGCTGGCGCGTGGAATGGATTGAATGAACCAAGGAGAGAAGAAGGAGGTGAAGGGGGAGCTCATGGAGGTGTGTAATCTGTAATATTCTGTCATTAATTACTAGCTGATCTGGTTTGAACTCACATTATCATAGCGATCATTGCAGTGTACGAGAGTTCAACTCCCGGTGAGAGGAGTAGAATGAATGAAGCCGGGAGTTCGACGGCGTGCTTATATTTTTTAGCTATGGTTAGGCCTATTGCTTGCTTCAATTTAATTAGTACTAAGATGGTTCAATTTAATTTTGATGATTATTGTTTTTTTTCAAGCTAATATATTTAGAAGGTGAAATTTTTGAAATTGGGCTCTGCTTACAAATTTAGGTACGAATCAAATTAGAGTGTGACACGTGTTAAAATCTCTTCTCTTAAGTGCGCGCTTGAGAAATTTTTGATCTCCTAGAGAATTATCTTTTATCAAAATGATTTTTCGGTAGATCAAAAAAGATGAGATCAAAAAATTCTCTAAATTTTCCTGATCAAAATGATCTTCCTTTTGATTTTCCGTGAGATAAAAAAATAATCACCCAGGAGATCAAAATGGATCTCCTAATATAAACTGAGCTTGTAATTTTTTTGATCTACTTAAGAGAAGAAAATTCAAAAATTATCCGGACCTAGATTTGAAAATGGAGTACGAGTTCTAAAAAATTTTCAAAAAGAAGAGTCTTTTGTGGGAAATCTTTTTTCTTGTTGTAATATATATTCTGACTAATTTTTGGGTCATTGAGCAGGTGGCGAAGAGGCTGAGATCTCGCCGGACCTCCTCAACTCTTTGGAGGCGATAGACACTTCCCGCCAAAATGGCAGCGGAAGTAAGGATCTTTCTGAAGATACTAATCGCAGCAACGCCTCCGTGATCCCGGGAGCAAATGAAACGGGTGGAGAAGGGCGTGTGATCTCGCCAGAGCTCCATCACTCGTTCAATGCGATGTGCGACTCAGACCCAAACAGCGGGGGAACAGCAGAGGTCCCTCAAAACCAGAACAGTAGCTACGCCGACATGATCTCGACGGCGAAAGAAGCTGCCTTTTCCGCAGCGTCCGAGTCGGCCGTGTTGGGGAAGAAGGTTGCTTCCATGGTGTATGAGAAGGTGGCTGGGGCAGAAACATCGGTAGCTTCCATTGAAATTTGGAAGTGTGATAGCTAAATACCTAAACTACCCTCACATATATGGTTATACCACTTTTTTAAATATGAAAATAAGATTATAAATGAATGAGGGTGCAAAGTGCTATACGAAAGAGTTTTAGAGGGTGCAAAGTGCCAAACTTTGAATTTTGGGGTGCAAAGTGCCAAACTTTGAATTTTGGGGTGCAATGTGCCAAAAGCGTACAATTCAAGGGTGATAAGTTCCAAAAATCTCTTTATTTCATAAAATTCACTGTATGTCTTCTTCCTCCTTCCAGAGTTTACGGCTAGAGCTGCTACCATCGCTGGGACAGCGGTAAGGGGCAGGGACACCTTCAGCAAGGTCGACGGAGGTTGACAACCCTATGCACGGTGGTGCAGCGGCCATCCGCCGCCTGTTTGCCGGATGAAAATTGGGTCAGTGAGGAAATCGAGCTCACCACCACAAGCATCCACTTCCAGGCACCGACATAGCCTATTGATGGGCCAAATAAGAGTATAATATTTAGGAACCATAGATCTAAGCCCAGGGAAGAGAGCGAAATCATCTTGTAATTGATTGTCGTTGGAAGAGGATGTACGGAAATGGTTGAATCCAAGTTCGGCTCGTAGCGGAGGTCTCCGCAGCTCACTGGAGATCCTTTTCCAGCAGACGATGACATTTTGTCAAGAGGCCCTCCCCCTCACCTCCCTCTCTCTCTTTGTTGTTTTTGCTGGACAAAATATTCACGGCCTCCCTTCCCCCCCCCCCCCCCCCCCCCCCGCTCCCCCTCTCTCTTCCCCATCTTTGTTTGCTCGAAGGGCATTGGCAAGAGCGAGGGAGGATGGGCTTTTGCAGTATAATATTGGGAGTATTTCCTGGGATCGGGAATGAGGAGAGAGAGGGGGAGGAGGATTTTGGGGAAAATTTTATTTGCAGCCCATGATCTTACAATCCGACGGTTTAAATTAATTTTAGGAATTTTTAATTCATTGTTATTGACAAGCCTTCTAATTTTTTTAAATATATGTAGTATATATACACACAAACGCGCCCGCGCGTGCTTAATTCGTATGTACATATATCCAAGCAAACAAAATCTAATCCCCTGATACTTCACCTTCTCACCATCTCTTCACTGGGTTGCCTGCCGAAAACATCAGCGTCAATCTTCTCACCTCCATCACACCGTCTCTTCATTGGGCTGCCGGCCGGAAACACCATTTCCTCTTCTCCATCACATCCCACGCCGTCCCTGCAACCAAAAATCTGAAGGTCAGCGGGAAAAAATTTTTTGGGCCGACCTTCTCACGTCGCATCCACTCCGGCCGACCACCACCTCACTGAACAACTTACACCTACTGCCTCATCCCGTGTCGTCCTTTGCACGCCGCATCCACTACGTTCAGTCACTGGTACTTACCTTCTTACACATTCAGCCCCAAATTTTACCTCTTAGGGTAATCCATTGCCAGAAGAGTGGACTGTCACTGGAGAAAAACAGGAAGGTAATATCCGATTTTTCATTCATTCAAAAACAGCTATCATTGCAAGTTGACTCATGTCCAGTGCTAATGTAGGAGTCCAATACTAGTGTATTAATCAATTAATATTCTATTTTTTCAATACTAATAAGTTATTATGCTACTTTTTCATGTCCAATACTAGTGTATTAAACTTTATTCTACTATGAAGCAGGATAAGTCATGAAACATTAGAAACTCAGGTTCATTTCCATTGCATATTGATGATATTAATACTCATTCTTAAGATATTGACACAGTAGAAGAGGGTTCAAATTATAGTCATGGTCAAACTAACAAACCTTACAATGGCCTTGAATTTGATGATTTGGATGAAATTAACAATTATTATAATTGTTACGTAAGGAAATCAGGGTTTGGAATCAGAAAAAATTCTAGTAATAAATCTAGAATTACAGGAGATTTGATATGGAAATATTTTGCCCGTGATAAATCTGGCCAAAAAGTTATACCTAATATAACTGAATCTTCTACAAATACAAGGCGGTGACATGATACAAGGGTCGGATGTGGAGCGAAGTTAGATGTGAGAAAAAATAAATATGGTAAATGGTTTGTTTCTGCATTTGTTAAAGAGCATAACCATGCATTGGACACACCAAGAAAAATAAGGAAGCATAGACCTCATCATAGATCACATAAAAGCATACTAGCAACAAAAGTGATGAAAGATTTACATCAATCTGGAATTAGGCCATCAAACATAGCAAAAGCATTAAATGCAAGTGGAGTAGGAACAAGTATAAGCTCTCGAAATGTTACAGATCATTTACGAAAATAGAGAAATAATCAGGTTGGCAGGAAAGGAGTTCTAGTTTTTTAATATCTGCAATTACAACAAAGTCTAGATGCACAACTTTTTTTCTATAGAGTTGGATGAATATGGTTTTCTGAGATCTATATTTTAGGCTGATTCTAGATCGAGGAAAAATTATCTTACTTTTGGAGATGTACTTGTATTTGATGTGACTTACAAAACTAATACTCTTATGATGTCTTTTGCGCCATTTATCGGTATAAAGCATCATAGACAATCAATTTTATTTGGATGTGCACTTTTGGCTAACGAAAAAGAGGAGACATTTACTTGGCTTTTTCAACAATTGTTAAAATGTATGTTTAACAAAGCACCTCTTGTAATCATTACTGATATGGATCAAGCAACGTTCAACGCTATAGAAGTAGTTTTCCCAAAAACTCAACATCGATTTTGTTCATGCCACATATATACATAAACATTTCGTAGAGACTGTTTATGAAATGAGAGATTGTAATAGTGATTTTTCAAAAGATTACAAACATCGGTATGAGAGCAGAAGTATTTAAGCTAGTGAGAGTGCATGGACTGAATTGATTGAAAAATATTCTCTGTGGAATAACAAATGGCTTAGTAGAATGTAGAAGCGTAGATTTCATTGGGTTCCA
Organism: Platanthera zijinensis; assembly: GCA_039513925.1. NCBI lineage: Eukaryota > Viridiplantae > Streptophyta > Magnoliopsida > Asparagales > Orchidaceae > Platanthera > Platanthera zijinensis. The sequence goes on from CM077082.1 coordinate 191,423,991, forward strand.
GCTTATCTAAAATGTTTCTTTGTTACGGGTATGACATCTACTGGTAGAAGTGAAAGTATTAATGCATATTTTGATAGATTTGTTAATGCAAACACACATTTATTGGAGTTTATTAAATAATATGAGAAAGCACTCGAAGTTCGCCACCATGCTGAAGAAATCGAATATTTCAGAACAATGAATTCAATAGCATCTTTAATTGGTAATACGAGCATTGAAGAACAAGCAAGCAAATGCTACACAAAATCTATGTTTCAACTATTCCAAAGTGAGTTTAAATGAATCTTAGATTGTTGGCACCAAAAAATTGATGCATTTGATTTGGTAAAAATATATATAGTTGGTCTGCCTTCTAATTTAAGAGAAAATTGGTATACAATTGAATTTGTTGCTTCAGACCCTATCAGTATAAGATGTGAATGCTCTTTACTTGAAACTGATGTCATTTTGTGCAGTCACTGTCTTCACATTTTATACAAAAACAAATCACGACAATTCCAGAATGTTATATTCTACGAAGATGGACTATCCAAGAAAGACATAAACTGACTTATGGATCAACAAAAATGTCTACTACTAGTTCAGTTAAACCAGTTATGAAGTGGAATCTGACTTCTCTATTCAACAAGCTAGTGGAAAAAATGTTCTACATCAGATAAAGCTTTCAAAGATTTGTTTTATTACATAACTCAAGAGATTGAAGAGTTTTATTTGGACGGATCGTAAAAAGTGCGTGAAAATGAGAAAAATCAGAGTCACGTCAGTGAAAAATGTGGATTAATAATTCATGATCTGATCACAATTCGAACAAAAGGTCGACCAAAGTTTGCTTCTCAGATTCAATCAGGAATAAAGATATCAAAAGAGAAAAGTAAAAAAAGAACATGTGGCGCATGTGAAGAAAAAGGACATTATTCAACAACTTGTCCCAAAAAACTAAAGGTACGTTCCGTTATTTAATATTTCTATTTTATAACTTAGTCTATTCAACAACGTGTCTTTTATTTAACAGGATAAAGTTGAAGAATAGTGACTGCAAGATCAAGCTATTGCAATATAATGAAGGTACGTAGAAGTCATATTTTACTGTAATTATATATTTAATTTTCCAATAGAGTGTGTTTGAATATAGTTCAGTTTGGTGTAACATGTTTTAGATACCAATGTTCACTAATTGTTTGTAGGAATCAATTATTGTTGTATGCCCAATTAACTTGGAGATGATCATTTCAGTTTTCTTTGAGTAGACAAGTTCAGGAGATGATCTTTCAACTTTCTTTGAACAGACAAGTTCAGGAGATGATCTTTCAGCTTTCTCACCTCTTTCAAGTTAATAATATGTTATCTCATCAGGATGATGAATTTGTATATCTAATATAAAAAACTTAAAAATACTATTTATAACTGATATGTAGTGATTTATGGATCTTGTTCTGTGACTGGATCTTATAGAGAAACTAATACTCCTCTCATATTTCTGTTACGTTTTTTGTATATGTTTTATTCTAGGTCTTACATGCAAAAGCTAAAAGAAATCTACTTGCAGAGGTTGATAGAGCTTTATTTTTCTTTCCAGGATGATTAATTTGTATATCTCATCATGGAATATCTTCCTATTGGGATTATGTTAAATTTGATGAATTTGTATAGCTTTATTGTTCTTTCTAGGATGAACAATTTGAAGAATTTGTAATGCCCTTAAATGCAGCACTCTACCCGCGTATAAAAATCCATGAATTTGTATAAAAATTCATGTCGGTCATGAATTTGTAATCTTTGGTGGGTTCGCTGGCGGCCGTTGAACCCGTCGGTGTGGTGCGGGCAGTCTGTCAATAGCTATGCTGCCGGTGGAGGTGTTAATCGAGCGACGGACTCATTAAGGGCACAACGAGTCAATTAAGGCGGTAATTGCATAACTCTGTGTGCTCACTGCCACCAGTGGACAATCTCCGGCGGGTTCGCCGGCGACCGGCGAACCCACCGGTGTAGGGAGGGCAGACCGTCGACAGTTCTGCTGCCGGCGGAGGCGTTAGTTGAGCGGCAGAGTCATTAAAATGGTGGCAGAAGAGATTAATGTGTTAATCACGATTTGATAAGCTCACGGCTAGCGCTGATATAATGTTTTGCACGTTAAGCATATAAACATTGGTCCACACACACGTACGCACGCACGCACACACACACACACAAATATGTATATCCGCGCAACGCCGATATAACAAATTTCCGCGTTTTTTCATACTAGCCGTTAGATTAGAACCAACAGCTGGGATTATGCACGGATCGAAAAAATGGAGCAGCGAGCACAGGTACGAGATCAGCATGTTGGGGTTGTGGAACACTTCCGGTCCTCTTGTTTCTCACACCGGGTTAGCCCACGTGAGCTTAGAGGAATCGAAGTGTGATCCCCCTCCGACATATCTGGCGCCGACGACAGCGGGGGTCCGGGTGCAGCATTTTGGGGGGTTGTTTTTCCAATGGTCGAACTGGGTTCGACGTTCGTCGAACTCAGCTCGACGTTCGACGTTCGTCGAACCCATCTCGACGTTCGACGTTCGTCGAACCCGCTCGACGTTCGTCGAACGTCGAGCTGAGTTCGACATCGAACGTCGAGCTGAGTTCGACGTGGAACGTCGAGCTGAGTTCGACGTTCGACGTTGTGTTGATGCCTATTTAAGGCGTATTCCGGTTGTTTTTTAGGGATACGGTTAAGACGACGGCTTTCGGCTGATATACCTTTTGGAGGCGCATACGAGGTTCTTGTTGGAGGCGATCCGGAAGGGGTTCTTCCGTTGTTTCTTGTCCAGAAGGAGGAGTTATGGTAGGATCGGTTTTGGATCCTTGAAACCTTTGTAATCTGTATTTCTTTTGGTGATTACAAGAACTGAGAAGGGAAGGGATAGGGGACGTAGCCCGGTTTTGGGTGAACCTCTGAAATCTGCGTGTTTGTGTGCTTGCTCTGTTTCTTTTGTTTACTGTTTTTATTCGGATTTCTGCTTCTCGGCGCTCCGGTTTTCCTACACAGCAGGGATCGCACACGCGCGGGAGACAGCCTGCTAGCGCGCGTGCTTTGTTAATTACTTGGGGGATTGCTATATAAACAACAATCTCCCTTTGTTACTGGCGGTGGGGGACTAAAGTCCCGCACCGCTTGGAAGCCGTTCGATCGAGCATTGCGGGACTTTTGTCCCACACCGCCAGTAACAAAGGGGGATTGTTGTTTATATAGCAATCCCCCCATGTTTCTAACAAAGCATGGGTGCTCAAACCCATTGAAAAACCGACCGAATCGTATCGAATCGATCCAACCGAACCGAATTTCAAATCGAACTGACTGGTTCAGTTCGGTTTAGATTTCAAGTGGCTTAAAACTGATCTCATTTCGGTTTGGTTCGATTTGCGCATGGTGCAAACCGAAAAAACCGAACCGAAATAACGACATTTATTATCAGTCATTCGGCCTTCAGAGCTCTATGCTTCACGAGTTCAGTGTTCACACTAAGCCGCTCGACCCGCAAATAGCATTCACTCTCCTCCTGCTAAGCCGCACTGGTCGCACATCCCACAATATTTTTGTCGACCTAATTCCTTTTTCGAGCAGAGCCATCGAGCCGCACCGCACTCCTCCAGTCCTCCCGCACCGCACTCCTCCAGTCCTCTCGCACATCGCACGACGGCACGGGATTTTTGAGCAGGGCCGGCTAGCCGCCTTGCATTCCTCCCATGTTCATAAAGCAGAGCCTCCCTCACACTCCTTCCGCATGTTCGGCGTTTATAAAGCAGGTTCATCCAATCTTCCCGTTGGGCCGCACTCCTCCCGCCCTAATTTCTTCCTATTCGGCAGCACTCTCATGTAGTTAGATACATGATGATTTCTATGGAATATTTCACTTTTAACTATAAGTGAATGTTTTGGGGAGACTCATATTATTAGTTTAATAGATTTTTTTAGTTCTGCCAAGCTTCATTTTAAATAGTTCTAAATTTTGTTGCGCACTAGTTAATTTAAATATTGTTTTTATAATTCAAAAATCTCATAGAACTCATGCACATAAAAACATAAAACAACTTCCAAGTAAAAAACCGAACCGATGGATAAAAAATCAAACCGAACCGATTGGATTCGGTTTCGATTTTAAGTATATAATTTGGTTTCGATTTTACTTAAAATAGAACCAAACCGAATCAAACTGCTTGCAGGCCTAAAGAAGTCCTTTAACGCAGGCTTCATTCTTGTGAAGAAGAATGGTTTTTTTCATAATAATAATAATAACAATAATTGTAATGAAATTTCCTCAGGATTCTGTTTCTGTTTAGTTGGACAGAATTGAAACTTCATAATTTAAAAACAAATTATTGAGATTGATCTCTTAACTTTGATTCTAATTTCACATAAGTCATTTAATTTACATTTGTTTCAATTATTTCATTCAATTTTATAATTTATTTCAAATAAGTTCATAAACTAACACCATCAATTATTTAGCAGCTTCTGATGACTAAACTGAGAGATGTTGCGTTGATGAAATGACTGTAGCAATAATTTTTTTTTTGTAATTATTTGATAAAAATATTTTTGATTTTTTGAATTTGTAGTTTTTCTTACTAAGCTTTTTAACACACTTCAAATTTGGGTTCTATTAGAAATAAATAACAAAAACTTAGAGATTATAAAAATACGCACTTGAAATATCAGAAATGAAACAAATCTAAATTATAGAATTCTGTTTTGGGGGTGACAATTTCTATCAAAATATATAAATATATAATTAATTAGTAAAAATAGGTTACCGCAGAATGCTACTTTTTAAATTCATTTCATTTTTTAAATATTTCAATTGTGTACTAACATTTATAATGACTAATTTCTTGTTTACTTTTAATCAAAGAATATAAATTAGTAGTGTACTAAAGAATTAATAAGAAAAAAAGTAAATTCAGAAAATTAATAATTAGATTTATTAGATAATTATTAAAAAATTATATTATTCACATGAATGATTCCTCTCAAAAGCATGGCTTGGAGGACTTATTTTCACCGATCAAACAATTATGACCGTATATACCAAACCTTATTCCGTTGAAAATAAGCCCCCCAAACCGAGCAAAAGCCTCATGGGAGTCTAGTCGTCCAAATATTAAATAATTAACAATATTTGTTTAGGAACTTATTTAAAATAAAATATAAAATAAAATATAAAGTTAAAATATTTATTTGAAGCAAAAAAAAAAAAATAAAGGACATTTGAAACTAGACGAAAATTAAAGATCATTCTGAATATTCTGCCAAATTTAAATTGACAGCCATCAAAAACATGAGAGCTATCAAGTAGCCAAAAAAATAGCCATGCTTCAAAACGAATTAATTGACCCAACAAAACCGGCCAGAGGTGGCACCGAACTTGTCAATTTAAATTCATTTTTATTTCGCAATTCGATTTTGGTCATGGGCCAAATTAACTGAAATCAGACCTGCACTACTAGATTCGACCCATGCTAAACTTTAACGTAGAATATTAGTTTGAACGCGTGTATAAAAATATTATCCGCAGTATGAAATTTCATACACACATATCTCCCAAGACCAGCGGAACCAATTATTCGTCGATAAACACGTACGAATAATGCATTATCCTCTGCACTCGGACACCCAAAAACCTCCTTGGGCAACTATAGGGTCCAATAAGTACATAAAAACAACATATAGCTGTTCTTAATTATACACAACCCACTGGCAGAGGATGGGTTTCAGCCTAGAGTCTCATAGGAAAAGATCTGGGGTCATACAAGGAGAATATTTTTGCCTTTTTACGCGAGTCTGATAGGAAAAGATCTGGGGTCATACAAGGAGAATAGGCTGTTGTTGAAGGTTCAGTCGTCCGCATCTGGATCGAAGTCCCTAATTTTAACATCAGCATCCTCCCCATACTGTATGCAGTTGTCGATCATTGACAGCACGTACTGTATGCTGTAGAAATGCAGAAATAAATAAATAAATAATTTTAAGAAAATGACAAAAAATGGTTTGGGAAACCTGAGGGGCAGATTTGGACAAGGGAGATATTTTGTGCTGGGTATATAAAGTGCTTGTGGAGATCATAATATTGAATATTTTGTTTACAAGCCATGTGGCACTATTTAGCTAATAAGGGGCAGCTCGGTGCACAAAAGCATCCCCACGCAACGAGGATCCGGGGAAGGGTCTCACCACAAGGATAAAATATAGGCAAACCTTACCATGCATGTTTGCAAGAGGCTGCTTCCAGGACTCAATCAAACCTGTGACCTCAAAGTCACACGACAACACCTAAACCGGTGCACGGTAAAATAAATGAAAGTGATTACCCACAGCAAATACGCTTAAGTATATTCAAAAATACCCAAAAATTGTGTTTTGTGATAGTGACATGAAGAAAGACGTGAAAAAAAAAGTGTCGAATGATAAATGATGGAATTCAATAGAATATGATACATAATTGTGACACCAATATAGGATATGATACATTTTTTTGACACCTATATAGGATATGATATGATTTTGTGATACATAACTTATCTTCATTTAATACATGATATATGAGATGTAATGATGTAAAAATTGAGTGAGACATGAATGTCACACACTCACATTTGTCTTCGTATTAATTTGTAATTATATTTAAATAATTAGAAATTAAAAAATGTCTCATATCTTAAGTTTTTTAAAAAAAATTACGTTTCTCATATCCTTATTTGCTGTCCCACACAGACAATTAGACAAAATACGTAAAGGAGAAGCTACAACTTAGGCTGCAAATTCAAACAGATGACAACAGACAATAAAAATCCAGATTCAATTGGACATTGAATATCAACAACGTACCTGCTCTCTTTCCTGAGATCAAGTGGCACAAAATTAACCATGCTAAATTCATCAACCTGCCGAACAAAATAGAGGATTATTTGTATAAGATGAACAAAATAAGATTAATAATATAATAAACTACAAAGCCTGATCAATGTTATAGAATTTCACTGTGGTTTTCTTTTTCATTCTCATTTTTTTTATGAAAATTAGAGCAGTTACTAGGAAAATTGACCTAAATGCATAATAAAAGTTTATAGCTTCCGGATTTTGAACAGATTTTATATGTGAGGTTGTTATATATAGTGAGGTTGTTATATATAGTGAGGTTGTTATATATATGGCTGCAGCAGTCTCCTGAGTCCCGACTCTGACCCCGTATGAAGAAATACACCAAAGTTACAAAGATTAAGGCATAATTTGCTGGGCAATTTTTTTCTTACGATTTTGGAAAAAACATAAATGCAATTTTTTGCCCGTTTGAAACCACGGATCCCTACAAACACCATTGTGTATACGAATGATGTATCTTCACCTCTGACTGCTTCATTTTCAACAGCCACCGCTCACCCATGGCAAAAAAGCCCGATCGGACCGGGCTTGGCCCGGCCCAGTCGGGCCCGGGCTTTTTCCCAACCGGGCTCGGCCCGGGCCTAGTTCGAACCGGGACGGGCTCGGGCTCCCTCTCAAAGGGGGAGCCCGGTTAGGCCCTTCAGGCTGGGCCGGGCCCGGGCCCGGGCCGACCTGAATTCAAAAGGCACAGGCGGGATTAAAATCCCGCCTGATTAGGCGAGATTTTAATCCAGCCTAATCATAGGCTGGATTTAATCCCGCCTATGATGAGGCGGGATTTGATCATAGGAGGGATTTTAATCCCGCCTGATCATAGGCGGGATTTTAATCCCGCCTGATCAGGCGGGATTTTTCCTTAGCCCGGTGTCGGGCTCAGGCTAGTCTAGCCCAAGCACGGGCACCGGGCCAGGCAACCGGCAAAAAGGGGGGCCCGATAAGGGCCCAAGCCCGGCCTTGGCCCGGGCCGGGCTTTCCGGGACCGGGCTATTTGCCCACGACCACCCAATCAGGCCCTAGTAAAAATGAAGCCTTAAATAAATTTTGACCAATTTAATTGTTAATTTTAGAAAACAATCTGATAAAAATTTATTAAATTACAATTTTACTCATGTATCTAGTTAGATTTTATTATTCTTTAAAAAATACAGTTAATCTTTTTACAATTATCAAGAGAAATTATTTGAGTAAAAAGTGTAATTATAATTTAAAATTCAGTTAATTGATTTTTTAATAAATAAAAAAGAGTTGATGCGTACAAATATAATTTCAATTAAAAATAATTTTTAACAATATTTTAAATTTAATCCCGTGTTAAAAGGACTGTTCAGGAAAAGAAGCGATAAGACTACTTCAAAAAGTGATAAAACATTAGGGATTACCATGAATATTGTGAGTGACATCCACGCTTAATGAGAAAGTTGTGAAGTGAGTTGTTCATAATGCTGGGGACCAAGTTGAGATTTTCTACTAGTTTTCATCCGCAGAACGATACAGAAAGAATGGGTCAATGACCTATTTGATTGTTATCTTCCGCACTTTTGTACAACCCCGTATCCGGCGAGTGGGCCAACAGGAGCCAAACCGGCCGGCTCAGACCGCCTGATGACGACGCTCTTCACCAACGTCGCGACGCTTCTTCGTCAACGCCGCGACGCTCCTTCGCCAACGCCGCTTCATATTTTGCACGACGTCTGCCGACACCATTTTAAATAAAATATATAATTATAAATTAAAATTATATATTTTATTATTTATCTTTTATCATTTATAGCAATTTCTATTTAAGCAATGTTTTAATTTAAGCAATCTTATTATTATATTTTTATTCTTGTAATTATGATGGATACTTATAACCATCATATATTTGCTTCCATTTTCATGCATTTTAATTTTGGAATTGTTTTTATTTTGTTCTAAATATGTATGGAGGAGATTGAGTGGTGTAAGGCTATATATAGCCATGTTTTGTTTGATTAAGTATTGAAAGAATGAAAATTGAAAAAACCTAGAGATTCTTGAGAGAATTTTCCTCCCCCCTCTTTGGCAAATTTCGGCCAACCCCTCTCTCCGTCTCTCTACCTTGGCCGCCAGTCATTCCCCTCCCCTTTCTTCTCAATCTCGGCTACCTCCTTTCTCCCTTCTCCTCCTCCTCCTCAATATTCCCCCTCACCTCCACCACCCCAACCCAAGCCCACTTTTACTTCCCCAAAAAAAATATCGGCCTCCCTTTTCCCTCCAAGCCGCCGGCCACCACCACCCCCTTAGGGCTCAGCCAAGTCCAAAGCCGCCACCTCCTCTCCCTCTTTAATCTCTCTCGGTCACCTCCTCTCCTTCCTCCCCCCAGGCAATATTCGGCCTTCTCCTCCCTCTCCCCTTTCTTGGTTTTCTTCTCCCTCCTTCATATCTTCCTCTTCCTCTAGCTACCCGAACCCTCCTCTTCCTCTACGAAGAAAACCGACCCCTTCCTTCCAACAAGCCAAAACCGGTCTCCTCCCTTCATCACAATCCGAGCCCCCCACACCTCCTCCCCATATAACTGTTGGACGTTTTCAAGAAAATCTCTCTTCCAAATCATGGGACTGCATCAATTTGGTATCATGGGCCGGTTTTGGCTTGTTGGAAGGAAGGGGTCGGTTTTCATCGTAGAGGAAGAGGAGGGTTCGGGTAGCTAGAGGAAGAGGAAGATATGAAGGAGGGAGAAGAAAACCTAGAAAGGGGAGAGGGAGGAGAAGGCCGAATATTGCCTAGGGGGAGGAAAGAGAGGAGGTGACCGAGAGAGATTAAAGAGGGAGAGGAGGTGGCGGCTTTGGACTTGGCCGAGCCCTAAGGGGGTGGTGGTGGCCGGCGGCTTGGAGGGAAAAGGGAGGTCGATATTTTTTTGGGGGGAAGTAAAGTGGGCTTGGGTTGGGGTGGTGGAGGTGAGGGGGAATATTGAGGAGGAGGAGAAGGGAGAAAGGAGGTAGCCGAGATTGAGAAGAAAGGGGAGGGGAATGGCCGGCGGCCAAGGTAGAGAGAGGGAGAGAGGGGTTGGCTGAAATTTGCCAAAGAGGGGGGAGGAAAATTCTCTCAAGAATCTCTAGGTTTTTTCAATTTTCATTCTTTCAATACTTAATCAAACAAAACATGGCTATATATAGCCTTACACCACTCAATCTCCTCCATACATATTTAGAACAAAATAAAAACAATTCCAAAATTAAAATGCATGAAAATGGAAGCAAATATATGATGGTTATAAGTATCCATCATAATTACAAGAATAAAAATATAATAATAAGATTGCTTAAATTAAAACATTGCTTAAATAGAAATTGCTATAAATGATAAAAGATAAATAATAAAATATATAATTATAATTTTAATTTATAATTATATATTTTATTTAAAATGGTGTCGGCAGACGTCGTGCAAAATATGAAGCGGCGTTGGCGAAGGAGCATCACGGCGTTGACGAAGAAGCGTCGCGGCGTTGGCGAAGAGCGTCGTCATCACCGCCCCAGAGTCCCGGGCGAGTTCAGCAGATTTTGCCGAGTCCAGCATGCCGAGTACGGTCTCGGTAATCGTCGGGCAGAGCTCGAAGTTCGTGGAGTTGAGCCCGACGAAGGGAGTCAGCCCCTAGGCGAGCAGGGATGGTCGAGTACGTACTCGCCCAAGACTGAGGGGTGGGCGAGCGCGAGCCCGCCCGTCACTTGCGAGCAAGGGGTGGGGGCTTCAGAATCAACTCGCCCGGGCTTAAGATGTCTTTTCTCCTTCTTGCCCTCCAGAACAGCGGAGGTCCGATATTTGCAGACCATCTATTCCTATAAAAAGGACCCAAGGGGTACCTCAGAATGGCATGCTTACTTGTGCCCGGACTTCTAGCGCTTTCTGAGGTACCTTTAGCTTCAGCACTTGGCTAAGAAGAGGAAGCGCTCTAAGATCTTCCGGGTGTGTGGTGGGACCTCCGTGCTGGAGCCTTGGGTCTGTCCCTGGTCCTTTTTTCCCTAGTCATTTGGGCTCGTGAGGAGAGAAGTAAGTGCGCGATCACCCCTTCCCCAAGGGTGAACTCCTCCGAGACCGATTTTTCAGTTTCAACATTTTGGTGCGGTGAGCGTGGAGCGTGGTCAGCACCGAAAATCTTCTGCAAATCTGATGGCAAGGGATGAAGGTCAAGGTTCAAGCAGGGCGAACTCGCCACCCCCTCCCCCTCCCGCAGCAGCAGGGATGTCGGCGGAGCTTAGAGAAGAGGTCCTCGGGCTCGTCAGGACCGCGCTCGGCATGCGAGCCGAGAGCGCGACGCGCCTATCCGGCGAGCAGGGAAGGAGGCCGCGGATGGAGGCGAGCGCGAGCCGCGGGGACGAGTCCTTTTCCCGGGATCGGCAGGCGAGTATCACTTTGGCGAGACGGCGGGGAGAGAGTTCCCAGCTCGCCCGGCTGAGGGGGGCAGTCCCTTCAGCGAGTTCATTTCTTCTGAACCAGTTCCAGAAGGGTTTCGTGAGCCGGAGATGTCCTACTACTCCGGGAAGGGAGACCCGATCCAGCACGTCCAGTGGTTTGAGGACGTGGTATCAATCCGACAAATGTCAGACGGCTTCAAGTGCAGACTCTTCGCCATCACCCTCAGGGAGAAGGCGAGAGAGTGGTTCCACCAGCTCCCGGTCGGCTCCGTCTATTGCTTCGAGGACCTGCGCCGGAGGTTCATGTTGAGATTCACCACCTCCAAGAATAGGAAGAGGGAGGCCGAGTCCTTGTTCCGCATCAAGCAGGGAACAGGGGAGACCCTGGGAAGTTACCTGGACAGATTTCAGGAGTAACTGTCCCAGGTACAGGAGATGTCAGGGCACACCATGATGGTAGCCTTCACCCTGGGTCTCCAGCTCGGGTTCTTTGCCATGGAGTTGAAGAGGACGCCTCCAGTATCTTTTGAGGCGCTCTTGGAGAGGGCGGCAAGGGAGGACGATATGGAGGCGGCGCACCCAGAGATTGCCCGGAGGTTGGTCAGGTGGGCCGTAGAGGAGGAGAGGCCAAGGGGTGGTCGAGCCCGGGAGGAGAGGAGAGCCGAGCCACGGCAGAGGGAGCAGCAGCAGCAGCAGCCTAGGTGGGGGCGTCAGGAGCCAAACAACCGGTTGGGTTGGAGGCCGGAGTGGCAGGATCAGGGGCCACGAAGGGGTTAACAAGGAGGAGATAATCGCCAAGGTTGGCGCGGCCAGTTTTACCCCCAGGGAGGGAGGCAGGGTCAGAGACCCCCCCTTCCCGATCAGGAGGAAGCAATTGCTATCGCCCTAGGGGGAAGGAGGAGAGGACCGCCAAGGAGAATGAGGGAGGTCAGGGTAGACCTGCCCTACTGTGACTTCCATCAAGAGGAGGGGCACAGGACAGCCACGTTCCCGAAGTTCCTCGAGATGCGGGGAAACAGGGAGCAGCAGCAGCAGCAGAACCGCCAGGAAGTGCGGATTGAGGAAGTTTGGCCTCAGGCGGAGGAGGATCGTTGCGAAGACCGGGTTGATGTAAGGACCCGAGGAGGGATCGGAGTGAATCCATGGGGGGGTAGGGGTCGAGGCTTCCCGAAAGGCAAGCCTCCACACCATGTATCGAAGGAGCATCAGCTTCACATCCCAGACCCCACCCCCGGAAGAGAGGATCACTTTCTCAAGGGAGGACATGTCGGGTCATGAGGACCCCTTCTGCGACGCGCTGGTCATCCAAACGGCCATCGAGAATTTCACTGTCTCCCGGATCCTCATTGACAACGGGAGCTCCGTCAACATCATTTTCAAGAAGCCCTTCGACGTCATGCAGGTAGAGGCCAAGAGGGTGCTGGCCTCCAACGGGCCTCTCTTCGATTTCTCGGGGGAGAGGAAAGAAGTAGAAGGGGGAGTGGGCCTCCATGTCTGCTTGGGGGGCAGTCCAGGAACTGCCGATTCGTTATAGTGGAGGCCCCCAGCAGCTACAACGTCATCTTTGGACGACCCCTCATCAGCGCCTTCCGCTGCGTCCCCTCATCCTTCCACCAGTGTCTTAAATTCAACACGGAGGGGATCCAGGTTCGAGTCCACGGCGACCCCAAGGCGGCCCGAGAATGTTATGTGGCGGCGGTGAACTCCATTTCTTGGCAGGAGGAAGCCGAGGAGATGGGGAAGAGGATGGAAGAGGTGGATGGGAAGAAGGCCGGAGAAGAGATAAGGGAGGAGGAAGGGATGGAGGGGGAAGCCCGTGTTCGGGCAGCAGAAGGGGAGGTGGTCCAGGAGGAGTCGATCGAGGCAATGGCCGTGGATGGAGGAGAGGTCCTTGCCCCAGGAGGGGAGGATGTTGTTGAGTGGGAGGAGCAGTCCCGGTTGGAGGCTGCAGAGAAGGTGGTAGAGATGGAAGTTCTCACCCAGGATGGCAAGGTGGAGAAGGTCCGCATCAGCGGGGGGTTGACCCCGGAGGATCAAGGCAGGATGCTGGAGTGCATCCAAAAGAATGTAGACATCTTCGCCTGGAGCGCGGCCGAGATGCCTGGGATCGATGCTGACGTCGTCTGCCACCGCCTCAACCAAGACTCGGAGGCTCGCCCCATCCAACAGAAGAGGAAGTCTGTCACGGACAGGCTAGCCGAGCCGATCAGGGAGGAAGTCGCCAAGCTCCTCAAAGCCGGCTTCATATCCGAAATTCAATACCCCGGCTAGGTCTCAAATGTTGTAATGGTAAAAAAGAGGAACGGCCAGTGGAGAATGTGTGTAGACTTTTCACTTCTTAATAAATCATGCCCCAAAGATTGTTACCTCTTGCCTAGAATCGACGCGCTGGTAGATTCAACCGTTGGTTTTTCTGTAATGAATTTCTTAGATGCATTTTCAGGTTATCATCAGATCAGGATGCACTCTCCCGACATAAAAGATGTCTCCATCACAGGGGATGGATGCTACTGCTACAAGATGATGCCCTTTGGGCTAAAAAATGCAGGGGCGACATACCAAAAGATGATGGACCGTGTATTCCAGGGACAGAAGGGGCGGAACCTGGAAGTATACGGGGATGACTTGATGATAAAGAGTCGGGAGGTCGACTCCCACCTCCGGGATCTGGAAGAGACCTTTGGCACCTTACGTAAATATAAAATGAAGTTGAACCCCTTGAAGTGTGTCTTCGGGGTCAGCAGGGGAAAATTCCTGGGGCATCTGCTCACTCCCGCAGGAGTAGAACCAAATCCTGATAAAGTCAAGGCAATAATGGAGCTGGGGCCGCCCCGGAACGCCAAGGAGGTCCAACGGCTGACGGGGAGGCTGGCCGGTCTTAGCAGGTTTCTCTCCAGGGCTGGAGAAAAATGCTCCCCTTTCTTCAGAACATTGGGGGGGCAAGAAGTTTGAGTGGTCCGAGGAATGCGAGGAGGCATTCCAGGCACTGAAGAAACAACTCACCCAAGCCCCTCTCCTTCAGGGGCCAAAAGAGGGGGAGGACTTATTCCTGTATTTAGGGGTTGGGGCCGATGCTCTAAGTTTGGTTCTGGTCAGGGAGGAAGGCAATAAGCAGCTGCCGATCTATTACGTGAGCAGGGTTCTGAGAAAGGCAGAACTCTGTTACCCCATCTTGGAAAAATTGGCTTTCGCTTTAATCATCTCAGCCCGGAAGCTCAGACCCTACTTCCAGGCACACTCCATCCGAGTGGTGACTGACCATCCCCTCCGTAACATCTTCGAGGGGGTGGAGCATTCAGGGAGGCTCGCCAAGTGGTCGGTGGAGTTGAGCGAGTTCGACATCTCCTTCGTCCCCCGACTCTCGATCAAGGCACAGGCGATGGCTGACTTCCTGGCCGACTATGTGGTCAAGGTAGCGGAGGACAAACTCACTCGCCCCGTCCCTTGGAAGGTGATGGTTGACGGAGCATCAGGGAGGCATTCCTTGGGGGTCGGGGTCGTCTTGGGGAGCCCCCGAGGGACCAGGATCGAGCAGACGGTGGTAATACATTTTTCCATAACCAACAATCAGACCGAGTACGAGGCCGTGATCGCAGGGTTGCGCCTGGCCAGGGAGTTGGGAGTGCATGATGTAAAGGTCCTCACTGACTCCATGGTGGTAGTCTCCCAGATCAACGGGGAGTTCGAAGCAAGGGAGTCTACCCTGCAGCTGTATCTGGCCAAGGTCAAGGGAATCATTGGAGGGTTCCAAACTTTCTTCATCCAACATGTGCCTCGGGAAGAAAATGAACAGGTCGACCATCTTGCAAAGCACAGCCCTCGGATTGGGGGTACCATCACAGACCTCTTCCACCAATCCTTGGAGGAAGGGGAGCTAATGGAGGTAGATCAACGTCCCACGTGGATGGACCCCTTCGCCACCTTTTTGTCCACGGAAGAGTGTCCAGAGGGGATGGACAGAAAGAAACTCAAATACAAGTCGGCATACTACCACTTGCGCGACGGACGGCTCTACCGAAAGACTCTCTCGGGGCTGCTGGCTCGTTGTGTGGCTGAAGGGGAGGTGCCGAGAATTTTGGAGGAGGTCTACTCCGGGGAGTGCGGGAGTCACTCAGGAGGTCGGACCCTGGAGGGAAGAATTATCAGGCAGGGATACTTCTGGCCTACCCTGGGACATGATGCTTCCGAATTTGCCAAAAAGTGTCATAAGTGCCAACTGTTCGCCCCTCTCCAACTGCAACCAGCTCAGCGACTCAGAAGTATCACGGCCCCCTGGCCCTTCGCGATTTGGAAAATGGATCTGGTAGGGCCCTTCCCCCAGGCTAGCGGGCAAAGAAGATTCTTATTGGTAATGATTGACTATTTCTCCAAATGGATGGAGGTGAAGGCGTTGGCCAAGGTGACCTCGCAGATCATCAGGAATTTTGTATGGGGGGAAATCATCTATAGGCATGGGATGCCCCAAGCCACCGTCACCGACAACGGACAGCAGTTCGCCAGTAACGAATTCATCAAATTCTGCGGGGAGCTCGGAATTGACCTTAGATTTGCCTCTGTCCATCACCCCAGAAGCAACGGGCAGGTGGAAGCGGCAAACAAGGTTATCGTGAACCTCCTAAAAAAGAAGGTTGGAAATTTGAAGGGGAGCTGGGTGGAGCAGCTCCCCTCCGTTCTTTGGGCCCTGAGAACTACCCCCAATACCGCCACAGGGGAGACACCCTTCAAACTATCTCATGGATGCGAGGCAGTGCTCCCCATCAAACTCGAGGTCCGGACTCCCAGGGTCGCTGAGGCGGAAGCCGGAAGGGAGGAGTGTAGAGTTGAGAATGAGGAGCAGCGGCTCTCCTTGGACATGATAGAAGAGCTGCGCGACCTGTCGGCTGTTCGGCAGGAGGAAGTCAAGCGGAGGATGGCCAAGTATTTCGACAAGCATGTCCGGGTCAAGCAGTTTGCGGAAGGTGACTTGGTCCTGAAGAAGGTAGATGCGGCAGGAAGATCAGCTGTCGTGGGCAAGCTCCATCTGAACTAGGAGGGGTCGTACATCGTAAAAGAGGCACTAAGATCGGGAGGGTATCGCCTCCTAAATGTGGAGGGCGAAACCCTGAGCCATACCTGGAGCGGCGATGATCTGAAACGCTTCTACCCCTGAATATTTGTATGTGTTTCTTTTTTCAATACGATTTGTTCCACTCATTCGAACTTTTGCTTGGTAGTTATAATAATGACGGGGAATTTGCAGAACCTTTATAGCACAATACCATGAGCCCTCAAGAAATGTTCTAAGTCTTCTCGCTCTGGGATTAGGTCTCGACTCTCCCGCTGTCAGGCTCCCACCAAGCTGGCAGGGCAGGGGTCTCGATGGACGTTGTTATGACCCTGGGGCTGAGCCCGGAGGATGTTCAACACCCGCCCTCAGGCTCCCATCTAGCTGACTGGCCTAGTGGTAGCACCCGAGAGAGGCAAATGTTCTAAGTCTTCTCGCTCTGGGGTTACGTCTCGACTCTCCCGCTATCAAGCTCCCACCAAGTTGGACGGGCAGGGGTCTCGATGGACGTCATTATGACCCTGGGGCTGAGCCCGGAAGATGTTCAACACCCGCCCTCAGGCTCTCATCTAGCTGACTGGCCTGGTGGTAGCACCCGGGAGAGGCAAATATTCTAAGTCTTCTCGCTCTGAGGTTAGGTCTCGACTCTCCCGCTGTCAGGCTCCCTCCAAGCTGGCAGGGCAGGGGTATCGATGGACGTCGTTATGACCCTGGGGCTGAACTCGGAGGATGTTCAACACCCGCCATCAGGCTCCCATCTAGCTGACTGGCCTGGTGGTAGCACCCGGGAGAGGCAAATGTACTAAGTCTTCTCGCTCTGGGGTTAGATCTTGACTCTCCCGCTGTCAGGCTCCCACCAAGCTGGCAGGGCAGGGGTCTCGATGGACGTCGTTATGACCCTGGGGCTGAGCCCGGAGGATGTTCAACACTCGCCCTCAGGCTCCCATCTAGCTGACTGGCCTGGTGGTAGCACCCGGGAGAGGCAAATATTCTAAGTCTTCTCGCTCTGGGGTTACGTCTCGACTCTCCCGCTGTTAGGCTCCCTCCAAGCTGGCAGGGCAGGGTATCGATGGACGTCGTTATGACCCTGGGGCTGAGCCCGGAGGATGTTCAACACCCGCCCTCAGGCTCCCATCTAGCTGACTGGTCTGGTGGTAGCACCCGGGAGAGACAAATGTTCTAAGTCCTCTCGCTCTGGGGTTAGGTCTCGACTCTCCCGCTGTCAGGCTCCCTCCAAGCTGGCAGGGCAGGGGTATCGATGGACGTCGTTATGACTCTGGGGCTGAGCCCGGAGGATGTTCAACACCCGCCCTCAAGCTCTCATCTAGCTGACTGGCCTGGTGGTAGCACCCGGGAGGGACAAATGTTCTAAGTCTTCTCGCTCTGAGGTTAGGTCTCGACTCTCCCGCTGTCAGGCTCCCTCCAAGCTGGCAGGGCAGGGGTATTGATGGACGTCGTTATAACCCTGGGGCTGAGCCCGGGAGTTGATACGAGGAAGGCATCTACAAGCAAGCCCACCAGCAAAAATGGCGAGTTCGGGCGTCCTGTCCCCCTCAGTTTACTGCTAAGGAATTCTTGATCTCGTCTCTGGTTGAGGGAAGGGTGGCTCTCTCAGGCGAGCCCGTTCTCGCAAAAGTCCACTCGGCAAAGGGTGATTCTCGGTATCTTAGGCGAGCACTGGCGGCAGCCTGCCCCCCGCCGCATTTTACTTATGAATTCTCAAAGAAGAGCGAGGTGCGGCTTGCAGGCAAGCAGGGCGTTCGCGAGTCCGACCACAACCGACGCTCAGGGCCCCGTGGCGAGCGCTAATCCTAACTCACATACATTCTAACACCGAGGCAAAAAGAAGATAGAAGATTTTTATACAGAAAAATATTTGATTATCATTACAGTTTCAAAAGGGGGGAGGATTACAAAAGGGAACGCAGAAAGTGAGGGGAGGAGATCCGGTCAGCTCTCGCCCTCCTCCCCCGAAGGATGATCCTCCCCCTCGCCTCCGAGCAGCTGCTCCTTGTCCTTCGCTCCGTCGAAAAGGGAGCCGAAGCTTTCCTCTTTCCCGCTAGGCGGGGACGGCGGAAATAGGCTCGGCAGAAGGTCCTGGACCGCCACTCCCTCGCAACCCTCCGCCAGGATCCCCGATCCCCTCATGGCTCCCAGAAGGCATTCGGCAGACTCGATTGAGTTGACTCGCAGTCGCCCCATGACCTCCCCCTTTCCAAAAATCCGAGGCCGCTGATAGGGGAAAGGGGGCTCGCTGCCGTCCGGGGGGAGAAGGGATTCCATCAGTCGACGGACCTCGCCGTGAAGCCCCCCGTTCTGCTCCTTCAGCCCCTCCACCTCGGCCCCCAGCCGAACAGCAAGAGCACCTTGCTCGGCAGCTTGAGCCTCCTGCTCGCAGGAATGGGCCTCCTGATCAGCGAGGCGAGCCCGCAGCTGGGCGACCTCGCCCTCCATCTCAATGGCGCGGGCCTGCAACGCGCTGGCGACCTCGGCATCCTGAGAAATAAAAAGGTCAGACTATTGGTGAAATATTTTTTCTAAATGAAAAGTAGTCAATTCTTACCAGGCCGCCTGAGGCTTCTTCGAGTAAGTGCTCGGCAATGCGAAACCGCCGCTCCGCGTCGGCAGCTCTCTCCTTCGCCAGGTCGCGCTCCTGCTCGGCCTTTAGCAGGAGCTGGCTGAGCTGAAAGCCGCGACGGACCATCATGTGATGGAGCTCGAAGGCCCGCAGATGAGCCTGCAGACCCTCGTGGCCTATCTGGCGAGGGGTCATACTTTTGTAGGCCTCGGCACCATCACGGCCATAAAGGCCGAAGCCGAGGGCGAACGCGTGGCCAGTAGGAGGCCGGCGAGCTCCCCAGGAGGGGGCGCGAGTGGAGATAGAGACTCGGTGAGCCCCCTCATCCCAGCTCACCATCGGCTCGCCGACCGTGTCCTTGCTTCCTCCCCCCTTGCCGAAGTGGGGGTGGTCCTTTGACATGCCCGGCTCGCGGGGAACAACCTCCTCCACGGAAGGAGAGGAGGAGAGCCTACGCTTCTTCCCGCGGGGGGTCGCTGCCTCCTTCAGTGGGCTCGCTGGGGCTTCGTCAGAGGAAACCTCCAGCGAGCTCATATATTTGGTGGGCGACAAAGGCTGTTGCGGCTGCCCTCGCGAGACCGCCCTCGCGAGACCACCCTCGCCTTCTTCTGCTTGGGGGCCGAAGGACGGTGAAGCGAGCTCGGCCCCCCGAGCTCCAACCGCTTCTTGCTGGAAGGCTTGACCCTCGCCTTCACTTCTCGACACGCCGCTGCAGCTGCCCGGGCTCGCTCGATGGGGTCCGAGAACAATCCCGAGTCAGCGAAGGGAGGGTTCGTCGGGACCAGTCGCTCCCCTGCAAAAAGACTTGGTTAAATAAAAGGTTTCTGACCGGCTATGCCGAGCACGGCGGAAAAATAAAATAGGCAAAACATACCTTCGCCAGGAAGGATGGGTGGTAGGGATTCGAGACCTCGGCGGAGATAGCCGACTTCAAAGTCCTTATAAAGGAAGAACTTGTGAAGCTCGGCATCGTTGCCGGACACGGACGGTGGGCGGTACACCTCCTTGCTCTTCTGCTGGGGCGAGAAGGGGATGTTGCCGAGGTCACCCCGGATGAAGACGATCTTCGACATCCAGTTGTGATTTTTGTTGGCGACCTCGCGGATTTTAATTGAAGAGCTGCCAAAGAAGGCGATTCCGTCGGCGTTGGCCTTATAAGAGAAGAGTTTTCGAAAGACGTTCAGATTGAACTCAATCCGCTCTCGGTGGAGGTAGCAGGCGAACCCAACTACCATGGCTATGGCGTTGGGGTTGAGTTGCGCGGGCACGGCGCCGTAATACTTGGGGACTTGGCGGACTTCAGGCCAGAGCGGCAGGCGCAACCCCACCTCGAAGTGCGAGATGGGGAAGGCGAGCTCGTCCTCGAAGAAAGAATTAATGGCCTCATGATCCGCCGGGAGGCGGGCCACGAAGCCGGCGGGAACATGGTTCGCCACGAACTCGGCGAGCTCGTCCACCGTGGTATTGCCCTCAAAGAAACAGTGGTCGGCAAAGTGCTGGGCGCACTTGACACGGCCATCAGACTCAGGGTTTCCCTTACCCATACTCGCTGAAGATAGGAAGGCGCGAGCACAAAAGGTAAAGGAAGCGAGGAGGTGGGGGAGATACGGAAACAATAAAGGTGTAGCAAGAGGGTTGGTGGGGAGCCCTATTTATAGAAAAACAAAAACAAAAAGAAGGGGGGGCCGGAACCGACCGACCAGCTTTGCTCGCCTACCCGTCTCGCCACTCTCTGCCCGCCAACCCTAGCGAGACAATCCCATCCTGGGGTGAAGAATTCGGAAAGGACACGCACTGATTATTCGAAAGAAACGGGACTCGCTTGCATGTAAAAATTATACAATTTATTACAGAAGGTAGATAAATTGTTCAGAGCAGGGAAAAATAAAAGTACATGCGCGGACCGGGCAAAAGCGGGGGTCAGTACCGGTCGGCTTACAGGGGAGCCGTCCTTAATTACCCCGTTCTCGCCGGCCCGCCGTCGCCGCCCGCTGCCAGTAGAGTTGTCGAAGCTGTCCCAGGTTTTTGTTCACCAATCGTAGGTTCTCATCGATCTCATCCAGAAGTGTGGAGGAAGACACCACCGCATATGCCGAGCTGACCCTCGTATCGCCCGCGAGCTGCGCGCACTCCTCCTGCAGCCTGTTGTTATCTTTCTTTAGCTCGTGGAGCTCGCGCACCAACTTTCTGAGGACCAGTTGGCTTCGCCTCGACCGTTCGGGGCTATCCATCTCCGAGTCCAGGAAGATATCCAGGGCGCGCGGCGACGGAAGGGGCGAGTAGCCAGCCCGTTCGGCAGAATCGTTAGCCCCAGATCGGCTAGGAAGGCCTGCGCGAGCGAGTCAAAAGTAATGATTAGGAGGCGCGAGCATCGTCGAAATCGGACGCAATTTGAGGGAACCAAAGACCTACCTTCAGAATCTCGATGGGAATCGGGAGCGGATGTGTGCTCGGTGTCTTCCCCCGTAGCCGCGGGAGTAGGAGAGGGTTGCCGTGGAGGGAGGCGAGCCGGCGACCCCAGCTTCCGCGAGTCCAGCCCCATGGTCTCGGCGGCAGGGAGCGAGTCTTGCGGATGTGGGTCAGAGGATGGCTCAGGCGCTTTGACAGGAAGGTTCTCGACCCTCGGCGTTGAGATCTCGCCACCATGGTCTTGCTCGGTGGTGAGGTCCACAAAGTCTCTGCCGTCAGAGACGAGAGCAGGACGGTTGGAGGAGCCGGAGCCATTGACCAGGGTGTTCTTCAAGTCAGCGAAGATGTGCTCGGCCTCGGGAGGAAAAGGCTTCGCCCTCTTGGTCGAGCCGAATTCGGTAAAGCGGCGAGCCGGGATATTTAGATTGGTCAGGGCCGCAGCACGAAGGGCGGTCTCCTCGCGAGATTTCGCGAGTCGCTCCAAGACCTCTTTGGGGAGTGACATCTCGGCAGGGCTTAAGCAAGGGGAAGGGGCAGAGGTCAGCCAGGTACGCAGGGTATGTATATATAGCCGTCGGTGGGTCCTACCAGAAGATTCCTTTTGGCTCTTGTCGCACTCGCGGGATCCTATGGGGTTGGATGTTTCTTTCCGAGTTTGTGCCAACCTCGCAAAGAGCGGGGATTGTGTACAACCCCGTATCCGGTGAGTGGGCCAACAGGAGCCAAACCGGCCGGCTCAGACCGCCCCAGAATCCCGGGCGAGTTCAGCAGAGTTTATCGAGTCCAACATGCCGAGTACGGTCTCGGTAATCGTCGGGCCGAGCTCGAAGTTCGTGGAGCTGAGCCCGACGAAGGGAGTCAGCCCCTAGGCGAGCAGGGATGGCCGAGTACGTACTCGCCCAAGGCTGAGAGGTGGGCGAGCGCGAGCCCGCCCGTCACTTGCGAGCAGGGGGTGGGGGCTTCAGAATCAACTCCCCCGGGCTCAAGATGTCTTTTCTCCTTCTTGCCCTCCAGAACAGCGGAGGTCCGATATTTGCAGACCATCTATTCCTATAAAAAGGACTCAAGGGGTACCTCGGAATGGCATGCTTACTTGTGCCCGGACTTCTAGCGCTTTCTGAGGTACCCTTAGCTTCAGCACTTGGCTAAAGAGGGGAAGCGCTCTAAGATCTTCCGGGTGTGTGGTGAGACCTCCGTGCTGGAGCCTTGGGTCTGTCCCTGGTCCTTTTTTCCCTAGTCATTTGGGCTCGTGAGGAGAGAAGTAAGTGCGCGATCACCCCTTCCCCAAGGGTGAACTCCTTCGAGACCGATTTTTCGGTTTCAACAACTTTGTTAGCGTCAATCAGTATGATTGTGCGAAGACGATGGACATCACATAGTTCTCCTTTAATATGCAACAAAGCGAGTCCACCGGGGAAGAGTCCCTTTGAGTTAGCGGTTGGACGACAACCGCATACTCCTACACGATTACACTAGTGGCAACATTTAGTGACGGGAGAAGCCCTAGAGCGTTTCAAATGGCCATGTCATGGGAGAAAAATAAAGATATGACTAGCTGCTGGACGACAATGGCTTACTCCTACACGGATACACTAGTGGCAACATTTGGTGACGGGAGAAGCCCCGGAGCATTACAAATGGCCAAGTCATGGGAGAAAATAAACATATGACTAGCGGTTGGATGAAAGCCTCTTACTCCTACACTAATAGCAACATTTGGTGACAGGAGAAGCCCTGGAGTGTTACAAATGGTCAGTCATGGGAGAAAAATAATGATATGACCAGAATCTACTTAGAGAATGCAAGAAAGTGCATGAATAAGTGGGCAGAAGTCAATTGAAGGATGCAAGAGTATGAAGAGGGGGATCAGGTGATGGTAAAGCTACTACACAGTAGTTCAAGGTCTTGCGAGGTATGCACAAAGAACTGTTGTTGCGAAGGTACAAAAGAAACAGATTTTATTTTATACACGATAAATACCAATACGCAATTGGAGGTTTTTATGGAAAAGAATGCATAGATACTTGTTTATCATTAGAAATCATTCCTGTTGGACTTTAACTTCGTTGACCGGGTCAACAAGTTTTGGTATTATTTAAACATGATTTTATATATTCAATGTAAGTAGAAAGTGGTTAGGAGTGGCATTTATTGTGTTGCCAAGTGTTAATTTTACATTTGTTGGGTTAGCCTATAAATAGGCATGTTGTAGTCCTTTTGAAGTTTGCTGAAATAGTGAAAAGCCTTCCCATTTTCGTTTTGTATGTGAGAAGCGCTGCAGCGCTGACGAGCTTGCCGAGCGGGTAGGAGAGGTTGCCGAGCGGCAAGTGACTCGCCAAGTCCGAGCGGTTGGAAGAGGTAGCCGGGCGGAGTGGTGTTCTCGCCGCGCGAGAAGGAGCTCGTTGGGTGTGTGTTCGCCGGAGGTCTCGCGCAGTTTACTCGGGTTGAGTGCTCGCTGGTGGAGGTCTAGCTGCGAGAAGTGGAGCAGTCTTGCCGGGTTGTTAACCGTGTGGGTAGGCGGTCTCGCCTGGGTTGATCTCGTCGTGGAGAGGGGATCTCGCCGGGGCTAACCGCGCGGCTTGGCGGTCTCGCCAAGTGGGTCTCGCCGACTATTTTTTGTAGTGTTTGGTTTTGAAGTGGAGTTTAGTAAAAAGAGTGGTGGTGTGCATGAAAGCTCATTCACGTTTCCAACAAGTGGTATCAGAGGGAGGTTCGACCCCCTGGGAGTTGCTTAGAAGGGTTAGAGGCGAGAGCAGATGGAGATGGGAAGTGCCATGCCGGGGCAAGTCCCCAAGTTGACAAAAACCAACTATGGGAACTGGAGTATCCAGATGAGAGTGTTACTCGCCTCTAAGGAGTTGTGGGAGATTGTAGAGGAATGCTATGAGGAGCTTACTGCAGAAGCAGAGGCGGCGTTGACTAACGCACAGAAGACAGCGTTGAGGGAGTCAAAGAAAAGAGATAAGAAGGCTTTGTTCTTACTATACAAGGGTGTAGATGAGGCGACCTTCGAGAAGATCTCAGATGCGACTAGTTCGAAGGAGGCATGGGAGGTGTTGCAACGCTCCATGCAAGGAGTTGATAAGGCTAAGAAGGTGAAGCTACAATCCCTTCGAGCTCAGTATGAAGTGATGAAGATGCAGAGTTCAGAGAAAGTTGGTGATTATGTGACCCGTCTGCGGACGCTCACAAATGAGACGAAGCGGAATGGGCAGGCGATAGATGACGTAAGCCTCATGGAGAAGCTCTTGCGCTCTATGTCAAATAAGTTTCAGCATGTGGTGGTGGCGATTAAGGAATCAAAAGATCTCACCCTGATGTCCGTAGATGAGCTTGTTGGCTCTCTACAAGCTCATGAGTACCGTATGCTGCAAGATGATGATGAGTCGAGTGGCTTGGGTAAAGCACTCCAGACTCAGTTGAACTTTGGAGAGAGCTCTGGAAGAGGAGGAGGCCAGCGTGGTCGTGGCTACCAAGGAAGAGGTAGAGGGAGAAGAGAAGGAGGAGATCAAGGAAGAAATTCCTACCACCAGAGAGAGGTGGAGCAACCTCATGGTGAGAGGCAAGAAGTCAGAGGAAGAGGTAGAGGCCAAGGTAGAGGCCAAGGAAGAGGTCAAGGAAGAGGCCGAGGTGATATGTCCCAAATACAGTGTTACAACTGTAACAAGTTTGGACATAAGAGTTATGACTGTTGGGCTCCGAGGAAGAGAGAAGAGACCAACCATTACGCAGAAGCCAGCAACACCGGTGGTGATCCAATGATGTTCCTGACCTATAGAGGAGCTGAAGGAGGAAGGAATGAAGTGTGGTACTTAGACACGGGAGCAAGCAACCACATGTGTGGAGAGAGAGAATTGTTCACTAGCCTTGAACCAAATGGTGGTGAGGTCACTTTTGGAGACGCTTCGAAAATCTCGGTAGAAGGAAGAGGGGTGATCGCGGTCACCTTAAATGGCAAGGAGGTGCACCTGAATGATGTGTTCTACGTGTCAGGCTTGAAGAGTAACATCTTAAGCCTTGGGCAGCTGGTCGAGAAGGGATATTGTGTTCAGTTGAGAGATGGTACATTGGCCATGAAGGATCATGAAGGAAGAGAGGTAGTGAAGGTGAAGATGACGACGAATCGTCTCTTTACGCTGAGGATGGATGCAAAGGAGACGGTGTGTCTTGCAAGGATGGAGGAAGAAGAAGAGGCATGGCCATGGCATAACAGGATGGGTCATATGGGGTTCACAGGCTTGAAACTATTATCTCATTCCAAGATGGTGGAAGGTCTACCCATGATCTCGCCCCCACAGAAGATCTGTGAGGCATGTACGAAGGGGAAGCAGAAGAGGCAGACGTTCGAGGGTGGCAAGTCTCGAAGAGCGAGAAGACAACTTGAACTAGTTCACTCGGACATAGCTGGTCCGTTTGAGACTACCTCAGTAGGCGAAAGCAAGTATTATATCACTTTCACTGATGACTTCAGTCGGAAGTATTGGGTGTATTTCTTAAGAGAGAAGGCTGAGGCTCTTGACAAGTTCAAGGAGTTCAAGGCGATGGCAGAGAAGGAAAGTGGTCAACCACTGAAGGTGCTGAGGACAGATAAAGGTGGGGAGTACACCTCTAGGTTGTTTGATGATTTCTGAGAGAGTGGGGGATCTCACATCAGTTGACGGCGGCGTACTCACCTCAGCAGAATGGAGTTGCGGAAAGGAAGAACCTGACCATCATGAACATGGCAAGGAGTATGGTAAAGGGCAAGGAGTATGGTGAAGGGCAAGGGGTTGCCAAAGAAGTTCTGGGCGGAAGCAGTACAGGTTGCTGTGTACTTGCTAAACAGATGTCCAACGAAGAGTGTGAAGTTTATGACTTCATATGAAGCTTGGAGTGGATGGAAGCCGAGTGTGAAGCACTTGAGGGTCTTCGGATGTATAGCTTATGCTCATGTCCCAGACCAGAGGAGAAAGAAGCTAGACGACAAGAGTGAGAAGTGCATCTTTGTGGGCTACGCTCCGATGAGCAAGGCTTACAAGTTGTACAACCCAGTGACGGAGAAGGCTATAATCTCAAGGGACGTTGTGTTCGAGGAAGATACTTGCTGGAGTTGGGATGAAGAGGTGAGAAGCATCAAGGGGATGTTCTTCAATGATGATAAAGAGGAGGGTGATCATGAAGCTGAAGCTGAGATGGGTGGAGCTGAGCCACCATCACCACCAAGTGGAGAGTCAGGGGGAGCTCCTACTCCCTACTCTAGCGGAGCAAGCACTAGTGGAGGAAGTTCTAGTGAGGCTAGCAGTAGCCGAGACAAAGCTGATCGTCCTCAACCTAGGACGAGGAGGTAGGAGGAGATCTACGAGGAGACGGCACCGACCCTTAACAATTTTTCTTTATATTGTCTCTTAGCAGATTGCGAGCCGCACTCATACGAGGAAGCTGCCCAAGAGAAAACTTGGAAGGAAGCAATGGATGTGGAGATAGCATCCATCAAGAAGAACGATACCTGGAGGTTGGTAGATCCACCAGCTGGCCACAAACCCCTCGGGGTGAAGTGGGTCTACAAGGTGAAGAGGAACAAGGACGGAGGTGTGGAGAAGCACAAGGCAAGGCTAGTCGTGAAGGGCTACAGGCAAGTCCAAGGAGTGGACTACGACGAAGTTTTCGCTCCAGTGGAAAGGATTGACACCATTCGGATGATCATTGCACTGGCAGCTCATTATGGATGGAAGATCCTGCAGATGGATGCTGTGTCGGCTTACCTAAATGGTTACCTAGAGGAAGATGTGTACATCAAGCAGCCACCCGGATATGTGGTGAAAGGGCAAGAGAGGAAGGTGTGCAAACTGGATAAAGCGTTGTATGGGCTGAAGCAAGGAGCTCGCGCTTGGAATGGAAGGATAGATGCATACCTCCAGAAGCACGGCTACTTGAAGAGCCCTCATGAATATGCCCCCTACACGAAGGTTGAGAAGAACGGTGACATGATGATCATATGTCTATACGTAGACGATATGATATTCACTGGCAACAATCCTACTATGTTTGAAGACTTCAAGAGAACGATGAAGAGAGAGTTTGAGATGACCGACCTGGGAGAGCTCAACTACTTCCTGGGTGTGGAGGTGAAGTAGAGTGAAGATGGCATCTTCATCTCGCAGAAGAAGTACGTTGAGGGGATCTTGAAGAAGTTCAGGATGGAGGATAGCAAGGCTCTCCACTCCAGCTGATCCGGGGTTAAAGTTGAGAAAGGACTCGAAGGAGGGAGCAGTCGACTCCACGTTGTTCAAGAGCTTGGTGGGAAGCCTACGCTACTTAACCTTCACAAGACCCGATATTATATACGTTGTTGGGGTAGTAAGCAGGTACATGGAGGAACCAAAGTAGGACCACTTCACGGCTGCGAAGAGGATCCTAAGATATGTGAACGGGACAAGAGGTCATGGCCTGAAGTATTCTACTGGAGAAGAGCTGAAGTTGGTTGGGTACTCTGATAGCAACTACGGTGGTGACGTGAACGATCAGAAGAGCACTTCCGGATATGCTTTCCATGTGGGAACAAGTGCGTTCTCATGGAGCTCGAAAAAGCAGGCAACGATTGCCTTGTCATCATGTGAAGCGGAGTATATAGCTGCAGCGGCCTGTACCTGCCAAACAATTTGGCTAAGGAATATCTTGGAGGAGCTACATCATCCGCAGGATGGCCCTATGACGATGTATGTTGATAACATGTCGGCCATCCAGCTCGCGAAGAATTCTGTGCTACATGGGCGTAGCAAACACATCGAGACGAGGTACCACTTCCTCCGTGAGCAGGTGGAGCAGAAGATGGTTGAAGTGGTGTATTGCACCACCGGAGAGCAGATCGCGGATATCTTCACAAAAGCCTTGAAGGTGGAGACGTTCCTGAGGCTCAAAGGCAAACTCGGCATGTGCTGCCAAGTTTGAGGGGGAGTTTGTTGGACTTTGACTTCGTTGACCGGGCAACAAGTTTTGGTATTATTTAAGCATGATTTTATATATTCAATGTAAGTAGATAGTGGTTAGGAGTGGCATTTATTGTGCTGTCAAGTGTTAATTTTCCATTTGTTGGGTTAGCCTATAAATAGGCATGTTGTAGTTCTTTTGAAGTTTGCTGAAATAGTGAAAAGTCTTCCCATTTTCGTTTTGTATTTGAGGAGCGTTGCAGCGCTGGCGTGCTTGTCGAGCGGGTAGGAGAGGTTGCCGAGCGGCAAGTGACTCGCCTAGTCCGAGCGGTTAGAAAAGGTAGCCGGGCGGAGTGGTGTTCTCGCCGCGCGAGAAGGAG
Organism: Platanthera zijinensis; assembly: GCA_039513925.1. Taxonomy (NCBI): domain Eukaryota; kingdom Viridiplantae; phylum Streptophyta; class Magnoliopsida; order Asparagales; family Orchidaceae; genus Platanthera; species Platanthera zijinensis. Next base: position 191,452,599 of record CM077082.1, read on the forward strand.
CTCGTTGGGTGTGTGTTCGCCGGAGGAGGTCTCGCGTAGTTTACTCGGGTTGAGTGCTCGCTGGTGGAGGTCTAGCTGCGAGAAGGGGAGCAGTCTCGCCGGGTTGTTAACCGTGTCGGTAGGCGGTCTCGCCTGGGTTGATCTCGTCATGAAGAGGGGATCTCGCCGGGGCAAACCGCGCGGTTTGGCGGTCTCGCCAAGTGGGTCTCGCCGACTATTTTTTGTAGTGTTTGGTTTTGAAGTGGAGTTAAGTAAAGGAGTGGTGGTGTGCGCGAAAGCCCATTCACGTTTCCAACAATTCCAACAATAGGTCGATCCAATCGATCTCAATCAATCGAATTTTTGTGTATTCATTTTGTCTTCCTATATATACTTATATATACTAGAATTCTAAATTTTATCTATATAATAAGAAGTGGCTGTTAAAGCAGGCAAGGTTTCTTATCGGCTTCATTTGTATAGCACGTTGAAGATCCATTCGATTTTTCATGCGAATATGTTGAAGCAATACTATGAAGATTCAGAGGATGTCATAAGGGGAGCATCACAACGGGCACCCCCTGTGTAGTGACTAAATCTTTTGACAAAGAGGTGGACAAAGTATTTGCGACAAGGATTGTGTGACGACGTGGGGTTCCACCAATCACACAATATTTGATCAAGTGGAAAAGCTTGTCGAAGTCAGAGGCGACAAGGGAGACACAAGAAGACTTAAGACAGTTCAAAGACTTCGTCCAACAGTTTGAGGCGACGAGGCCGTGACCAAGATAGGTGGGGAGAATGTCACGACCTTGCCAATAAGCTCATGCAATGTCATCCATGCCGAACCGGATCAAGATGATGATGATGATGACATGCATTATCTCATAATTGTATATTAATGAGAGGTAATGCATATTAATTAATAGAATTTTATTGTGTACAACAAAATAAGAGGAATGTGATATGCATGTAGGTTATCTTACTATACAAGTGATGTGCATGCATAATAAAATAATAAAAGTGTGGTAAGTGTGTATATTAAAATAAGTAGAACCACAATGCATGTGCATATTAGAATAATAAGCAATGAGCCCTATAAAAGGGGGATGATGATTCATTTGTAATCACCAAGTTCAGAAATAAATTTTATTGAGTTCTTTCTTTTCTCTCTTTCCCTTGTGGCTTTGATTCGGCTAACTCTTTACCCCAAATCCTGAGACCATAGAAGAGTTCAATAGCGGTATATGTGAACAGTATTTGGGTGTCCGCTTGGACCCTCCTAATATTGGCAAATCAATCTTCGCCTTTAGTGGCCCAGGTGGTCATCCTTTTGGTGTCACCTGACCCGGATGTTTAGGCTGTCTTCAAGCCAGGCAGCCCTACTACTTCGGCAATCCGGGAGGTCAGGATAGTGGAGACCGCCCGGACCCTAATGTTCAGTATGGAAATCATAATATTTTCTTCTTCAAATGATCGGACGGTCACTCCCTAGGAGTCCACTCGGCTTACTGCTCCAGTTATCTACAAGCAAGTCGATATCTTCCATAGTGGCCTGGGTGGAAAGATCTTCAGCATCTGCGCAACCTGACAACTCCATCCTTTGCAGGATGGATGGCTTCTTCCTCATCAGCCCGAGAAGCCAGCCTTCATAAACAACTTGGCCTTAGTTAGATTAGCTTTATTCTCTTTGTGTTATTCTTTGCCTAAGCTCGTGCGGGCACTCATATTGTGTTCGCACAGTCTAGCTTTTAAGGCTATTTGCACATGTATCATATCATCCCTGCCCGACTCTCTTGTAACCCGGGAAACCCAATTTTTCTTCGTCTTGCCTGTTCGGGCAGACTCCCCACTGGTATAAATAGGGATGAATAGTAAATTAAAAGGAATCCGAGACCCAGCTTCTGCGTGTTGCGGACTCAAATTTGTTCCCTTCTAGTCACTGCGAGCTTCTCCTAGTGGTGACCTCTTTTGTGTAACCATTTTGAGTAAGCAATAAAATCACCCGCAACAACGAATTGCAGTTGTCGGAGTCTGGCCTCGCCGCTTACGACAACCTCTCTTGTTCTTTTCAGCTCATCCTCAACAACTACAAAGTAGCCGACCGTTCTCAGTTCACCCCCCCCCCCATTCCTTTCTTAGCAAAGCGTGAATCCGTGCAGTGCAATTTCCACTCCAACAAAACAATCACACGACCTATTAATAAGAGTTGCTCGAGGAATAAGTCGGTTAGCATGGGTGACCGCGAACACCTTGGGTGTCCGCCCGAAGGGTCTCGTCTCAGCTTAGGGGGTGGGACATCTCTTGAGTCTATTAATCCGAGACTCGAGCTCTCTCAGCAAGAGACCGCACAATAGTTCTAGAGCATGATGCAGGCAATCTCCAATCTGACTCAACAGATATCTTCTTCAGGAGGAGTCACGACTCGTTTTTGTCGTCCTCCTATCCCAAATGGATTCTGAGAGCCACACCTCTCTCGCTTCACCGGGAGAAAAGATCCTTATAGCTACTGAAAGTCTATGTGTTCAAGGATAACTAACTCACCTAGAGGGGGTGAATAAGTTTCTTAGTTCTTAGTGACTATCTTTTATTTTCCTTGTGTTGGATGCATTATTAGTTGATTAAGTCCTGCTTTCAAGACATGCAACCTGCACAAAGAAAACAACACAGAAAAGCACACTCAGATTTATAGTGGTTCTCCTAACAAGGGTACATCCACTTTCCCTCTCATCTATTCAACTATCTTGTTGGACTAGGCACTTCTCCAAAACTCTACTCCTAAGAGCTTACATCTCGATCCCGCAGGACCACTCAGTCTCCTCCAAGACCTACAACGCAGGCACAAGGCCCTACAACTCAGTGATCCAAAAATCACCTACCTCGGGCCCAAAGGCCCTACAACTCAGGCTGGGAGGACAGCCCTACCTCAGATCCACAAGGGATCCTACCTCAGAAAGAATGACTCTCCAACAGCTCAGGCACAAAGGCCCTACCTCAGATCCAAAGGATCCTACAGCTCAGGCACAAGTGCCCTACAACTCAGTGAAAATGACTCATCTACCTCAGGCTGTTAAGCCCTACAGCTCAGTGATCAAATGATCACCTACCTAAGATCCAATCTGGATCATACCTCAGAGCAAGTTTGCTCCTACCACTCAGATCCAGAAGGATCCTACAAGATGAAAGTGAGTTGGTGAGTTTCTTAATTGGACACAAGAGAAATTTCTTTGTGCCAATCTACCTTGACTGAGAAACACTAAGCCCAACTTTGACTCCAGGAATAAATTTCCTGAGTCTACTTTTCTAAACTAAGTAACACTTAGTCCTAACTACTCCACAGCAACAAGTAGATATCTGCTTGAGCTGTGAGTGAATTGCAAAACTCTGTTCTGCTCCCTGAACTGAGATAACTTAAGTCATGTCTTCTTGCAAGTGACTGCAGCTTGCCTTGCTGCTTCCTGAGCTGAGAGAATCTCAGCCCTAACTTCTTCTTTACAGCCTTCAGAAAATGATCTTCAGATTTGTACAGCCGAAACTGCAAAGAACTGCAACTAGGGTTTTTCCCTTTGCTGCAACCTGAGCTGAGTTAAGCTCAGCTGAGTTAAGCTCAGCTCTAACTTCTTCTGAGAAATCTCAGACTTGACTGGTGCAGATGGAAAAGGCACCAGCTATCTTGGATCAGCTTCAGATCACCTGCAGCTAGGTAGGACCTGCTGCTCCTTCCTCAGAAAGAGAACTTTCTGAACTTGCTGGTGCAGATGAAAATGGCACCAGCTACCTTGCTCTAGATCCCAGATCTGGCAGCTAGGGTTAGACCAGGCTGCCTTCTTTTCTTCAGAGAAAATCTCTGATCATGCTGATGTCGATGATGAAGACAACAGCTAACTTTTCTTGAGCTTTTTGGACCCGCTGATTTGAACTTTGTTCTTCAGCCTCTGCAACAATGGCGAGGAAGAAGAACTATGGCCGGCTGCCTTTTTTCAAAAGCTACTTTCTCCTTCGTCGATCTCTTTCTTTTATATTCCGTCGATCAACGGCAATTTTGACCTATGGGCCCCACTGGAATTGACAGCTGCAACTTTTTTGTATCAACCAAAAGTTGTACAGTAGGTCTGCGGCGTCTTTTGTCATGTATTGTAGATTTCCCGCTATCAATTTGAATAATGTTGACTTGTTGACTTGCTGACGTCATCTGTTGTGAACATAGCCAAAATCAAGCAACATTAGCATAGGCGTTGAGTGAGTGACGCCAAAATACTTAGACAAAATTTTGTCTATCTAGGCGTTGACAGCGTTGAGTGAGCAAGCCTCACTCAACGCTTTTTGCCTTAGCTAATTCTTCAGCCTCAGCTAATTCTTCAGCCTCTTGGCGTTGAGAGCGTTGAGTGAGCATGCCACACTCAACGTTTTTTGCTTTAGCCAGATTATCTGAGTCATGGCGTTGAGAGCGTTGAGTGAGCTTGCCTCTCTCAACGCTTTCTGTCTTAGCCAAATTTCTCTGCTCCTTGGCGTTGAATGAGTAAGCTCCACTCAACGCATTTGGACTTAGTCAAATTTCTGTGTCTGAAAACTCAGATATTAACATGATGTGATACAGTAAACACTTTCATCGCATGGCGTTGAATGAGTTTGCCTCACTCAACGCATGTGGACTTAGTCAAATATCAGCACAGATATTCTGTGGCTTTGACTTACAAGGCTATCCTCAACGATTATGAAGCTATGGCGTTGAGTGAGTAAGTTACACCCAACGCCTTTGGACTTCGCCACATTTCTGCTCATTTCTTCTTAGGCTTTTACTGCATTAGCCTGTTTCACAGCTTTCTGCTGTATGGCGTTGAGTGAGTTGAGTTCACTCAACGTCTGTGGACTTGGCCACTTTTCTGTCTAGCCAATAGTTAGGCTTAGACTAACTAAGCTATATTCAACGCTTTTACTCACTTGGCGTTGAGTGAATAGACTTCACTCAACGCCTGTGGACTTAGGCGATTTCCAGCCTATCCAACATCTTTTCTTGCATCTGGCGTTGAGTGAGTAAGTTTCACTCAACGCCTGTGGACTTAACCGAATTCCTGCAGTTGGCGTTGAGTAAGCTACACTCAACGCCTGTGGACTTAGGCAAATTCCTTCCTGTCCATCATCTATCTTGGTGTCCACCTTTCTGCCTTGTGACCACCTGTCACATCACTTAGACAATCTGTCTAAACTTGTTCCATGGAACATCATGTACATGATGAGCTTAAACAACATCAAATACAACTATGCTCTTAGTGTTGATGGTGATGTCTCTTCAAATCCAATCTAAAGAACATTGTGGGCAATGGACCCAATAAATTTCTCTTATTTGAAAAAGGCAGAACACCCAGCAATACTAAAAAGCATTAACATAATAAGCAGATTAATTTCATGTACTTCATTTAACTGCATTGACTCAACAAGTCAAGTAAACGCATCCTCGTACCACTTGAACAATTGTTCAAGCAATATGCACTCCTTTTATACCACTTAATACTTAAATAGAGCACCAATAAAAGCACTGACTCAACATGACCTGATCATGTCAAGTATTGCTTCCACATATCCCCCTTATATATTGTCACGCATATGTATTGCCACACATCTCTCCTTTTCTGGCTTCTTCAATAGGTATATCACTTGAAGGAGGTGATGGGATCAAAGGAGAATTTATCTCTTGATCCTAGCTAAGGTCTCATGTTGATACCACTAAGGAAATTAGTTTAGTGATCAAATCACTTGATTGGAAGTCATACCTTTTGTGTTGATACATTGATACAACACAACACTACAGCACTTGAACTCGCTGCTAACATAGTCCCACTTGAGCTGACTGTTCCTCTTCTCCAGCAGCAGCACTGTCTACTCAGCAGCAGCAGTCCTTCTCAGACTCAGAGAAGATTATGACTATGTCATAAATAATCTCCCCCTTTGTATGTGCATTGTCTTTAGGACAAACTGATCAGCAGTTGTGACAGCTGATCTACTGCAGCAGTTGTCTGCTCCTTCTCAATAGGAAGTTGATCCTGTTTCAGCAAGTGTTGGACATGCTCCCCCTTAATAAGGGCATTTCCTGTCATCATTTCTGCAGGTACTGAGCTTGCTCCCCCTCAACAGAAGCATCATTGTCATTCCCTCTGCTGGACATTTGAGTTCATCTTAGTCTTGATACCACTTGATGGTTTTTATAGTCTTGATGTCACATTAAGGACTTATCTACCTGCAAGAGAAGTAAATCCTGTAACACAACCTAGAATTTGGAGCAGCTGAAGTTATCTCAAGTTCCACATACCCAACTCAACCAAGAGGGTGTTGAACTTGACTTCATCTAGTAGCATGATAAACATGTCAGCCACTTATCAGGGAGGACAAACTCAGGATTGCGTTCTTCCTTATGCTCCCAAATTTATTGATACTTAATCTACACATGCATAGTCCTGCTATGAAAGACAGGATTCCTAGCAATTTAGATTACACTAGTAGAATATCAATATAAAATAGTTCTACTTATCTGAAGGTTATGGTCCTGAAGCTGAAGCTGGATTCTCATCAGTTGAGCACAGCAGCTCCCTTGCACCATGTTGGCTTTCCTCGGTAATGAATACAGCCTGCTCAACCAGTCAGTCCAGCTGGCTGGATCCTGTTGGCCTTTTCCCAAGACTTGTGCAACACTTTATTTGCTGAGGAGGCAGCTACACTTTGTCCCATCACTCAAGCATCTTGACCTTTAATGGATGGATTCAGCTGGTCTTCATCCAAGTCCTGTGCACTCGTCCTTCTTCAGGACTGCACACATACAATTCTCCTCCTCTTGGGCAGTAAGAGAAGTAACCTGGATGGTAAGTTTACCCATCTCCAACTGCATGATTGACTTGTTCCAATCCAAGTTCTGGAACATCCTCTGTCCAAGAACCACATGGGGGTATGGGCACTTGGACTAACCTGCAAAACAGAGTTTACCTTACCTTAGGACCCCAAAATGAATTGGGTCCTAGGTTTTGATTAGTCTGAAATATAACTTGCCTACCAGCACCATTTATGATAGGTAGGCTAACTCTTGCTCTGGACACGGAAGGATTGTGCCAGCAATCTAGGGCAAAATTGCCCACTTTACTACAGCACCAACACTCATGGATATTGTACCTTCTCTTCTGATTAGGTCTGGCAGCATGGTTGACTGCAGACTGGGAAAAAGGAAGAGCAGTTCCCTTGTTTTAGTTTCTCTCAGCCACAGTCTAACTGAAAGTAGGTCTGGCAGTAGAAGAACTAGGTTTTTCTTGAGGTCTACTAGTTATAGTCTTCTTTGCAGAGGACATACAGTTATTGGCCTTAGAAATATCCAAGTATGGCTTGTTGACAGACTTGCCTTCGGTCAGATTGTGCTGGGAGATCCTGAGAAAAGGCCACTGCCTTACTCATGAGTGAGGAGGCTGGAGCACTAAAAACAAAAGGTCCAAGATGGGCCTTTTGAATTTCTACATAGAAAGCCTTACAGGCACCCATTTCCCTCTCCTTTCTTCTTCCAATGTAAGGTACATTTGTATTCTTACAAGGAAGATTCACATCCCTCCAGTGACTATGCATGCGGCCTTGGTCATATCTGTGAGAAGGGAGGATTACCTTATGAAAGGTATACTGAGGCACAACAGGAGCTTTGCCACTCCTTTGGGAGAGGGCAACTTTAGAATTTCTCTTGGATTCAGCTCTCTTGAGTGCATCAATATTAGAGAAATTTGCCACAATTCTCTTCGGTCTCTCAAGCTTCCCTTGAAGGTCCTTGATAAGAGAATTCTTATATTTGATGCTCCCAACATGGATGTCTACCATGGTCTTCAGATGGTCAACTTCCTTCAGTTTCAGATTCAACAAAGATGTTGTCTCACCTTATTAGGATACAGCTAGCTTTAAGGAAACAATTTCCTCAGCTTGTTTTTTGACCAGCATCTTGCTTTTTCTAAAAACTTTCAGAAGTGCACCATGATTTTTAATCAATTGATTGATATCATCTTCTGTCATGGGACCCTCTTCATCACTTGATGAGGATACATCAAAGTCTGGACTGGACTCATGACCTGAGCAATAAGAAGAACTAGACAGAGATTGTACCTGATCTGGATCAGGCTGATCCTGGCAGGATTCCTCTTCTGTCATGGCAATTAGACCATAACAACTGTAGTCATCTTCCTCATCATCATCCACCTCTGAATCACTTTCTGATTGTGATAGAGGGGCCCTGATCTCTATCATTGCATCTGGATTGTCTTCTGTTTCATCTGCAATAGCAGCAAGTAGCCCAATAAAGGCTTCTTCTTCTTCTTCAGAGGTTGAATCTCTGTCAGAAAGACTGACTTTCTCTGTCCCTTTCATATAGATAGTGAGAGAATCTCACATCTCTTTGGTTGTCTTGCAGTGGACCAACATCTGGAAGGTGAAGTCATACATGGCACTTACCATGATGTGTTGTGCTCTCTTGTCCATAGAGGCCAGGATGACTTCATCCTCAGTCATTTCACCATAGCTCTTTGGGGTCTGAATACTTGCATCTGTTGTAGAGACCTTCATGGAAATGAAGGGTCCTTCTTGAATTGATGCCCAGACCCTAGGATCAGAGCCTTCCATGTTTTGTCTGACCCTCTCTTTCTAAATCCCCAAATTCTCCTTACTGCAGGCTTGAAGCTCCATTGTGCTCCACTTCTTATGGTTCTCTTTTGAATCCACAAGTGCAAACCGTTTAGCTATCCTTTGAGATCTACTCAGACTGATAAGTGCTTTTTTGAATAACCTCCCTCTGATACCACTTGAAAGTCTATGTTTTCAAGGATAGTTAACTAACCTAGAGGGAGGATGAATAGATTTCTTAGTCCTTTGTGACTATCTTTTATTTTCCTTGTGTTGGATGCTTTATTAGTTGATTAAGTTCTGCTTTCAAGACATGCAACCTGCACAAAGAAAACAACACAGAAAAGCACACCCGGATTTATAGTGGTTCTCCTAATAATGGTACATCCACTTTCCCTCCCACATATCCAACTATCTTGTTGGACTAGGCACTTCTCCAAAACTCTGCTCCTAAGAGCTTACATCTCGATCCCGCAGGACCACTCAGTCTCCTACAAGACCTACAACTCAGGCACAAGGCCCTACAACTCAGTGAACCAAAGATCACCTACCTCAGGCCCAAAGGCCCTACAACTCAGGCTAGGAGGACAGTCCTACCTCAGATCCACAAGGGATCCTACCTCAAAGAGAATGACACTCCTACAGCTCAGGCACAAAGGCCCTACCTCAGATCCAAAGGATCCTACAGCTCAGGCACAAGTGCCCTACAACTCAGTGAGAATAACTCACCTACCTCAGGCTGTTAAGCCCTACAGCTCAGTGATCAAATGATCACCTACCTCAGATCTAATCTGGATCCTACCTGAGAGCAAATTTGCTCCTACCACTCAGATCCAGAAGGATCCTACAAGATGGAAGTGAGTTGGTGAGGTTCTTAATTGAACACAAGAGAAATTTCTCGGTGCCAATCTAGCTTGACTGAGAAAGCTCAGCCCAACTTTGACTCCAGGAATATATTTCCTGAGTTTACTTTTCTAAACTAAGTAACACTTAGTCCTAACTACTCCACAGCAACAAGTAGATATCTGCTTGAGCTGTGAGTGACTTGCAAAACTCTGTTCTGCTCCCTGAACTGAGATAACTTCAGTCATGTCTTCTTGGAAGTGACTGCATTTTGCCTTGCTGCTTCCTGAGCTGAGAGAATCTCAGCCCTAACTTCTTCTTTACAGCCTTCAGAAAATGATCTTCAGATTTGTACAGCTGGAACTGCAAAGAACTGCAACTAGGGTTTTTACCTTTGCTGCAACCTGAGCTGAGTTAAGCTAGGTTGAGTTAAGCTCAGCTCTAACTTCTTCTGAGAAATTTCAGACTTGACTGGTGCGGATGGAAAAGGCACCAGCTATCTTGGATCAGCTTCAGATCACCTGCAGCTAGGTAGGACCTGCTGCTCCTTCCTCAGAAAGAGAACTTTCTGAACTTGCTGGTGCAGATAAAAATGGCACCAGCTAACTTGCTCTAGATCCCAGATCTAGCTGCTAGGATTAGACCTCGGCTGTCTTCTTTTCTTCAGAGAAAATCTCAGATCTTGTTGATGTTGATGATTAAGACAACAGCTAACTTTTCTCAGGCTTTTTGGACCTGCTGATTTGAACTTTGTTCTTCAGCCTCTGCAACAATGGCGAGGAAGAAGAACGATGGCCGACTGTCTTTTTTCAAAAGTTACTTTATCCTTCGTCGATCTCTTTCTTTTCTATTCCGCCGATCAACGGTTATTTTGACTCGTGGGCCCTACTGGAATTGACAGCTGCAACTTTGTTGTATCAGCAAAAGTCGTATAATAGGTCTGCGGCGTCTTTTGTTATGTACTGTAGCTTTCCCGCTATCAATTTAAATAATGTTGACTTGCTGACGTCATCTGCTGTGGACTTAGCCAAAATCAAGCAACATTAGCATAGACGTTGAGTGAGTGAGCTCCACTCAACGCCAAAATACTTAGATAGAATTCTGTCTATCTAGGCGTTGACAGCGTTGAGTGAGCAAGCCTCACTCAACGCTTTTTGCCTTAGCTAATTCTTCAGCCTCTTGGCGTTGAGAGCGTTGAGTGAGCATGTCACACTCAACACTTTTTGCTTTAGCCAGATTATCTGAGTCATGGCGTTGAGAGCGTTGAGTGAGCTTGCCTCTCTCAACGCTTTTTGTCTTAGCCAGATTTCTCTACTCCTTGGCGTTGAGTGAGTAAGCTCCACTCAACGCATTTAGACTTAGCCAAATTTCTGTGTCTGAAAACTCAGACACTAACTTGATGTGATACAGTCAACGCTTTCATCACATGGCGTTGAGTGAGCTTGTCTCACTCAACGCATGTGGACTTAGTCAAATATCAGCACAGATATTATGTGGCTTTGACTTACGAGGCTATCCTCAACGATTATGAAGTTATGGCGTTGAGTGAGTGAGCTACACTCAATGCTTGTGAACTTAGCCACATTTTTGCTCATTTCTTCTTAGGCTTTTACTGTATTAGCCCGTCTCACAGCTTTTTGTTGTATGCCGTTGAGTGAGTTGAGTTCACTCAACGCTTGTGGACTTGGCCACTTTTCTTTCTAGCCAATAGTTAGGCTTAGACTAACTAAGTTATATTCAACGCTTTTGCTCACCTGGCGTTGAGTGAATAGACTTAACTCAACGCCTGTGGACTTAGGCGATTTCCAGCCTATCCAACAACTTTTCTTGCATCTGGCGTTGAGTGAGTAAGCTTCACTCAACGCATGTGGACTTAACTGAATTCCTGCAGTTGGTGTTGAGTGAGTAAACTTCACTCAACGCCTGTGGACTTAATCGAATTCCTGCAGTTGGCATTAAGTAAGTAAGCTACACTCAACGCCTGTGGACTTAGGCAAATTCCTGTCTGTCCATCATCTATCTTGGTGTCCACCTTTCTGCTTTGTGACCACCTATCACATCACTTAGACAATCTGTTTAAACTTGTTCCATGGAACATTCTGCACATGATGAGCTTAAACAACATCAAATACAACTATGCTCTTAGTATTGATGGTGATGCCTCTTCAAATCTAATCTAGGGAACATTGTGGGCAATGGACCCAACAGCTACCTACAAGATTGAGTCTGTCACCTCGATGAGGGCTCTCAGTGATGGGATTAGCGGCAAATTATTTGTCACCTCTTTTGATGGCAAGGCGAGGGATTGGTTCAATAAGCTGCACTCCCGATTTGTAAACTCCTTCGGAGACCTCCGAAGAGGTTTGCAACCTCAAGGAAGCAGAAGAGTGGCCCTCGGACCCTCTTTCAGATTAAGCAAGGCATGAACGAGACTCTGGCCCACTTCGTGGATAGATTTCAAGAAGAGATTCTGGGGATTCACGGCCTGGATACCGTCATGTATAGAGTGGCTCTCACATGTGGTCTTATGGAAGTCCTCTTCAAGTTTGAGGTGAGCCGGAAGCCACCAAACTCCTATCAAGAGCTAATCTACATGGCCAACCATTTCATCGAGGGGAAGACCACCAACCCCAACCTTGTCTCTTATATAACTAAGCTGATTAAGGAGAAGCAAGGAGGTTCTTCTGCCAAACCCCCTGCAGCTCAACGTCCACCAAAGCATACTCCCCAATTGTTCTTCCCACCCCTAGTGCAGCGTGGGAGGAACTTCCGCCACCATCATCCTGACATTCCTCATCACCAATTTCAGCAGATGATGACCAGCAACCTCACTCTCCTCCAAGGAGCAGGTCCGATCCTCAGTTAGCTCCACACTTATACCAGCCATCCTCCTCTCGAACACAACCTCCTCGGCCAGCTTATACTCCCCAAGGATAATATGACGACTCACAAGAGTCGTATACTGACCACATCCTCCTGTTGGAGGAGGTAGTTCAGATCCTTCAGAAGCAACCTGGTTTCGGGAGGCCAGCCCATCTCAAGAGAAACTACAACGTAGAGCCCTTCTGCGAGTTCCATAGGGAGAGACGCCAGCACACAGAGAGTTGTTGGGCTCTCTGTGTCCTCATCGAAAAGATGTTGAAGGACGATAAGCTACAAGATCTAGTCGTCCGGAAGGCGGACGACAAGCCATCTTCAAATAAGGCCATAAGGGCAAAGAAGTTGTTGAAGTGCACCTCCCGGGTCAGTGGAAGTGTGTTGAGGTAGAAAACGTTGGCTCCCTCGGGAGCATCAACTGTGTAAATGAATGTATAGGAATCAGTGATGAAGGACAACTGGGCCAAATCAACTGCATTCGTGGGGACTGACCTCGAGTCTCCGGTAAGGCCAGCATTAGAAGGGTCTTCTGCCAAGAGGTTGGCACAACCTCATCTTTAGCTCCAATGCGGGGAGACGTATTCAACCAGGACGATCTCCAAAAGACAGTCAACCCATTCAACAACTTCGTCGTCAAGGAAGTCTCGTAGCATGGTGCGCACACAAAAACCTTCACAAAGGCCTTCAAACATTGCATGATATTCAATCTCGACACTAGATTTGGCTACAACATTCTGCTTCTTACTTCTCCATGCCACTAAATTTTTCCCAACAAAGGTACAGTAGCCGATAGTGGATTTCATGTCATCATGACATCCAACCCAATTAGCATCAGTGAAGATTTCAATCTTCAAGTGATTGTCCCGATAGAATAGTAGAACATGACCAAGAGCTTTCTACACAATATGCAACTTTTTCATGTCTGATCCTGGGAGCATGCATATATCTACTTAAGATACCAACAACAAACGTGATGTCAGGACAAGTGTGAGATAAATATATGAGTCTCCCAACCAATCTCTGATAGTTTGAAGTATTTGTGCGATCACCATTACTGTCCTCATCAATCCTATTATTCTCCTATATGGGAGCATTTGTAGGGACACAACAAAGCATTCCAATTTCTTTGAATAGGTCCAAGACATACTTGAATTGAGATATAAATACCTTGGTTTGACCGAGTCACCTCGATGCCCAGGAAGTATCGTAATTTTCCCAAGTCTTTCACTTCAAACTCAGCTGATAAGAGAGCCGCAAGGTTACTAATCTCCTTAGCGTCATTGTCTGTGATCACGATGTCATCCGCATCAACAATAAGAGCCACAATCTTTTGTTTGTTGCTATGGATAAACATAGTGTGATCAGATTGCCCCTGCTAATATCAAAACTTGATCATTGCCTTGAGAAATCTGTCAAACCATGCCCCTAGAGACTGTTTCAACACATATAATGATTTTCTCAAGTGACGGATAAGACCTTCGCACCATTTTTTATGAACCCAGGAGAAAATTTTAGGTGCACTTCTTCATCAAGCTCACCATGGAAGAAGACATTCTTAACATCTAGTTGATGAATATCTCATCATAAGCAAGCGACACATGATAAAAGAACTCGTATGGAGTCCATATTTTCCACTAGAGTGATAGTCCACTCCTTGAGTCTAGGTGTATCCCTGGGAAACCAATCGAGCATTGTATCGTTCAACCATAGCATCTTGATTTTGCTTAACCGAGAACACTCATCGAGATCCAATGGCTTTCTTCCCGGGAGAAAGGGAAGAGACATCTCATGTATGATTCTTGTCAAAGGCAAACATTTCTTCCTATATAGCGCGTCCAAACCGGTATACCCAACGCTTCCTGCCACATTTTGGGAATGGAAACCAAAGATATTGGAGAAACAAAGAACTGATGGGTCGAGGTAAGATGATGATAAGCAACATGATTGGAAATTGGATGATGAGTACTTATAGCTTTACCTTTCAGCAATGCAAGAGTTTCATCACCAGAATCCAAGTATGAAGCGGGCACTGGTAGAGGTGGAACGCTCGCAGCCTATTTCCCTGGTTGGCGACGATGGTATATTTTAAGAAGAGGAGGAATCAAAGAAGGCAGAGAGGTACTTGGATAGGAGGCGACGATGATACCTGAACGGGATATAGGAGACTGAGTTGGGATGGAAGGAATAAGAGGAAGAGGTATAGGAGTATCGAAAGCAGTGTCACCAATCTCCCCCTGATGAAAAGAGTGAGTCGAATATTGATAATAGGATTCCTCCTCTTGAAAGGAAACATTCATGGTACAGAAAATACGCATGGAAGGAGGGTGATAACACTGATAGCCTTTCGTGGTGGAGGAATAGCCAATAAAGACACAACGTTCAGCCCGAAGGTCAAGTTTGTCCCTATGAGTCTGATGAACATGCACAAAATATACACACACAAATACACGGGGTGACAAATGAGAGATATAAACAACAGGCGTGGAAAAGAGGCAGGCGATAGAAGTAGCATAATCTAAAATCCTTGAAGAAAAACGATTGATAAGATGAGAGGTAGTGAGAACAGCATCACCCCAATAGGATTTGGGAAGATGCATGGTGTGGAGAAAACAACGTGCCACTTCAAGGAGGTGTCGATTCTTTCTTTCGGCAACCCTATTTTATGTGGAAGTGTGAACACAGATGATCTAATGCAAGATACCATGACTAGTGAGTTACGAGCCAAACAAACCACGATCATTATATCCCCCATTGTCACTACAAAGAACACATTTTTTCCAACAAATTGCGTCTACACCATCTTACGAATGGCTTGCAAACAAGAAAAAAAATAACAATTTTTTTCTTTCACAAATAGACCCAAATAGTTCTCGAAAAACAATCAATAAATGTGATAAATCAACGAAAACCAGATAATGATACCACAAGGGATGACCCACAAATATCAGAATGTATAACAGAAAAAGGAGTAGTACTCGGAGTAGATATTTACAAAGGTGTCTATAACATGTTTAGATATAGCACAGACATCACATGATAAATTTTTAATAAACGACAAGAAAGCATGAAACAATTTGTAAAGATAAACAGAAGAAGGATGTATGAGGCGAAGATGTCATCATCGAACATCATCAGCAGTAACAGTAGTCGAAGAGAGAGCACGAGATGGTAGCTGGGTATCCAGGTAGTACAAGCCATTGTGGTTCCTACAACTACCAATTTTATGTTTCGTACCCAGTTCCTAAAAAATACAAAGAGTCAAGAAAGAAGACGACACAATAGTTAAGAGATTTAGTAATATTGCTGAAAGAAAGCAAATTGCGGGGAAAAGAAACACATAAAGAACAGAAGCAAGAGAAACAGAAGGAAAGCATGAGATATTTCCTTTGCCTGCAATGAGGACAGTGTTGTTAGCAAAAATAACCTTATCCTTGTCAGACAAAGGAGTGTAGGAAACAAAACTTGAGAAGGATCCATTCATATGATCGATAGCGCCCGAATCAACGATCCAATCAGAATGAGTGGTGGTGGCAGCATGCGCAGTAGGGGGAGTCGCAATAGCAAATGAGGTAGAAGCACAGGTTACAGAGTCAGGCTGGGAGTGAAGAAGACGACGAAGAACATCCAATTCCCGAGCTATAAATTGTCCTAAAGGAGGGCATGTAAGATCATCATAGATCTCAATAGAATACACAGCGTCGGGCACCCGAGATCCTCCCTACCGAGTTCCTCCACGACTGGGACCGCGACTGCGTCCAGCAGGAGCAAGATGAGAATGAAGTTTGAAGCACACCTCCCGCGTATGTCTTTTATGCCCAAAATAATCACAGGTAGGGAGGGTGGTTTTGGAGGTGCCACGACCAACATTAGCTAAGGTCGAGCAATCAGGAGGGGAAATTAAGCTGATGGACTTCTGGCGGCTATGTTATTAAGGCGTGCGCCTAGGCGCGCCTGAGGCGTCGGGTGCACCAGGAGCACCCAAGGAGTGCCTGGGCGCAATCAAGGCACACTTGGGCGCCCAATTAACTGAAAATCGGTGGATTGGGAGCTCAATTCACTGAAAATCATTTTTTCTCAATTCTTTCATTGAATTCATTTTTGCGTCTCACGTGCCTCAAGAGCGCGTATGCGTCTTGCACTTAGACTCCAGAACCCCTTTGTGCCTTGGTGCGTCGTGCGCCTTTAATAACTTGGTCTGGCGATCATCATCTTCAAGGACCATGCTAAAAGCTTCTGAAAGGGAAGGGAGGGAATCGGTGGAGGATATAAGCCGAAACCATATCCGACTTCATGTTTAAACCCATCAAGAAAACGTGTAGTTGGAAACTATCTTCCTTTTGTTGTAACTTAACTGCATCGGCAATACAATAGGGGGTAAACTGATCGAAATAGTTTAATTCTTGATAAAGCTGCTCAAACTTAGAAAAATTGGAGGCAACAGACATAGATCTCTGTCTCAAATCGAAAATGTGACAAGTAAGCTCATAGATCTGGGTAGAACTACCGATCTGTAAGTATGCTTTCTGTGCTCGAGTCCATATCTCAGAAGCAGAATCCATCAATATGTAGCTTCGAAAAATCTGGGGTGACAAAGAGTGCAGGAGCACAACGAGGGAATTTTTCGAGTCCCATTATTTCCAAGAGGGATCATCCTTGAGTGGCTCCTTGACAGTCCCATCTAAGTAACCAAACATTCGGTGGTTGTGTATCACATGCAAAGCAGCACGAGATCATTCAAGGTAGTTCGTTCCATCGAGAGGTGCGGTGGTGATCTTCAAGGAGCCAGAGTGGCCATCAATCCTCGATGGGTCACTCATATGTGGCATTATCACACTCGGTGAAGAGACAAAAGAATCCCCCATGACCTCACACCAAGAAGGAACACAAACAAAGGAAATAGAAATCACACCTCAAAATCCATGTTGTGAGGAGTCAATATGGAGGTCAGTGGGAGTCAATTGATGGAGACGACGACCCCCGGCATGTTGATGATGGTGCCAGCATGCTTGCGGAAAATCTATCGCCTTATCCAACCAAAGACTTGCGGCGCCGCGGAAACATTGTTGATCGACGCTACAATCTCCGCCCTCGGCGCAAGACTTTCGTTTGATGATTATCTTGCTTATGTCATATTTATTTTCCTTGTTTATTTGCTTTAAAATCTAGACTGTATTTATCAAGATTCTTATTTTTAAGTTCGGTCTGCGTTTAGCCATATGATGTTTTAAGTTGGGTTGCATATAGCCCGGATTTTTGTTAGCCTTATAAAGCTATGTGTTGTGGAATTATTTAGTTATGAATGAAAAGAAACCCTAAAATCTAAATTTTAGATTTCCCTCTCTTGCTCCCCTCCTTGGCCCCCGGCCTCCCCTCACTTCACCTTGTGGTTCGGCCACCTCTCTCTCCTCTCCCCTCCTCTCTTCTCTACCATAACACCTCCTCTCTCCTCTCCAACTTCTTACAAAACGAAGGCATTTTCCCCCCTAGAAGATTTCGGCTACACCAAGGCTCCCCACATAGAGTTTCGGCCAACCAAGATCTCTCCCTCTTGGTGGATTTTCGGTCAAGGACAAGGTCTCTTGCAACGAAGAATCCTCTCCGGAGTGAAGCGAGGAAGGCGGATGAGTTTCTCTCCGTTCGGTGTGACTCCGGCGGAACCGTAGAAGAGCGATCCTCTTCCAAGGAATCAACTTTCGAGTGGGGTAACGAAAATCTCGAATCTTGTGTGTTCCCTCCTAGATAAATCTTGTGGTGGTTAACTTTTGCATTATTTGCGAATCTTGATTTCATCGGGGTTTTAATCCAATCGATTATTGTTTTTTTCTCTTGATCTATTTAAATTCGTGAGAATTGACGGGCCTCATTTTCTTTTTGTTGGGATAGATCTACCATTTCCGAAATTGTTATTTTTCGGTGGATCTCTTTTGGTACAACACACGCTCGATCGGATCGGGTAGATCCATTTCGCATGAGAGAATATTGGCTCATAGCTTTTATTTGATCTCTAAGGGTGTGGCGAACCCGTGCGTTAGCATTGGATTAATAATATTGCAAATCGAGTGTGCTGTGTTTTACTTGTGTGATCGTAGAATTGGAACGTGAGAGAGTAGCATGGTGTCTTTTGTCCGTCTCGGTTCGTCAAGTGGCCAGCCTACAGCAATTTGGTATTAGAGCATGGTTCGTGTCAATTTCTTAATTGACACCATCCTAATATTCGTAGGACGCCGACATGCACTTGTCTAGCACGTTTCGTTGATCAAAATAACAAAAAAAAATTAAAAAAAATCTGGTCTGCAAATAGCGGCCTAAAATTCTCAATTTCTTGTGAAATCCAAAAAAAATATTCGGGAAAATCTCCATACACTTTGCAGTGAGAAATTTAAAAAATATTTTATTTTTACCGAGTTATTAGTAGTAAAAATATATATATTTTATAAAATTTCATCAAGTTAGGGTCAAACTTTTTTCATTGCATGCGCACTAGACTAGGCATGGAGTATACACCTTCCTCCAATATGGCGGATGACCGGGATACGGGTCACGGCACGACAACGATTGATGAACTCTGCCAGGAGTTCACTGATCAGTTGACGGACATCAGGGAGATGCTTCACGAGATGAGATTAAACCAAGCGGCTCCCCCTAATCAGGCGTCCCGCCAACGTGACGAGGGGAATAACAATAACATTAATAATAATGATTATGTCCCGCGTGCACCTAATCATAATAACTGATGCAGCGATCTAGAGCCGCCCCGCTCTAGCACAGCAAGAAGAACATGTCCGGCGATCACTACCGGGCTGCAGCCCAAGCACCCCACTCATGACCGCGCCTATTCTCAGCGCGGCGGGATGTTGAGGCGGGATCTCGAACCCAGCCCCCTTGATAAATCTCTTTCCTAACAGGGACTATCACCAACTGAGCTGAGGCAGGGTCTTGAACCCAGCCCCCTTGATAAATCCATTTCCTAACAGGGACGAGACCCCGCCTCAACATCCCGTCGCGCTGAGAATAGGCGCGGTCATGGGTGGGGCGCTTGGGCTGCAGCCCGGTAGTGATCGTCGGACGTGTTCCTCTGGCTGTGCCAGAGCGGGGCGGCTCTGGATCGCTGCATCAATAACCCGGCACCGTACGAGTTTGATATCACTAGGGCTGTCCGGATCAAACCCCCATCGTACGACGGATTAGGTGAACCCCAAGTGTTCTTAGATTGGGTTATGGAAATGGAGTGTTATTTCGAGTGGCACAATCTGACTAACGTACACAAGGTGTGAGTTGCGAGGATGAAGCTATTAGGCAGGGCTAAAATATTTTGACTGAATGAGGAATGACGTCAAGGTGCGGTGAACGGTTTACCACCTATTGGTTGGGCTAGCATGAAAGTCATGTTTACTGATCAGTGCGTTCCTGCGTACCATCAGACGCAGATGTTTGATGAGTTAGCTACCTTGAAACAAGGGAATAGGTTGGTCGCAAATTACATGAGCCTTCTTAAGGACATGATGGTCAGGTGCGATGTTAGGGAGATGTCAGAGATCACCCTCTCTAGATTTCGTAAGGGGCTCAACCCCGACATTCAGGGTAAGCTCCTACGGTATGGTCACACCGACTTGAACATCACATTTAACGCCGCCTTGGATATTGAGAAGCACAATGCTTTCAAGTCCAAATCTCACTTCTTTCAGAAAGGAAAGTCCATCTTAGGACCACTCCCCCCATCCACCCATAAGGATAAGGGTAAGTTCCGGTTCGCTGACGCGAACTCTATTGTCATTACGGCTAGGAATCTGAGAAGCCCGACCGGTGAGAAAGTGTCTGTCGGTAGGATTAGCAAGACGAATGCTATTTGTTTTGTTTGTGGCATTCAGAGACATTACGCTAGCGAGTGTCCAACCAAGCCCAAACCCCTAGCCCTTTTAGATGCCTCGTCTGAATCCGTCGAGCTCTTGTATGAGGCCGGTGAGAATCTGAGTCTGAATCAGAAGGAATACCTAGCGACAAAGAGGATGATGTTAATATGATGGTGATGAGGTGTATTTTGGCTACTCCGAGAGCATCAGATGATTGGAATAGGACGAATATTTTTTCGTTAAATTTTAAGAGCGGAGAGAAGTGGTGTAAATTGATTATCGATAGTGGAAGCCGTATGAATGTGATTTCAGAAAATGCGGTATCACGAATGTTGTTAACCACCAAACCTCACCCTCACCCTTATAAGGTTGCTTGGGTTAACAAGACATCCCTTCCGGTTTTGAAGCATTGCTTGGTTTCCCTTACCATCAAGGCTTATACGGAGAAAATTTGGTGTGACGTCATCCCCATGGATGTTTGTCATGTTCTATTAGGATGTCCGTGGCTTTACGACCATGATCCTACTCACCTAGGACGTGTTCACACCTACGAGTTCAAATTTAATGGCGAGACCATTATTTTTGAAGCTCACTCCGCCTAAGGATCCTACTGTCCCCTCTAAAGACATGATTATTCCGGTAGAGAAGAAAACATTAAGTCTGATAAGTAAGAAGGAGTTTGTGCGTGATGCTTTTATGGATGGTGTCATGTATGCATTAGTTTGTTTGCAAATAAAGGAAGATGTATCATCTTTTGATAATTTACCTCTAGCGTTGAGGAAATTTTTAGAAGAGTTTAAGGATGTATATTCGGACGAGCTACCGCCCATGTTACCCCCCATGTGGGACATCCAACATGCGATAGATTTCATTCCGGGTTCCTCTTTACCCAACCTTCCTCACTACCGGTTGAACCCTTCCGCACACCTAGAGTTGCAAGCCCAAATTTCAGATTTGTTAAGTAAGGGATTCATCCGCCATAGCAAGAGTTTGTGTGTCGTACCCGCTTTACTTGCCTCTAAGAAAGACGGCTCTTGGAGGATGTGTGTGGATAGTCGGGCAATTAATAAAATTACTATTAAATATCGATTCCTCGTCCCTCGTTTGGACGATTATTGGACATGTTAGTCGGGGCCACGATCTTTTCGAAATTGGACCTTAGGAGTGGCTACCACCAGATCCGGATTAGGGAGGGAGACGAATGGAAGACCGCTTTCAAGTCAAAAGATGAGCTTTACGAATGGTTAGTGATGTCATTTGGGCTTTCCAATGCCCCGAGTACTTTCTCTAGGATGATGACTCATGTCTTCCAACCGTTCATGCGAAAATTCATAGTGGTGTATTTTTATGATATCCTCGATTTTAGTACTTCTCTGAGCGATCATGAGTCACATTTGAGGACTATCCTTACCACGCTGAGGACGGAAGAATTATTTGTCAATATCAAGAAGTGTACATTTTATGTGACGTCCGTAGAATAATTCTCTGGGTATATTGTGAGTTCGGAAGGCATACATGTGGATCCTAAGAAGGTCCAAGCCATTAAGAATTGGCTGGAACCCACCAACATTCGGGATGTTAGGAGTTTTCACGGACTAGCTACCTTTTATCGTCGATTCATTCGAGATTTTAGTAGTATCATGGCGCCGATAACGGAATGTTTGAAGAAGGGTGATTTCACCTGCACCAAATCGGCTATTAAAGCATTCCAAACAATTAAATCACGGATGTCGGAAACTCCACTTTTGAGGTTGCCGGATTTTAATAAGGTTTTTGAGTTGTCTTGTGATGCGTCTGGGGTCAGCATAGGCGGTGTATTAAGTCAGGCGGCTCATCCGATTGGGTATTTTAGTGAGAAACTCGCGGGTCTGAAGTTGAATTATTCTAATTATGATAGGGAGTTTTACGTTGTTATTCGCTGCCTCCAACATTGGCGGCACTATCTACTCCCAAAGGAGTTTGTTATCCAATCTGATTACGATGCCTTGAGATTTGTCAATTATCAAAGCAAGGTCAGCCCCCGGCATGCCAAGTGGGTCTCCGATCTTCAGGAATACACATTTATAATAAAACACCTTAAGGGGACTCTAAATCGTGTGGCCGACGCCTTTAGTCGTGTTTCATTATTACTGTCTACGCTAGAAGTGAAAGTCATTGGGTTCGATAAGATTAAGAATGAGTATGTCCATTGTCCGGATTTCAAGGAAATCTATTTATCCGCTCAAAGTGACTCTCACTACCATTTCAGCCTATTATATTTGAGACGGTTATCTATTTAAGCACTCAAAGCTATGTATCCCTCGTTCCTCCCTACGTCATTTCATCGTTTGGGAATTGCATAGCGGTGGGTTAGGTGGTCATTTTGGTCATGACAATACCATCACGTTAGTGGAGGTCAAGTTTCATTGGTCTGGTCTCAAATCAACGGTAAATAAAATTGTGGGGAGTTGTCGTGTGTGCCAATTAGCTAAGGGTAATAAGACAAATGCCGGTCTTTACACTCCTCTTCTGATTCCCTCCATTCCTTGGGTGGACGTTAGTATGGATTTCATTTTGGGTCTACCCATCACTATTAGACGTCATGATTCCATCCTGGTAGTAGTAGATCGGTTTTTGAAAATGGCTTATTTTATTGCTTGTAATAAGATTGACGATGCGTCGCATATTGCGAAATTATATTTTAAGGAAGTCGTTGGGCATCGGGGCGTTCCTAAGACAATAGTAACTGATAAGGACATGAAATATACAAGTTATTTTTGGAAGACTCTTTGGAAGCTTATGGATACCAAACTCTTGTTTTCTTCGGCCTACCATCCACAAACGGATGGGCAAACGGAAGTGATAAACAGAAGTTTGGGTAGTTTACTACGTTGTCTAGTGGGTGACCACAAGGGTACCTGGGACTTGATCCTTCCTCATGCTCAGCTTGCGTACAATAATTATAAAAATAGATCCACGAGTTTATCCCCCAATGAAATCGTGCACGGCTACAAGGCACTGGTGCCACTTGATTTAATTCTGTTACCTTCATCTTATAAATCAAGTAATTTTGCACAAGAGTTCGCTCTTCATGTTCACAATTTACATAAGCACATTCATGAAACGTTAACCACCCAATATGCGTCTTATCAATCTCATGCTAACGTACATAGGAGAGCGTCTCACTTTAATGTTGATGATTTAGTCTTGGTGTGTCTCATCCCTGAACGGCTTCCTTCGGGCTCCATAAAAAATTTGACGAATCGGCGAGCCACTGATTGGGGTATATGAGCATATCCCCTATTTTCAATGTTTCAGATTTAACGTCATATGTTTCTCCACCACTTGAATTATTTGTCTCTTCGCTTATTCCTTCCACTGTGTCCTCTAATGGGTTGGGGGGTGAGCTTATCCCTGGATCGCTCTCTCCTACGGTTTCCACTGGAGATACGTTGAATGTTGATGTAGAAACTTTTTCTTCTTCTTTGACTAATGTTTTTCCAAGGTTCCCCAAGACCACCTTTTTGCCTGACAAGATCCTCAAGGATGAAGTGCTCACATCTCCAAGTGGTGGCATTCATCGCTACTTGATCCGGTGGTGTGATCGTCCGGCTTCCGATGACTCGTGGCTACTGGAATCGGAGATGGCTCTTTTGGATGATGCTCTTCTGCGCTGATACATTCAAGTCAACTCATTAGTGATGAGTACTTTTGAGCAGGGGAGGATTAATGGAGACGACGGCCCCCGGCATGTTGATGATGGTGCCAGCATGCTTGCGGAAGATCTCTCGCACTCTCCAACCAAAGTCTTGCGGCGCCGCGAAAATATTGTTGATCGACGCTACAACCTCCTCCCTCGGCGCAAGACTTTCGTTTGATGATTATCTTGCTTATGTCATATTTATTTTCCTTGTTTATTTGCTTTAAAATCTGGACTGTATTTATCCAGATTCTTATTTTTAAATTTAGCCTGCGTTTAGCCATATGATGTTTTAAGTTGGGCTGCGTATAGCCCGGATTTTTGTTAGCCTTATATAAGGCTATGTGTTGTGGAATTATCTAGTGATGAATGAAAAGAAACCCTAAAATCTAAATTTTAGATTTCCCTCTCTTGCTCCCCTCTTTGGTCGTCGGCCTCCCCTCTCTTCCCCTTATGGTTCGGCCACCTCTCTCCCATCTCCCCTCCTCTCTTCTCCAACATAACACCTCCTCTCTCCTCTCCAACTTCTTACAAAACCAAGGCCTTTCCCCCCTAGAAGATTTCAGCTACACCAAGGCTCCCCACATAGAGTTTCGGCCAACCAAGATCTCTCCCTCTTGGTGGATTTTCGGCCAAGGACAAGGTCTCTTGCAACGAAGAATCCTCTCCGGCGTGAAGCGAGGAAGGCGGACGAGTTTCTCTCCGTTCGGTGTGACTCCGGCGGAACCGTAGAAGAGTGATCCTCTTCCAAGGAATCAACTTCCGAGTGGGGTAACGAAAATCTCGAATCTTGTGTGTTACCTCCTAGATAAATCTTGTGGTGGTTAACTTTTGCGTTATTTGCGAATCTTGATTTCATCGTAGTTTTGATCCAATCGATTATTGTTGTTTTCTCTTGATCTATTTAAATTCGTAAGGATTAGCGGACCTCGTTTTCTTTTTGTTGAGAGAGATCTACCATTTCCGAAATCGTTATTTTTTGGTGGATCTCTTTTGGTTTGAGAGAATATTGGCTCGTAGCTTTTATTTGATCTCTAAGGGTGTGGCGAACCCGTGCGTTAGCATTGGATTAATAATATTACAAATCGAGTGCGTTGCGTTTTACTTGTGAGATCGTAGAATTGGAACGTGAGAGAGTAGCGTGGTGTCTTTTGTCCGTCTCGGTTCGTCGGGTGGCGAGCCTACATCATCAATCCAGAACCGCAGCAGAACTGCATCCACAGATGCAGTCGAAATCGACAAGGGATCAGCAGAAAGCACGCGGAATCGATCGATGAGGTCGTCACGAGCGGCGGAGTCGATCGATGTGGTCGTTACGAGCGAAGGAGTCGACCGTCAAGAGAATAGAAGTCGGCAGAACTGTGGAAACCGCGTGCTAGAGTCTCGTAGAACAGAAGAAAAAAAGGAGAGGCGGCATCACAAGAAGACGGCAAAGTCATCCTCTTCGGCGACCGGAGATGGTATCGATCCCGCCAATGGCCCGCATGAGCGAAGAAGATAGGGGACGCTCAAAACAGCGAGGAGAGCAGCTGCTGGAGGATCGATCGATTAAGGGTGAGAACGAGACGAGACGGGCGAAACGAGAAAGGAGGGTGTGCATGGTTACGATTGCTCTGATACCAAGTGAAAAGAAGAGAATAATCGATAGTATTCAAAATAAGCTTATTACTTTTACATATATGAGTAATGGCAAACCACAAAGACTAAAATAACTCTACATCGGATGATACGGAGTAATAAGAAATAAGATGACTTGGACTACAGGAATAATAAAATAACTTAACTAATTACAACTTATACTATGTATTATAGTGGTAAAACCTATAAAGGAAAGATAAAGGAAATAGGCATTCTGTCAAGGAAAAAATATTATCAGGAAAAAAGAGCATAAATGAGGCATGTAGATAAAAATATAGAAGTAATGTCAAAGAAACTGAAACAAAGAGAATATATTAGAAGTAGCAAGGCAGCATGAGCAAACAATAATAAAAAGTATAATTAACACAATGACATCTCATGTAGAACACAAACATAAATAAAAGGAGGATTCAACAAGAACGAAAGTAGGACTAATGAATTTTGTAGTAATAAGTTGGGACAAAACAACCAAAATGACAGTTATAATGATTCAAATAACATTCTAAAATTGCATAGAAATCATGCCATTACAAATGATTCAAATAAAGGGAAACCCATTGCACAAAGCATCCCCGCGCAACAAGGGTCCGGCGAAGGGTCCCACCACAAGGGTGAATTGTAAGCAAACCTTACCCTGCATTTTGCAAGAAGCTGCTTCCAGGACCCGAACTCGTGACCTCAAGGTCACACGGCAACACCTCAACATGTGCGCAAGGCTCCCCTTCACATATTCTTCATAACATTTTAGTCGAATACATTCTGATCCACAGTATTTCAAGTAATAAACAATGTCTCACTAAAATCCATATTCAATATAATTTTAGAAATTAGTATTGGGATTATTGTTATTTTATGTTATTTGGTCTATAAATAGTCTATATAGGTCATATTGTATTTGAGATATATATATGTGTGTTTGATCTCCTCAAGATTGATCAAGGCTTTTCATTCTACAACATGGTATCAGAGAGAGACGCCTAGGGTTTTCGTGGTTCTCGTTTTTCTGATCTCCGGTCCTTCGGCCCGCGGGTGCCTCGTCCCGTCCCATTGGCACTCGATCCCGTTGCCTCTCCCGCTCCCGCTCCCTCTCCCACTCTCGTTGTCGCCGATCTCGCCCGATCCCGCTCCTGTTGCCGTCGATCTTGCCCGATCCCGCTTCTGCTGCTCTTCCCGGGTGGTATCCCGTACCCGCTGCAGCCCGATCCCGCTCTTGCTGCTCTTCCCGGGTGGTATCCCGTACCCGCTGCAGCCGCCTGTTTCCAGGAAGCCCTGTCGCCGCCTGTTTCCTTGCAGCCGACGGAGGTTCCTCTCCTCCTAGTCATTTCCATGGAGCATGTCTGATTCTTGCGGCGAGTTCTTTATGTTGGTGAGAAGGGTTTGTGTGTGAGACACTCGCTCTCTTTGTTCTCTCGATCCTTGATCTCTGTTGCGGGAGGGATCTCGTTGATATTTGCTCCATGGATTCCAAGGACACATATGGGTCCTCTACGGGACGGATTACTAGCATTCTCCTCGATGAGAAAATTTACTTTTCATGGGTCACATCGATGAAAGTAGCCCTTGTCGGCCGGAATAAGCTTTCATGACTGACTGGCGGCCCCTTTATGCCTCAATCAACCAACACAGATGACAAAAACGAGTTAGTCAAGTGGTCGACAGAAAAGTACATGGTTCTTGGATGGATTCAGTGTTCGATGGAGCATCTCATCTTTAGTTAGTTCATGCGCTTTGAGGACATCTCCGAGCTTTGGTTCGCTCTCCGGCGCACCTTTGGGCACACGCGTGTTGATGCCTAGATTTTTGGCATCTTTCAGGATATTGCTTCCGCTACTCAGGGAGAGCGTTCCGTTCAGGAGTACTTCACTTACCTTCGGGATTGTTTTCTTGAGCTTAACGATCTTGAGCCTCTTAGTGCCCTGGAGTATCCTGCCGATATTGCTCTTATTCGGAAATAGCGACAGCGCCGAGAGACATATCAGTTCTTGATGGGGCTTCGCCTCGAATATGAGTCTACCCGTGCTCAGATTGTGGGGATGTCACCTTTGCCCAATCTTCTTGAGGCCTACTCCATTGTTGCGGAGCATGAGAGACGTATGCAGCGGCACTCTGGTCTTTCCGCCACTCGTGTTATCTCCTCTCTGCCTACTGAGAAGATGGCCCTTGCTGCTTCTTACTGACCTCCCACCTCCAGCACTCGTGGACGAGGTGGTCGGGGTTCCTCTACCCAGCCTGGAGGTCGTGGACATTCTGGTGGACGTGGCTCTACGGGTCCTCCTAGCCCTTGCTCTCACTGTGGTCGTCTGTATCATGACCGCAGTCGCTGCTATCAGCCATACCCACACCTACGGGGCTCTGATTGTACTACTTCTGGTACTGTTCCCAGACACACTATTGCACCAACTGAGTCTTCCGAGCCTGTCGAACACACTTTGGGTGTCAACTCCTCTGACTTTTGTCACATGATGGCCCAGTTTCAACAGTTTCAGCAGTTCCAGCAGTCTCAGCATTCCACTACTGCCTCTGCTTCCACTGTCTCTTCTTCCTCAGGTACTCTGCTTGCTCCGCGGCCACGGTTGACCAGGATTCGTCACCCTGGGTGATTGATTCTGGTGCAACCAACCACATGACTGGTACGTCTTCCCACCTGCTTCAGGTTGTCCCATGCTCTTCCCGGGACGTGTGCCTCATTGATGGCTCAGTTACCCCTGTCCTCAGCCAGGGCACAGTCCCTCTCTCGTATTCTTTCTCCCTTGACTATGTTCTTCTGGTACCTCAATTGGCCCTCAACCTATTATCTATTAGTAGTATTACTCGCTATTTGAACTGCTCAGTAACTTTTTTCTCTGATCGTTGTGTTTTTTAGGACATGAGATCCACGAGGACTATTGGTACGGGATATGAGAGGAGTGAAATGTACTACCTGGAGCTACCTTCTCCCACTACTGCTACCACCACCACTGACACCTGCTCGCCTACCTCTCCTGCTTCCCTTGTTATGTCGTCGAGTTTGCTTTGGCATGCACGTCTCGTCCATGCTAGCCCTCAACGGATGTTGTTTGTTTATCCTGATTTGTCTTTTATTTTTCAACTTCGCTGTGATGTATGTGAGCTGTCAAAACACACACGCAGCACGTATGTTCCTTCTGTTAGTCGTGCTACTTCTTGTTTTAAGTTGGTGCATTCTGATGTGTGGGGCCCTCCCCCTGTAGTGTCATTTGATGGTTTCTCGTACTTTGTAACTTTTATTGATGAATACTCTCGTTGCTTATAGTTTATCTTCTAAAACATAAATCTGAGATCCTATCTGTCTACTCTCCTTTTTCACGTATGATATGGACCCAGCATGGCACTTCTGTTCATATCCTCCGCTCCGACAATGGAGGTGAGTACACTTCTCGTCCTTTTGATCACTTTCTCCGCAATGAGGGAACTCTACACCAATTTTCGTGTCCAGGTACCCCCGAGCAGAATGGGGTGGCCGAATGCAAAAACCATCACCTCTTAGACTCTGTTCGTTGCCTTCTTCGGGGAATGAATGTCCCTAAGTCCTATTGGAGTGTTGCTCTTCTTACCGCAGCTTTCCTTATTAATCAGACTCCTTCTCGTCCCCTTGGTGGTGTTACCACCTTCAGTCTCATTCATCCTCAAGTCTCCGCCTTCACCATCCCTCTCCGGGTCTTTGGTTGTGTGTGCTTTGTCCAGGATCGACGTCCTTCTAGGACCAAACTCGGCGACAAGGCTATTCGCTACCTCTTCCTCGGCTACTCGACTACCACTAAGGGTTATCGCTGCTATGATCTCCAGTTGCGTCGTATCATTTACTCTATGGATGTGACATTCCATGATGAGGTTCCTTTTTATCCTGCACATTTGACCCCCCTGCACTTCCTACTGTTGTGCAACCTCTCCCGGTCCTGCTCCACCGGTCCTGCTGTCAGTGGCTAATGCTGATTCTGTTCTCCTGCCTGCTTCGACCGCTGAGGCTCTCTGTGATCCGCGGTGGGTTCGGGCTGTGGAGGAGGAGATGTCTGCTCTTCGTCGTACTGGGACATGATCTTTGGTTCCCCTTCCTCCCGGGAAACGTATAGTTGGGTGCAAATGGATCTATACAGTGAACTACTCTGCTAATGGTACCATTGATCGTTATAAGGCTCGTTTGATGGCCAAGGGCTTTACTCAGACTCCGGACGAGTTTGGTGCCACCTTTGCTCTCGTGGCTAAGTTGACCAGTGTTCGTCTTTTGCTCTCGCTTACGGCTTCTCAGGTGTGGCCGCTCTACCAGCTCGACGTCAAAAATGTTTTCCTGCATGGTGATTTACAGGAGGAAGTCTATAGGGCACCTCCCCCGGGTTAGCTCTTCAGGGGGAGTATTCGGGGAGAGTTTGTCGTCTGCTCAAGTCTCTGTACGACTTAAAGCAATCCTCGCGGGCCTGTTTTGAACGATTCAGCTCGATTATTCTTCAGTCAGGTTTCACTCAGTGTCGTACGGACCACACTTGCTTCATTTGTGTGACTCCCGAGGGTCGTCGGGTTATTGTCTTGGTCTACGTGGACGATATTATTCTCACAGGGGATGACCCTTCTGGCATCTCTGAAGTGAAAGCTACACTTCGCTCAGCCTTAGAGGAGAAAGACCTTGGACCTCTCCGTTATTTTCTTAGGATTGAAGCAGCTCGCTCACGGCAGGGCATCTCGATATCGCAGCGCAAGTACACCTTAGACCTTCTTCGGGACACGGGCCTACTTGGGTGTCGCCCTGCGACCAACCATCGCCTTCATGCTGAATCTGGCGATCCTCTACCAGACCCCTCTCAGTACCAGCGTCTGATTGGCCGCTGAATATACTTGACCAATACTAGGCCCGACATCAGCTTCTCAGTGGGCGTTTTGAGTCCGTTTATACATTCTCCCAGGACATCTCACCTAAAAGTTGTTCGACGTATTATTCGTTATCTTAAGCGCGCCCCTGGTCTTGGGTTGTTCTATCGGGCTGATAGTGCCTCCAGTCTCTCATGCTTCACTAATGCAGATTTTGCTGGCTCTTTGACTAATCGACGGTCAACGCCAGGTCTTTGCGTATTCTATGGTGATCACCTTGTTTCGTGGCGAAGCAAGAAACACCTTATAGTATCCCGCTCTTCTGCTGAGTCAGAGTACCGCGCTATGGCTCTCGGTGTCACTGAGTTGGTTTGGCTTCGATCACTGTTGACTGAACTTGGCATATCTCTTGCTACTGGCTCGATTCTCTACTGTGATAATAAGTCAACTCTCCTACTTACTCAGGACTCGGTACTACATGAGCACACAAAGCACATCGAGATGGATGTTCATTTTCTGTGTGACCACGTCCGTACTGGGACTATCCTTCCAGCTTTCATCTCCTCGGCCGAACAGCTTGCTGACGCCTTCACTAAAGTTGTTGGTCCTACTCGTTCAGATTTGACTATTTCCAAGTTAGGCATGATTGACATCTTTGCACAAGCTTGAGGGGGAGTATTGGGATTATTGTTATTTTATGTTATTTAGTCTGTAAATAGCCTGTATAGGTCATATTGTATTTGAGATATATATATATATATTATATATATATATATATATATATATATATATATATATATATATATATATATATATGTGCGTGTGTGTGTGTGTGTGTGCATGATCTCCTCAAGGTTGATCAAGTCTTTTCATTCTACAACAATCAGTTCCTAGTATTTAGCCTCAAGGTATTTTAAAACTTCTTCCCTTAATATTGTGTAAGGTAATAAGGTTTAAATAAATGTGCTAACATAGATACATAAGAAAAGTCACTGAAGTTTCAATAATTTAGACTAAAGTTGAAGTTTCAAAAATTTAGACTAAAGTTGGTGCCAGCACGAACATCTGATTATCTAATGTTTTTTTATGTGATACAATAACTTGATTACACAGATCTTTAACAAAAATTAAAAAACTAGTATAAAAAGTAAACTTTGAGTATGTAGAACCAAAAGTTATTCTTGGATAATTACAACAACACTCAAGCCTTTATCCCACTCAAGTTATTCATGGATAATTAAATACAAAAAATCATTTCACAGACTTAAAAAACCAAATGCTAGAAAACTGGTGGTATTCAAAATATAGTTCTCCTCATGCATAAAAATTCGGCCAAAGCTACAAGCCTAAAAGGGAATTAATTAAAAGAAAAAAAATCAAGAGGTATTTCCACCTAAATCATACCAATTCAGCCAAAGCTTTGTTAAGTTTTGTGTACTGAGGTGCCATATTCCGATTCAATTCTGATAGCAAAACACGCGCCTCAGGTTCTAGATAACTGATCACAATTTAGGAAACAAGTTAAATACAAAAAATCATCCCACAGTAACAAATGACATTTACACAAATGAAAGAATTGAGAATAAGACTCACTAGTCAAGATCCTTCTTATTTTTCACAAGGTCCATTTTTGAGAGAATATTCACATGAGGTAGTTCGAGTTGAATCATTGCTGAGAGAGATGCCATGCAGCCACTTATATACTTCGCAACATCAGTTATGAACTATTGAAATGTGGTCAAAAACCATAAACGGCATAGTACACAAAATGAGAAATCTCAAAATTGTCTAGAAGCACACCTGTGAATCAAGCAAGAATACAGCACAGACATTGAAGTTCTTGCGCTTAAGATGCTCTACAAAGTTTCGCAAAACTGGGACATGCGTAAAAAGCTCTATTTGACCTGAAAGACATAAATACTGAAAGAAATTATTCGCTGGCAAATTAAGTCCCGGTCAGCAAAAGTAACAGTTGCCACAAATAATATATATCAATTCCACGCATCAGTTTTACACTCACAAAAAAGAGTTACGAAACAACTTTGTGGTGATTGGTGAATATTTTCATCTTAACTTGCAACACATGATAAGTTCCACTCCTTCTGCTCATAGGCAAGAAACATGAAGAATGGATTTTTATGATGTAAACATGGTTAATTATAAATACTTACAATAATCATTTTGAAAGGTTTCACAGAATAAGAAGACTATTCATGACATTTTAAGTTTTGATCATTTAATTCGGTAAAATCTAGTATGATCTTATTAAAAACACTACCAATATGAATTGCAAGAAGCCAAGTGTTTCCCAAATGTATAAAACAAACAAAGTAGTTCAAGCATTCTATAAATTGCTATGTAGAATCTTGATAGGGTCCTCATAAAATTTCCGGGTCAAGCCGGTCCAGGTACTAGGAAGTCCAACCGGACCAGTAACGCGCGAAGAACCGCACGCGCCCGAGAAAACCAGAAGAGCGCGTCAGGCCCGCGCCCGAGCACACGCGGCCACACCCCACGCTGGTCGCGCGCGCGCACTGGGGCATCGAATCAGGACATGCACAGCTCCCTGAAAGCGATGGAGTCTCTTCGAGGTTTGATGCTCATGCATTTAAGTACGCATGAGAAGAATCAAACTGTTACGCCCCCGCTGCGCTTTGCCGGGCGTCATTATGTACGGAGAACCAAGGGAGCGCTTAACAACGGGGCTGAACCTTTGGGTTCAGCCCCCACTCACTGAACCGGCCGGCCAGGGGCTGAACCAGGCGGGTTCAGCCCCCTTGGAGGGGCCGGCCGGCCCCTCCATGCCCGAATATATTTATATCCGGGCAGCCCCCTTTTGGGGGGTTATGAAGAGTATTATCAGGTATTTCCCTTCCTCCTTCCTAACCCTAGTTTCTCCTAGATTTCTCCTTGCCTTCTCTAGATCTCTCTTCCCCGTAGTTGCTCTCAGTACTCTTGCCCTAACATTTAGTATCAGAGGCATCGATTCTCTCCATAGTGAACACTCGGAATCAAGAGGAATCCTCGCGGATTGAAACCCTAGAGGAGAATGTTGTTGGCTTAACCGATTCGATGGCGGCCCTAGAAGGGCGGTTGGAAGCCCGATTGGAAGAGTTGAAGACCCTATTGAAAGGGAAAGCGCCGGTGAACGACGACTCGGCCGGATCGGGCGGATCGGGGGCCGATCCCGCTGTTTCCGCTTCCGCACGGCTTGCGGAAGGGGGGCGGCAGTGCGGCTTGCGGGAGGGGCTCCGCCCGGCGCGGGTGGCTCGGAACGGCGGGAGGTGGGGCGTCGGCGGCCCAGGGACCTCCGGCGGCCTGGCAGCAGGTTTTGGAGGGGGATCGGGGTTGTTTCCGGCGGGATCTGCAGCAGCAGCCTTCGGCGACTTCGGATCGGGCCCAGAACAGTGGCGCCGAGGCGGGGAGGAGCCTTTCGGGCTCCGGCGGCCACCCGACATGGCGGGACAGCCAAGGGGGGGACTCCTTCCTCCTCCACGTGGATTTGGGCCACCCGGAGTGGCCGGTTTGGGCCCAGGTTGGGGCGGGCAGCAGCAATTTCCGCCCTGGGGAGCAGGACAACAGCACGGCTACGGCGGATTTGAACATGGGGAACACGCAAGACGGGACGGAGGTCCAGGGACACAACGTCTGACCCCCGGACTTACCCGCATGTACTTTCCAGAGTTCGAGGGCGGTGACGCCCTGGAGTGGATTCATAAAGCGGAGCTTTTCTTTCAGTACCAGGAGGTGCCAGAAGGGCAGTGGGTGCAGCTGGCGTCCTTCCACTTGAAGGATGACGCCTTCCAGTGGACGCAGTGGTTCCTGCGGAGCCGGGATTACGTGTCTTGGGGGGAGTTTGTGGATGGATTTACGGCCCGATTTGGTCCACTGGAGTATGAGAATTATGAGGCCCTCCTTCAGAAGCTGCGTCAAAAGGGGTCCGTGATGGAGTATCGCACGGAGTTTGAGAAATTAGCAAATCAGGTTCAGTGGCCGGAAAGGACTCTCTACAGCTGTTTTATCTCTGGTCTCAAGGAACACATTCGAGACGAGGTACAGGCGCTCATGCCCCGTTCATTGAACCACGCCATTACCTTGGCTCGGATCCAGGAGGAGAGGTTTAACAGGCAGCAGGCACGGCTCATGAGTAGGCCGTCGTCGAACCCGGCCACAGCGGCGCGTCGGGAGCCACCGGTGGGTAGCAGACCGACGGTGACTCGGTTGTCTTGGAGCGAGTTGGCCGCTCGGAAGGAGAAGGGCCTCTGCTTTAATTGCGATGAGAAGTTTGTGCCTGGTCACAAGTGTCAGAAGCTACAGGCTTTCATGTTGCAGCAGGAGTGTGACGAGCCAGCCTCCGTTGAGGAACTGGAGGTGGACGTGGACTTGGACGAGACGGAATTCGGGGTCTCTTTACATGCTCTCGAGGGTTGTGCTCCCCCGCTTACTATGCGGTTGGCGGGCCGGATTGCCAAGAGAAAGTTACTATCCTGGTGGACAGTGGGAGTACCCACAACTTCATACACCCCGACGTGGCACGACGTGTGGGGCATCTGGTTGATAAGGGAGCGGCTTTCCACGTTATGGTGGCGGATGGCAGCAAGTTGCAGTGTGAGGGGGTGCTGAAGGGAGTGGAGATGCAGATTCATGGTTATGTGGGACGGACCGATGTCTACTTACTTCCTATTCGTGGCTCCGACATGGTGTTGGGAGTTCAGTGGTTGCGTCAGCTACAGCGCGTGACTTTTGATTGGCAAACACATGACCATGGAGTTCGTGCATGGCGAGAGGCGGTTTTGCCTGAAGGGTATGTGATGTCATCTCCTGTTAAAGAGGTCTCTCTTCGCAGCATGCAGCGGTTAAGCGGGGAAGGGCAGATGATGGCCGTTCTCAGGACGGTTCAGACCGAAGAGTCCATTTCTTCTGAGGTACCGTTCAGTTACGGTTACTTCTGACTGAGTTTGCTGATGTTTTCCAGGAACCCCGCTCCTTGCCACCACCGAGGTTTCGAGACCACCGTATTCCGCTCAAGGCAGGGGTTGAGCCTACGAATGTTCGTCCGTACCGCTACCCCCATGTTCAAAAAGCGGAGATTGAACGCAGCGTCCGTGAGATGCTGGCGGCTGGCATCATTCGGCCGAGTACAAGTTCTTTTTCAGCTCCCATTATTTTGGTCAAAAAGAAGGACGGGTCCTGGCGATTTTGTGTGGACTACCGTGCCTTGAATGGTGTTACCGTCAAGGACAATTTTCCGATTCCTCACATCGAGGAATTACTTGATGAGCTACATGGAGCACAGCGATTCACCAAGTTAGACCTGCGCTCGGCTATTATCAAATTTTGATGGCGCAGGAGGACATCCACAAGACGGCGTTCCGGACTCATGACGGCCACTATGAGTTTTTGGTTATGGCCAACGGGCTGACTGGAGGGCCCGCTACATTCCAGGCTAACATGAACGAGATATTCCGGGATTTCCTGCGGGTCTTTGTCTTGATCTTCTTTGACGATATCCTCATCTACAGCGCCAATCGGGAGGACCACGTGCGCCACGTGGAACAGGTCTTTGTTCGCTTGCGCCAGCACCACTTGTATGCCAACCGTTCCAAGTGCTATTTCGGGCAGGAGGAGGTGGAGTATTTAGGCCATTTGGTCTCGGGACAGGGCGTGCGGGCCGACCCGCGGAAGATACAGAGTATGCAGTCCTGGCCGCGACCAGTGACAGTTCGCGCCTAGCGGGGCTTTTTGGGCCTCACCGGATACTACCGACGCTTCGTACAGGACTATGGCAAGATCGATAGGCCATTGACCCAGCTGCTACAGAAGGATTCTTTCTCCTGGAGTGAGGAGGCGGAGGAGGCATTTCAGGCCCTCAAGCGGGCTATGACCTCCACACCAGTGTTGGCACTACCAGATTTTACGCAGGAGTTCATGTTGGAGACGGATGCCTCGGGAGTCGGCCTCGGGGCAGTTCTGATGCAGGCGGGGAGGCCCATAGCCTTTTACAGTAAGGCATTAGCTCCTCGTACGTTGGGTCTCTCCGCCTACGAGAAGGAGTTATTGGCGATCATTCACGCAGTGGCCGTTTGGCGGCCCTATTTGCTGGGCCGACATTTTAAGATTCGGACGGACCATCAGAGCTTGAAGCATTTCCTGGACCAGCGGGTCTCTTCGCCGCTACAGCAGAAGTGGGTGACCAAACTTCTGGGCTATGACTACGAGATCGTTTATCGTCGGGGTAAAGAGAATGTGGTGGCCAATGCTCTCTCCCGTCTGCCCGAGGCAGCTCTTTCTCACCTTTCAGGTCCGTTGATCGATTCACTGGAGGATATCCAGGCGGAGGTGCTGCGATCCGACACGCTCGGACCGATGGTGGAAGCCCTCCAGCAAGGCGAACAGGTGGCGGCCGGCTATCATCTGTGTAATGGTCGGCTATACTATCGGGGCCGGGTGGTCGTGCCCGCCAATTCAGCCTGGAAGACAGTTCTGATGCATGAGTTCCACTCGTCTCCCACGGGGGGGCATGCGGGGGTGCTACGCACCCTTCAGAGGGTGCGTGCTAATTGTTTTTGGGCCGGCATGCGCCGGGACATTCAGCAGTTTGTTCGGCAGTGTGACATCTGCCAACGGCAGAAATATGAGACTTCTTCTCCTGCAGGGCTACTCGTGCCGTTGGATATTCCGCAGCTTGTTTGGGACACGGTGTCCATGGACTTTATCGATGGGCTGCCTAAATCTAAGGGCAAGTCCGTGATTCTGGTGGTGGTAGATAAGCTCTCCAAGTATGGTCATTTCCTGGCCCTCAGTCATCCATACTCTGGGGTATCTGTGGCGGCACTTTTTGCTCGGGAGATCGTTCGTTTGCATGGTCTTCCTCGTGCCATTATTTCTGATCGAGACCCCACCTTTATTAGTGGGTTTTGGAGGGAGCTTTTCCGGTTGCAGGGCACTCGCTTACACTTCAGCACAGCGCATCACCCCCAGTCGGATGGCCAGACCGAGGTGCTCAATCGGGTGTCGAGACGTACCTTCGCTGCTTTGTTATGGATGAGCCTCGGAGTTGGCCAGATTGGTTACATTGGGCTGAATACTGTTACAACACCTCCTATCACTCCGCCAGCAAAATGACGTCGTTTGAGGTGGTTTACGGACGGCCGCCGCCGTCTTTGGCTAGTTATGAGCCGGGTAGCGCCGCTCTTCCGCCGTGGATGGGCATCGGTCTTCTGGATCGGGATCGCATGTTGGTTACTCTTCGGGCGAATCTCCGCCTGGCACAGGATCGCATGAAGACTCAGGCGGACAAGCACCGTACGGAGCGGGAGTTCGCCGTGGGTGACGAAGTCTTTCTTAAGCTCCAGCCTTACCGCCAGTTGTCCGTTGCTCATCGTGGCAACCAGAAGCTGTCCCCGCGCTACTACGGCCCCTTTCAGATCATCAGCAGGGTGGGGCCGGTGGCCTATACTTTAGCTTTGCCGGAGGGGTCCCGCATTCGTCCGACGTTCCATGTCTCCTTGCTCAAGCGGAAGTTGGGTCCGCATATCCATCCCAGTACTGACTTGCCCGAGGCTACTTCTCTGGGGGAGCTGCGGCCGCTGCCCGAGGATATTTTGGGGCACCGGTGGAAGAGTCGGGGCACGAATACCGGCCCGAGCTCTTGGTCAAATGGAAGGGCCTCTCGCCAGCACACAACTCTTGGGTGGATTTCTTCGACTTCAAAGAGCTCTACCCGCACTACCACCTTGAGGACAAGCTGGCTCTTGATGGGGAGGGGAATGTTACGCCCCCGCTGCGCTTTGCCGGGCGTCATTATGTACGGAGAACCAAGGGAGCGCTTAACAACGGGGCTGAACCTTTGGGTTCAGCCCCCACTCACTGAACCGGCCGGCCAGGGGCTGAACCAGGCGGGTTCAGCCCCCTTGGAGGGGCCGGCCGGCCCCTCCATGCCCGGATATATTTATATCCGGGCAGCCCCCTTTTGGGGGGTTATGAAGAGTATTATCAGGTATTTCCCTTCCTCCTTCCTAACCCAAGTTTCTCCTAGATTTCTCCTTGCCTTCTCTAGATCTCTCTTCCCCGTAGTTGCTCTCAGTACTCTTGCCCTAACACAAACCCTTCAGAATTGATTTTTATTGGTTGTTACGTGTAAATTTCTTTGCGCTTCGAGCAGCTGAGGCATCGAATCCGGGGCCCACGACTCCATTGCCCGACAAAAAATTGATGTTCTTCATCCTTGATATACTCCATAAGTGCATCCTTAAGTTGCTTTTCTCGATTTTTTCTCAGCCCCTTTTTGTTCGTTATAGGCTTTTATATTGTTTCAATCTTTTATTTTGTCTATTAATCCTACTATTTTGGATGAGATATTGTTGGTTTGCTTCAGGAAGGATATCTATAGAGTTTTCTCAGAGCCATTGGATCCTGAGGAGGTGTATTGTTGAATCATAGTTTTTTTTTTGAGGGGGGGGGGGGGGGGGGGGTGGGGGGTAATCTGTTAGTATTTTTGTGGCATTTATTCACATGGTGGGAGTTCTCTGTGTGCAGCTTCCAGATTATCATGAAGTCATTAAAAATCCCATGGATTTCAGTACAATGAGGAAGAAGTTGTCACGTGGAGCTTAAAGAAATTTGGAGCAGTTTGAGGTATGTTAAACTTGTTTGGAACATCTCTTCGTCTTTTCCCTAGTTAACCAGCAGACTTGGCATGCATACATAATGAGAAGGGTTGTTGTGAATTTGGTTCCTGGGTAGGTGATCTTGCAATTATTTGTTATGGAATTCCTCTTGATAGAGTTGATTCTTTGTTTCATCTTCTCCTTGTGTTTGTTGGCATTGGGGTTTTGTGCTACTATAATTTTTCTGGTTTCCCTTTGTTCCGAAGGTTTTTTAACATCGGTAATTCATTAGTTGAATCCCAAAGGAGGTGTCAAAAAACCTTTGTTCGATCACAGTATGTTAAACTAGTTTGGAACATCTCTTCGTCTTTTCCCTAGTTAACCAGCAGACTTGGCATGCATACATAATGAGAAGGGTTGTTGTGAATTTGGTTCCTGGGTAGGTGATCTTGCAATTATTTGTTATGGAATTCCTCTTGATAGAGTTGATTCTTTGTTTCATCTTCTCCTTGTGTTTGTTGGCATTGGGGTTTTGTGTACTATAATTTTTCTGGTTTCCCTTGGTTCTGAAGGTTTTTTAACATCGGTAATTCATTAGTTGAATCCCAGTGGAGGTGTCAAAACACCTTTGTTCGATCGCGCTTGAGGAGAACCGGGGTTCGTCCGAGTGAAAGTGGAGAACAACTTTTGTTCGTTCTCGGCTCAGGAGAACCGGGGTTCGTCCAAGTGGAGGCGGCGAAGAACATTTATTCGTTCGCACCTCTGGAGGATCGGGGTCCGTTCAGGTGGAGGTGACGAAGAACCTTTGTTCGTTCGCGTTTGAGGAGAACCGGGGTTCATCCGAGCGAACGCGGCGAAGAACCTTTGTTCGATCGCGCTTGAGGAGAACCGGGGTTCGTCCGAGTGAAGGTGGAGATGAACCTTTGTTCGTTCGCAGCTCATGAAAACCGGGGTTCGTCCAAGTGGAGGTGGCGAAGAACCTTTGTTCGTCCGCGGCTCAGGAGAACCAGGGTTCGTCCAAGTGGAGATGGCGAAGAACCTTTGTTAGTTCGCGCCTTTGAAGGACTGGGGTCCGTCCGGGCGGAGGTGACGAAGAACCTTTGTTCGTTCGCGCCTCTGGAGGACCGGGATCCGTCCGAGTGAAGGTGACGAAGAACCTTTGTTCGTTTGTGCCTCGGGTGAACCGGGGTTCGTCCAAGTGATAGTGCAGATGAACTTTTGTCAATCTCACCTGGGAGGTGCAGACAGACTTTTGTGTGTCTCGCCTAAGGTGTAGAAAGGTTTTCACCAATCTCGCCTGAGGTGCAGAAAGGCTTTCGCCAATTTCGCTCGGGTGGTGCAGAAAGGCTCTCGCCAATCTCGACTGGGAGGTGCAGAAAGGCTTTCTCCAATCTCGCCTTGCGATGATCCGTTTACGGTGGAGAAAAAAAAAACAGATGTTGCATTACTTAAAAAGAAGATACAGGTGTTGGCGGGTTTATTCCCACGGCTTATTGGAACAGAGAAACGGTAAATGATGTTGGGCTGCTGATGTGACCCGAAACCCTAGGGTTGTAGTCTTCGAAATATAAACAGGTTGAATCAATTCCCCCGGGGTTGAAAGAACTCGACCCCGTCGAGAATGCAATGCAACCAATCACTATCAAGTCCAAGACGGTGGGCAGAGAGAAGCTGCATAGGTGTTCTGTTGGCGCCGAGGCTGCGACCCAAGCCTGGAAGTAACCTTTCATTCCCAAACTCGCAATCCATTAGCCAAATTTTATGCAAAACATTTAAAGAAATAGTAATTATTAGAGCTTGCAGGGGATGATAGGGGCGGTGTGTGTAGCAAACAAGTGGCGGGAGGGAAAAAGTGAAACAAATGGAAGCAAGCTGTGGAACCAGTAATTCATGACGCAACATCCTCTTGCTTGGTAGACACTTACGATCATCCGCTAGACCAGGATCGTCCATCGCTTTGACGACACCCGAAAAAATCTCACTCAAGTCACAACATTTTAAGCAAATCCCAAATCTATCGATTATGATCTTCCACAAAAACCCATGGAAACGGGTGTCCTGATGAGGAGTATAAAACCTACGGCTCATCTCAACTCTCCTCGTACGACTCGACCTAAAAATCACAAACGTCAGCCCCAATCTGCCCGACTGCCACCAAGGGAAAACGATGCAGACTAAACGCGTGCTCATCAAATACGAAGTCAATAAAAGGTGGTGCTTCCAGGGCACCCAAAATTGATGACTCTCGAAAATCAGATGCCTCCCCCTGGAACGAGGGTCCAGGCCAAAGCGTAGCACTAAATAGGAGTGGTGTAGTGGAGACTAAAGACGACGACGTAGATGCTAGTGAGGTCCTCCCAGGTGCTCTAGGAACAGGACCATTCTTCTGGGGAAGAAGAATAATCTTGCGCCCATGGTGATCAAAAGAATGGGAGTTCCTCACACCATCATGCAGAACATGTCGGTCATACTGCCAGGGTCGTCCTAAAAGTATGTGGCAAACGTCGATGGGGGCGACATCACATAACACCGACTCAAGATACACGTCCCCGATAGAGAACTCTACCTGACAATGATGAGTAATGGGTATAGTCAACGGACTACTGACCCCAGATAAATGGTACGGTTGCTCTAAGGGGCGTGTCAAAAGTCCTAACTTCTCCACCATTCGCTGAGACACGTAGTTTTCCATACTGCCGCTATCAATAATAATGGAACAGAAATGCTCGTGAATGCGGGCGGTAGTGCGGAAAATTTCCTTTCTTCGAGGATCCTGCTCAGTGGTCTCGCCAGAGGTAATCAAACTAGAGTGAAGAGCACAAACTAGGTGCTCTGCTTGCTCGCCCTCGACCTAGATGACACTATCAGCCTCGGGCTGGGGGTCACTAAGGAAAACCCCATACTCGGGTTCACCCCCGAAGGTGGAATCAATCACAGCAACGAACTGGCGTCGCGGGCACTCAGAAGATTTGTGACCGGGCTCCATACACTTGAAGCATCGAAATACTCCAGTGTGGGGTCGGGCTCCCATGGGCTCCTTACCCCGGGACGGGCCAGGGTGAAGAGTCGGGGCTCCAGTAATGGCAAGAGGTGGGGAATCAGTAGTGGTAGATGTGGGTGTAGTAGTGGTGGTGCTCGAAGTGAGTCTATCAGTAGACCTAGGTCCATCAGTAGACATCTGACCAGATGTCCTCTTCTGGAGGGCCTCCACTCGACGTGCTCGGCTGGAGATCTCTCCAAGGTCCCGAAAATCATGAAGCTCTAACTAGTCTCGTATAGCGTACCGTAGCCCATTCAGATAACGGGTCACAATCATATGATCATCCTCATTCAGATCTAAGCGTGACTGGAGGACTAGGAACTCATTCGTGTACTCGTCGATAGTTTGTTTGTCTTGTCGTAGGTTGTGATACCTACGATACAAGGTCTGCATAAAATCAGCGGGGTCGTACCTCCTCTTGAGTTGAGCTTTAAACCCAACCCAGATGGTGATAGGTGGTTGTCCCATAGTGTATCGCATCGGCTCGACTTGCCCCCACCATGTGAGTGCGGGGCACTTCAGCTTCAGGGTAGCATACTCCACATGCTGGTGGGCAGGTGTGCGCTTCCAGCTGAGGAATCGCTCAAGTCCTTCGCACCAATCAAGACACACCTCAGGCTCGAGTGTGCCCTCAAAATCCCCAACATCTAATTTAATACCCGCATCTCACCTAGGTGGATGCCCGTGTTCCTGATGAGCTGGTTGGAGTTCTGGCGGTGGAGGTGTAGGAGGTCGTGCAGGAGGAGTAGGGGTTGTGCAGGAGGACCCCCTAAGTGATATTGTGCTTCCAAGTTGTTGACCGAAGTGCGTAACCCTAACATGACCTGATTCGTATCTCTTACGGAGACAGTGAGTGTAGTGACAGCGGCCATGAGTTCTTCCAGACGTTTACCCATGTCTCCTAAATTTCCCTCGATGTGTCCGACTCTAGACTCCATCGATTAATTAAAAAAAATTATCTATTTATTTTTTTTTAAAACTTAAAACTCCTAAAACAAACGGCGCTCGGCTATCCCACAATAGGAGTGAGATATCTCAGCAGCCACACCAAACTGATGTGACCCGGAACCCTAGGGTTGTAGTCTTCGAAATATAAAATAACAATCTTTTCAAATTAATGTGACGCGGGAGACTTTACGGGCTATTTCTAACGAGCTAAACGGTCAAGGCGTCGCTCGCGAACGTAATGCTACCGCACGAACGCATCAATGTCACAAGTCACAACTCCACAGGCACAAAATATGAAAGCGGATAAACAAGGTAATGGAAAGTAAACGATAATTAGGCGATAAAGTTTGTTAGGGTAAGCTCTTTTAATAACCTATTCATTTAAATGTCGGCACAATAGAATAGACGTGGATTGAGAGTAGGAGAATGACGAGGTATACCATGGGGGGTAGCAATGATGAGATCGGAGCTGCCTGGACTGTGGAGTGCTGGCTAGAACAGCTTACTGGAGACGGAGTTGGATTTGCAGGAAGCAGGGGTGCTGGACTGGAGGAACAGGATGCTGGACGGGGGAGATCACCGGAGGTTTGCTAAAACCGCCAGAGGAACAAGCACAGGAGGTCGTCGGAGACCTAGGGAGGGACTGGAGGCAGGAACGACGGCCAACGAAGCTTCAGGCAACAGAAACGGTGGCCGGTGGAGCTGCCCTGGAGGGTTCCATCGAGGAAGCTGAGTGTTGGGAGGTCGTTAAGGTTTCAGGAGGAGTCATCGAGCGGGGAGACCGACTTGTAGCGGCGGAGGCTCCGGGAGGATAGTCCACTGGAGAGCGTGGAAACGTCGGGGGTTTCCGGCGAGCTGAGGCGCACAGGAAAGTCGGGGATGCGGGCTTGCGGCACTGGGAGAACGAAAACAGAAAAAAGATTTCTCTGTTCGTTCTATTCCAGCCGGGTCTGGAACAGTGGGAAGGATTGTTTTTAAAGGGGTAGGTTTCGGGTTTCTCATTTGGAATACTTTGGATTTTGGGCTATTGGCACACCAAGTGGGAGATTTTAAAACTCATAAATTTTAAAATAAAAATAGTTAACTAAATTAAAGCTTGCCCTAAGCTAACCCTTCTCCTAATTAACGGACATATGCATTTAAGGTCTCATTGGTCGGTCACACTAACGAGTCAAACCCAAACTTGTGCAAATAGCGCACGCATTACAAAATAACATCCAGGGCGCTAATAACATGCGCGACAGAACATAATATCCCAACTAAGCGCGAAGACATGCGCGACAAGAGGAAAATACAGGTACAATAAATAATAAATAAAAAGATGCACTACAGATTGCATCACCTGCATTCTTGCTCAGGGCTTCACTGCTCAGGTCCCATTGGGGAGGCATCCTGCAGACTGAGGTCTAGCACGACGCCTTGGGATAGTGCGTCAGCGCGAAGTGCTCATAGCATTGGTCTCCTGAGAATCGCATCGCATGTTGAGATGGCCTGGATGATGATGAACTGGACATCATAAGTGGTTAGGGCCGGGGGCACTCCTAAAGTTACCGAAAGGATAACACTCCCCACGATCGGGATTGTTGGGCATCCAGTGACGTATGCTCCTCCCGAATCGAGGTGATCCAGGTGATCAAAACGGGGCAGCGCCATTCACCAGCAC
Organism: Platanthera zijinensis; assembly: GCA_039513925.1. Lineage (NCBI taxonomy): Eukaryota > Viridiplantae > Streptophyta > Magnoliopsida > Asparagales > Orchidaceae > Platanthera > Platanthera zijinensis. The sequence goes on from CM077082.1 coordinate 191,497,177, forward strand.
AAATCACTTCCCGACGCAATTACCACTATAGCCCTCCAGAAAACTATAAATAGGCCCTCGGACCTTCATTTCAAGCCAAGCAACTCCAGAGGCAAGAGAGAGCTCTGAGGTTTTCCGGCGAGATCGTGGACTTAAGCCGATCTTTCGCTCAGGAACTCGCTCCGTTCTTCTCCTTGCGCAACGAATTCCTTACACCATGAGTGACGTCATCCACCTCCGCGAGAGCGCTCCCATCCATACTTTGCATCAACGAGAGCGCAACCTTCAAAAGCTCTGTGGACTTAAAAGATTTTCCAGCCGGAACGCTTCCACCATGGTTCTGCGGGCTCAACATCGTCTCAAAGTCGGAGTGCTTCCATCGAGGCTCCGTGGACTTGGAAGATTTTTCAGCCGGAGCGCTTTCACCAAGGTTCCGCGGGCTCAGCGTCGTCTCAACTCTAAATGTCGAAGCGCTTCCATATAGGCTCCGAGTACTTAGTCATTTTTTCTCATTTGTTGTACTTGTAACGGAGTAACGGTTTGTCACCCTCCGAGATCAAACTAATCTTTGCAACACTCCAAGAAGCTAGTGGATTTTGGCTCGGAACAGTTCTAGCCACGTAGTTTTTCACCCTTTCTGATTTTTCCACGTCCAAAACGCCTTTTGTCCATTGCTACGGTTTTTCTTTAACTGATTGCGCGTCCGGCTCGACTCCGAGCTAAGGCGATCTGATCCTCCGGACCGGGAAAAAAGCTGGGTGACCCGCAACAAATCTAATTGTACGTTGTATCATCACAAAATAACTCATAAATATGGCAATGGAGTAGAAATTCACAAGTAACACATGCGATGAGGATACAGTATAATTAAATCAACTAAATTCTTTCAAATAAAAACAAGTAAATAGTTGAACTAAACTCATGTATAATTACATTTACAAAGGGCCATAGTGAAAATTTTCTTCCCATTTCCAAGGGGCAGTGGAAAAGACGATCAAAAGAAGTGCCAGATGAAATTCAAGCTTGTATAATATAATACCTGGACAATCAAAGACAAGATAATCATCATCCAAAAAGTTATCTAATTCCTCTTCAAGCCAGTCATCCAGATTATCTTCAAGCTGCCTGGAACAACTTTAAGGAAGAACAGACTCCAACGATAAAACTTACAAGTACTCATAAACGATAAATTATTCAAAAAAACTGATAAATCATCACTAATGTTCAGAAAATGAATATAGGCATAACCAACAACAAGGCACTATCCTCAATCCAACAAAGTACATAAACAAAATTGAAGCGACTAGTACTGTTACTGAACAAGCTTTGCTTAAAGAGACTTCAAAGTATTCGAAGAACAGCAAAGGATACTCCATGCAGTACATAAGGCCTCCATTTGGTCCGAGATTGAGATCCTCCATAGCATCATCTACAGATATAAGCTCTCTGATATCTGCATACATAATACTGTGATTAAAAGTTCATCCCTAGAACACAACAGAAGCAGTTTAAATTGAAGATACCAGCGGCTACAGGATAGTCAAAGTGTTCTGCAGCAGGATCAAGGTTCACTATATGGATTGTCCTCCTCGTGGTTTCACAATGTTGGTACAAACTTGAACAGTAAGATGACTGCAATTAGTACATTCATACAATTTGGCAAGTAATTGAAGAAAAAAA